>JAVSCE010013164.1:0-174594 GCA_032199065.1 Smutsia gigantea | reverse complement strand
ATAGTACTGGCATATAAAACAGACATGTAAACCAATGGAAAAGAATCAAGAGCCCAGAAATAAACCCATGCATATACAGTCAATTAATTTACAACTAGGAATCTTAAACAAGAATAAACAATGGGAAAATGAGAGTTTCTTCAACAAGTGGTTTTGGGAAAACTGGATAACCACATGCATGATAATGAAATTGGACCCATATCGTATACAACTCACAAAAATTAACTTAAAATGGATTATGTATTTAAACATAAGTCCTGAAGCCATAAAATCTCCAAGAAATATAATAGTGGAAAAGCTCCCTGATGTTGTTATTGGCAATAATTTTTTGGATAAGACACCAAAAGGAAAAACAAAAATTAATAACTGGGACTATATCAAACTAAAAGCCTCTACACAGCAAAAGAAACAATCAACAAATGAAAAGGCAACCTCAAGATCGGGAGAAAATAGCTGCAAATCATATATCAGATAAGGGGTTAATATCCAAAACATATAAAGAGCTCATACAACTCAAGAGCAGAAAAAAAATTAATTTGGTTTAAAAATAGGCAGAGGAACTGAATATTTTTTTGAAAAAGATATACAAATGGCGAACAGTACAGAAAGAGGTGTTCATTATCACTAAGCATCAGAGAAATACTAATCAAAACCATAGTGGGATATCACTTAACACCTGTTAGAATGGCTGTCATCAAAAAGACAAGACATGTGTTGACAGGGATGTGCAGAAAAGGAAATCCTTGTGCTCTGTAGGTGGAAATATAAATCAGTATATCTGCTATGGAAAACAGTAGAGAGGTTCCACAAAAAATTTAAAAATTAAAAATAGAGCTACCATATGATCCAGCAATCCCATCTCTCGGTATATAACCAAAAGAAATGACATTAGGATCTTGAATATGCTCTCATGTTTATTGCAGCATTATTCACAATAGCCAAAATATAAGAACATTAATGCCCACCAGGTGTCCATTGATGGATGAATGGATGAAGATGTGATATCTATATGATATATATTATATATATAATAATACATATATTATGCATATCATATATATACACACACAATTATATATGTGATTATATATAATATATGTATATATATACATACACAGTGGAATATTATCAGCCATAAGAAAGAAGGAAATCCTACCATTTGCAACAACATGAATGGATCTTGAAGACATTTGGGTTAAGAGAAATAAGTCAGACAGAGCAAGACAAACACTTTATGATTTCATTCATATGTGGAATCTAAAAATATGAATTTATAGAAACAAAGAGTAGAATTGTGGTGCTGAAGGGTGGGGGACATTGGGAGATGTTGGTCAAAGGGCAAAAAGTTCCAGTGATAAGATGAAAATGTTTGGGGTATCTAATGTATGGCACGGTGACTGTAGTAAGCAATACCTACCATATATTTGAAAGTTGCTATGAGAGTAGATCTTACATGATCTCACCACAAAAAATAATTGGTAATTACATGAGCTGATGGAGGTGTTTGCTAACATCACAGTAATCATTTTGCAATATATGTGTATTAAATCAACACATTGTATACCTCAAATGATATATATCAATTATATCTCAATAAAGCAGAAAAAAAGAATTACCCTTCTTAAACACACCACCTGTCTTGTGCAAGTTTTTATATTTGTAGATTAGTGTAATGTACTAAAACAAAATGAAAATGCCAAGTAAATCTGAACCCATCATAATTCTGGAAACAGGGGAGGTGCAATTTATCTACGACCAAGCCATTTAATAAACTGATACAATCTTAATAATTGTAATTGTGCAGCCAGCTTTATTAACACACTTATCTAGATGTATTCAAATTCAAAGATTCCATATGAGCAGAGTGTTGGCAAACAGGAAGAATGTACACTCCCCAGGCATCATCTAAGTCATGTTTCTCTACTTGTGGAGACTTACAGCAACATCATGAGGCTGCAGTCACCCTGTGTATAATTAGTAACTGGACTTGAAGCAAAGGATTTGAAAACTAGTTTTCTTCTCCTAGATTTTTGGCAATCTAATTGAAACTCACTTGTATATAATGTCCTCTGAGCCTTGCAAGCCATGAAAATTGGACCTTGTAGTCTCTTGGGCACAGCATTTCGCATGTTTTAACAAAGTTCTGACTGAGCTGTGGATAAGCAGGTTTTCATTACTGCCTCTAAGTAATTTGGACACCAATCAAGATGTGCCTGTCTGTGTGTATATACGTGTGCACATCTCAGTAACTTTTAATAACTCCCTCTGAAACTTCATCACCAATGCAGAATCAGGCACTTGACTTCAACTTTCAACAATATTCCCTTTTCAGTTCTTGCATTAGGCCTGGGGTGGAGGGATTTGTACATAAGACAGGGACACAGTACAAGTTTTTGAAGATGTGATGCTTTGAATCTGCTCTTTCTCTCTTGAAAGGGGAACAAAGATATTAAGATATTTAGTGTCCCGAAAGGCTTTACCTACAGAAACAAAATGTTCAAGAATTAAAGTCACCCATGTTGTGTTCTGCATGGTATCTAATAGCATAACAATTTGTAGTTGGAGTTTCAGGATCAAAGGAATTAGGTAAAGACATTAAACTTCTGGCTAAGGTGAAGGTTATGCATTGTGAAACTGACATGTGGTAATTCTGTTATATAAAGTTTGACTTTGATATTTTCCAGATATATTAAACACTTCAGAGCCAAGATACTCTTATCAGTGGCAGAAACAACAAAGGTGGGTGCTTTAAGTGTCAGGAAGAAGGATGCTGTGTTACAAGGGGTTCGGAAATGTGGTCCACTCGTTGTGAGAGAAAGCATCGCGCCCTTGTTGTGACCTCTTGAGTCGCTTATCGGTGAGGCTTGCTCAGACCAAAGTCCATGTAAATTGGGTTTCCAGGGCCCCTTTCTACCAAGTCCTTATCTTCAATCAGACTTTTACATTCTTGTTATACAAAGTTAGACCTTATATATATAAGATTGAAAGATACACAACTTCTTCCATCCTCTTTCTATCTCTTTGCCCCCATCAGCCAAACATAGACTCATAACATACTCTGCATATGAGAAACAAGAATAACATAATACTTACTAATGGATGGTAGTGAAAATTAAATTAATTAATTTTTCATAGCTCTTCATACATAGTAAGCACTCAAAACATAGTAGATTTTGTTTGTTACTGCTGGACATCATGATACCTCCTATCCTAGCTCCCATCGCACCCAAATCTAGCTCTACTTTTCTCATGAGACCTTTCACATTTTATCACACATTATGTTCATCACTTTACACAAACATCCACTTTTGTTAGGCTGTAAACACCCTGACATTGCGGTGCAATTTATCCATACATTTGAACATTGCAATAAATGTTCACTTGCTAAGTATAAGGTTGAACAAAAAACAATTATAAAATTTCCAGAGAATGATAGATAACAGCTTATTAAAAGCCAGTGGTTATTTCTAATGATACCATTGTCTCTCCCTGCTGTGGGATCCCTTGACTCTCTTAGCTCTGATCCAAAAAGAGAAAGAGGCAGAGGAGGGTGGGATCAAGACAGTAAGTAAGGGCCATCTCTCAGAAGCAGGTCACTATCTTTCTTCTCTCCCCCACACTCAAGCAAGGTGCACATCAGTTACACGGGGCGAGTAAGTTCTAGGCACTGGCTGCACAGCCCTATGGCGAGAGGTAACAATGGTGTACTGTGCACTTATGATTCTGTGAAGAGGGTAGGTCTCATGTCATGTTTACTTTTAGTTTTTATAATAAAAGAAATTGATATTCTTCGAGATTTAGGTTTACACATGGTTTTGATCTGTTTCCCAAAAACAAATTGTGAATTTTTAAAAATAATTATTAAGTGAATAACCTTCTAGTACAAAGTACAAATTAGTACAAAGAAATCACAGTAACAAGTTACCTACATGGAATAATAGGCTGAATTTTTAAGAAATTCAACATAAGACAAGAAAACGGACTCATGCCACAGCAACATTGCAATAAGATACAGAATGACATCCTTTTTTAGCAAGACAAGACCCTCTTGAAGTGAATAGAATACTTGCTAACATTGATGCCGGGGTTCTTGTTTGCAGAGTCAAAGAATGAACTTAGCAAACACCCAAGGTAGGAGAGCCAGGGAGAGGCTTTTATTTAGAGATAAAGTGAGAGGACAGAGCTCAGCCCGGGGCGTGCATTGTCTAGGGGATTTATAGGCAGTTGAGGATTTTTGGAAACTCATGAAGGACTTAGGGATGTGGACTTGTTAAAAGTGGTCTTAGGATGTTTGTCCTTGATGAGACATTAAGTCCCTTTTTGCATGCTAAAGTGAATCTTACACATGATTATAAATGATTAGCTTAATAAAAACATGGGCTATGCTGAGATACTTTCCTTTATCTGGGGAATATTAACTGATCTCACTGAAGAATGACTCTAGAGCTTAATGTTTAACACAGAGTTTTGGTAGGGGGTTTCCTTGCACGTAGTTACATTGCTCTGACTGTAAATATCCTGCCTTGCTTTTTCCAGAGGCCCTCACCCTACTCTGACTACAACCCAAGGTCCCTGTCTCAATACGAATATTAAAGTTTTAGACTATACGTCTGTGAGGGCTGAAAATATATCTTATCTTTGTATTTAATGCTTCAGAGAGCTCCTATTACTCAATAAATTTGTATGGAATAAATAATAAATGAAACTTTAAAACTAAATTAATTCACGAAAAGATACAAATGTTGACAATTAACATACATGCTTTTTTCTTTCCAACATTAGTTTTACAGGAAAAGAAATACTGAATGACTGTATGTGTGATAATTTGATCACCAAACTGACGGCAATCTTAAAAATTTGGACAGCTCAACAAAGTGCAAACACCACAGCCATGTGGGGAGGAACCTGAATTGCATTCTTAGTGCTTAAGAAGAAATCAAAATAAATAGCTGAGTACTTTCATATGAAGTATCTTAAAGCAGAAGAGAGAAAAAGAAAATGCCTCAATGGAACTGAAAAACTTCACCAGGGTAAGAGAATTTGTTTTCCTTGGCCTAACTCAGAATCAAGAACTGAGCTTGGTCTTCTTTCTTTTCCTATTTTTGGTATATGTGACAACTCTACTGGGAAACCTCCTCATCACAGTCACTGTGACCTGTGAATCTCGCCTTCACACCCCCATGTATTTTTTGCTCCGTAATTTATCTGTTGCCGACATCTGCTTTTCCTCCATCACAGCTCCCAAGGTTCTAGTGGACCTTCTGTCACAGCGAAAGACCATCTCCCTCCCTGGCTGCTTCACCCAGATGTTTTTCTTCCACCTTGTCGGAGGGGTGGATGTATGTTCTTTGTCAGTAATGGCGTTAGATAGGTATGTGGCCATCTCCAAACCCCTGCACTATGTGACCATCATGAATAGAGCCCGTTGCACTGCATTAATAATGGCCACCTGGGCAGGGGGCTTTGTCCACTCCATTGTGCAGTTTTGCCTGCTGCTGCCCCTCCCCTTCTGTGGACCCAATGTTCTTGACACTTTCTACTGTGATGCCCCCCAGGTCCTCAAACTTGCCTGTACAGATATTTTTATGCTTGAGCTGCTGATGATTTCCAACAATGGGCTGCTCACCACACTGTGGTTTTTCTTCCTCCTGGTGTCTTATCTGGTCCTATTGCTTTTAGTAAGGTCCCAGGCAGGGGAGGGCAGGAGGAAAGCCATCTCCACCTGCACCGCCCACATCACTGTGGTGACCCTGCATTTTGTGCCCTGCATCTACGTCTACGCCCGGCCCTTCACTGCCCTCCCCACAGACAAGGCCATGTCCTTCACCTTCACTGTCATCTCCCCTCTGCTGAACCCCCTGATCTACACCATGAGGAACCAGGAGATGAAGTCAGCCATGAGGAGACTAAAGAGAAGACTTGTGCCTTCTGACAGGAAATAGACTGGTATAGCTCACTCCTCGCCATCTTTGAAAATGTTTTTCCATCAAATACACTGCATTTACTACAGGCTCTGTAATTAATTTTTGTATTTCTACTACAATACACATGACTTTCAAAGATTCTCATCAGCATGCAATAATAATGCTTAAAGACGGGTTTCATGTTGCAGAAGTAGAGAAATCATATTGTCAGTTGGAGAGGTGTATACTGCTTTTGCAATAACAACCTCCGAAGAAATCAAGAAAATGGCATCAAAATACACTTAGATGATTTTATCAGCCTGGAATTTTTTTTCAGCTCTATTGAGGCATAATTGTGTGAAAATAAAGGAAACCTTATTTAAAATGGAATCTGAAGGGGGGCTCTCCCCACTACCACACCTGTAAGAAAGCACACCTCACGTTCCTGGCGGCAGCTTATGTTAGACACCACAGAAGCAGGAAGGAAGAATCTCTCTTTGCCCAGACCCAAAACTGACTTTACTCAGGATCTAGGGCTTTGTTTGATGGTTTGTTTATTTTTAAGAAGGCATTGCCCTTTCTGGTGAGTATTCTTCTGTTTTCTGAAACTCTATTTTGAGTAATGGGATACCAACCTGCTAAAGTCTCTCAGGAGGGTCCTCTTTCTGGAACCATGGCCCCATTTTATATTTTAAAACTATAATCCCTCCTCATACATTTTTAATTAATTGGACCAACTTAACCAAAAATAATTTAGAGCTCCAGTGGCCATCGTGGGGAACTTTTGATCTCCCCAAACTTGCTTTAACTAGGAGATGGTAGCTCTAAAATAAAACAACCTGAATCAGATGCCTATTTCAATTGGTACCTTGAGGCTTCCAAGCATATTGAGAACTCTAGAATCACCTTTTTGCAAAACAACATTTCTAAATTAACCAAGGCAATCAAATAATTGAAAGAAGACAAAAACGTTTTTGAGGCCTCTTTCTCCTTCCCCAACCTTTTGTCTCCATCCCCACCTCCTCTATGCCCTCCACGTCTCTCACCGAACTTCCCTTTTTCTCCAAACCTCTCCGTGTTCCCTTTCCCCCAAATCCAACAGAACCTGCTCTTTTCAAGTTAGACCCTCTGAGGATGCTAATGCTAAGTCCGTAATTTCTTATGTTCCCTGAACTAAGGCCAAATTACCATCCATCGTCAAAGATTTTCCTAGAGTTCCTGAAGATCATAAATTTGCCAAAGAATATAACATAGTCATCCCGACCTACCCACCAGGACTCTCAGATCTGTACCGGCTGGCTCACATGCTCGGTGGCAAGGACCCAGCCCGACACCGGAGAAAGCAGCCAACTGGGATGACCCTGAAAAATCTCGAGAATTGCAAAAGAGAGACCAGCCCCCTGCCTTGTTAAATGATCAGGCTGGGCAATCACTCGACAACTTTACCAGGAAATCCCTAGGGCTTTCCCAAAGCCTGACCACTTGCTTTTCTGCTCCCCTTCTCAGGCTTCTTCACTGGAAGTCAGCATCTGCCTGTTAAGACGTTAAGCCTTAAAGGGACAAAAAGTCTCCAAGGAGAAATTGTCGTTCGCTCAAACTCAGCTTCAATTTTGGGGGCACCTGATTTCAAAACAAGGGCTATAGTTAGATTCAAATAGGCTTTCTAGCATCCTGAACTTCTCCAAACCCAAATCTAAGTGCCAATTACAAGGTTTTCCCAAGTTAGCTGGCTGTGGCTGAAATTGGATTCCAAATTTCTCTTAATGGACCTACTCCTATATGTTTCATTGAAAAAAAAATTCCTGACCCTATTATTTGAGATCAGGATGACTTAGGTTTTAAAGCCCTAAAAGAAAGCTTGATTAAGTACGCTTGCCCTCAGACAGCCCAATTATCAACTTCCCTTTTTCTTTTTTGTATTTGAAAAGGAAGGGAACGTCCTTGGGGTACACACCCAAAAACATGGGGATCACCACCAACCCCTGGGGCAACAGCTAGACCCTGTGGCATGAGGTTACCTCCTTGCCTCAGAGCCATTCCTGCCACCACCCTTTCAGTAGAGGCCACCAAAGAGATAGTCACGAGATCTCCACCCATCTTTGTAGCCCACCCAGTGGAAGCCCTCCCGAAGTCTTGTTCCATCCAACAGCTTTTGCCAGTTGCCTGACCTCCTGTGACCTTCTCTTGCTAACCTCAACTTATATAACTTCCTTGCTACAATTTTAACCCTGCCACCCTTCTTCCCTCCTCTATGGACGATATTCCTCATGACTATTTCACTCTGACAAGTCCCCTCCTGGGCACCCCCAGCCTTATCCATTGGATAAGCCTGACCCTTCATGGCTTACAATGGTTCTTACTTAAAAGGTGAAAATGGTAAACATCATCCTGGGAGTGCTGTTACAACTCTTGTGGAAGCCATCAAGGCAGCCCCCTGCCCTCAGCTGCTTCAGCACAATAGGCTGAATTGCATGCTTTTAGGCCTGCATTTAGCCAAAGCCAATACTGCAAATTTCTGTCCTGACAGCAGGCAGACCTTTGGAATAGCTCATGACTTTGGAATGCCATGGAAACAGTGAGGCCCGTCATTTCCAGTGGGGACAAAATTTTATTTATTTATTTATTTATTATTAAGGTATCATCGATATACTATCTTATGAAGGTTTTCACATAAGCAACATTGTGGTCACTACATTCACCCATATTATCGAGTCACCCCCACACACCCCACCACAGTCACTGTCCATCAGTGTAGCAAGATGCCACAGAGTCACTACTTGTCTTCTCTGTGCTACACTGTCTTCCCTGCGACACCCTCACACACCATGTGTACTAATCATGATACCCCTCAATCCCCTTCTCCCTCCCTCCCTACCCACCCTCTCCCACTCCTCCCCTTTGGTAACCGCTAATCACTTCTTGGAGTCTGTGAGTCTGCTGCTGTTTTGTTCCTTTAGTTTTGCTTCATTGTTTTACTCCACAAATGAGGGAAATCATTTGGTACTTGGGGGACAAAATTTTAAAAGGTCTTTACATACCTTACTCTTGCCAGGAATTTTGGTTAATATCGAGGACCCTGGACATTCCAAACATGGTTCCCTGGAGGCTAAAGGAAACCACCTCACTGATATGTCCTCAAAAAATGCTGCCCTCCAAGGAACCAACCCCAAACCTCTACCATGGACCAAAGGGCTGTTCCCCCAAATGATAATCTAGGAAAATTGACTAGATATGCCCAAAAATTGGCCTCAGGGAAGGAAAACAATATTGGAAATTTAATAACTGTTGGTTTGATTAAAAAGGAAAACTCTCCTTGGACCAAATAATAATCTAATCCTGCTAGAGATTCTCAAGTTCCCATTACTGACTACTGAAAATGCACTGATTCACTGGTCTGCTGATAAAATGATAACCTTTATGAAGCAATACCAGTGGGGAAATATTAACAAGGCCACAAAGGCATCTACTTTGCTTGCCCCACCTACCCAAAATATCTTCTAGGAAAACCTGTCTGTGCTACTCCTGGACACCTTAGGTCACCCAATGGCACATTCAAGTTTTGGTGAATGGATTTTATTCAGCTTCTCCAGTCTCATGAATATAAATATGTCTTGGTAATGGTTTGTATGTTTCTCACTGGACTTAAGCCTTCACTAGTAGACAGGCCACTACTCCATATGCGGCTAAAATCCTGCTAGAAAAGATCATTCTTAACTTGGGAACCCCCCACCACCACCACCAACTTCACTGAGACCAGGAAACTCACTACTTCACTGGTCAAGTGTTTGACAGGTCCATGGCATTTGGCCAGTTTTACACCTTCTTGGGGCTTACCACCCTCAACCCTCAGGGCTGGTGGAATGCACTAATGACATCATTAAGACTAAATTGGAAAAACGGGTAGAGACCCTTCAGATACCATGGCTGAAAGAACTGCATTGGTCCTTCTAAATCTCAGGGCTCCCCCTTGGGGAACCCATAAAATCTCACCTTTGAGAGAATCACAGGATGCCAATGCACTTGGCTCCTGCTTGTTTCAATCCACAGCTAGTAAAGAGGGGATATACTTCAATATTGTAAAGGCCTGATTGCTTCTGCTCAGAATAACCACGCTCAGGATACAAAAACCTTAAACATCATACCTTGCAGCCTGGAGACTTCATCTGTTGGAAAACACATCTCCAGAAAGATTCTCTTCAACCCCACTGGAAAGGCCCATCAGGTGCTGTTAATCAATCCTTGTGCCACTAAGCTCCAAGGAATAGACTTTTGGTTCCATGTGTCTCATCTTAAAACACCAAACCCTGACAGGACTTTCACACTAACAGATGACCTGAAAACAAGGATTTCCAGGAATTGCAGTTGACAGCTGAAGGAGACAACATTCCCCAGATGACTGGGCAGGATCTGCACTCCTTTTCCTTGCTGTTGCTTATCTTATTTCCTCCCTTTCTTTCATGGCCAAATCTATTGCAAAAGCAGTCACCCTCTCTGATTGTTGAACCTGTCACCAGACATTCTGATTTCTTCATGATTTGGAGATCCCTTGGTCTTCCCTATTTAAATATGATCTGTTGCCCTACACCCAAGGGAAATGCAAAAGAGCTAACTCCTCTTTGCAAGGCTTTTAGAAAAGACCCTTTCAGGCTGAGGTGGTTCCTTGAAGAATTTCTCCTCCTCATCTTATTCTGCATAACCATTTTTAAGCTTTATACCTGTTGCCTGTCAAATGTTTGTGCCCAATAGGGTGAAGCTAACTCCACGTTTCAAGAACAGTTCTTAATCGAAAAGGGGAAATGTGAAAATAAAGGAAACCTCATTTAAAATGGAGCTATGAAGCTGTAAAGGGGGAGCTCTTATGCATTACCAACCGTCCTGTTTCCAACAAAAAGATGCTTTCTTTACATACTCTACCTGGAGAAAGGAAGAATTTCTCTTCGCCCAGCAACAGTCCAGCCAATGAAAGCACAGCAAAAACAATCCCTCCCACTTCCTCCTATAAAAGCAAACCCCTCCATTGTGGAAATCAGTATGAAGGTCCCTTAAAAAACTAAAAATAGAAATACCATTTGACCCAGGAATTCCACTCCTAGGAATTTACCCTAAGAATGCAGCAGCCCAGTTTGAAAAACACATATGCACCCCTATGTTTATCACAGCACTATTTACAATAGCCAAGAAATGGAAGCAACCTAAGTGTCCATCTGTAGATGAATGGATAAAGAAGAGGTGGTACATATACACAATGGAATATTATTCAGCCATAAGAAGAAAACAAATCCTACCATTTGCAACAACATGGATGGAGCTAGAGGGTATTATACTCAGTGAAATAAGCCAGGTGGAGAAAGACAAGTACCAAATGATTTCACTCATCTGTGGAGTATAAGAACAAAGCAAAAACTGAAGGAACAAAACAGCAGCAGACTCACAGAACCCAAGAACGGACTAATAGTTACCAAAGGGAAAGGGACTGGGGAGGATGGGTGGAAAGGGAGGGACAAGGGGGAAAAGGGGGCATTATGATTAGCACACATAATGTAGAGGGGGACACGGAGAAGGCAGTATAGCACGGAGAACACAAGTAGTGACTCTATACCATATTACTACACTGATGGACAGTGACTGTAATGGGGTATGTGGTGGGGACTTGATAATGGGGGAAATGTAGTACCCACAATGTTGCCCATGTGATTTTATATTAATGATACCAAAATTAAATAAATAAAACCACCTAAAAAAAAGCAAACCCCTCTCTTTGCTCTATGAACTTGCCTATGGTTTGCCATAGTTTGGTTGTCCCAAATTGCAATTCCTCTGCTATTCCTGTACAAATTCATTTTGCTGGTAAAATAACTGGCTTTTGTGTTTTTTAAGGTCAAAAATTGACAAACATGGCATATATTTAAGATGTACAACTCTACGTTTTGACATATGTATGTATTATGAAATGGTCATTGGGGGAGATTGGGTTAAGGTGGCATTCCCTCTGTGTTATTTCTTACAACTGCACATGCATCTACCATTGTCAAACTAAAATTTTCAATTAAAACAAAAAAAATATGTATACACCCAGACATTCCTACTACATTCCTGCACTATTACTGGGAAGGGAGCTGAGGCAATGTTAGAAACATAATGCATCTTGGGCATTGGGATTCTGTAAGGTCTTCCATGAAGTAATCACATCCTAACAATATAAACACATCCATAATAAAGGCCTCCTCTAATTCTATAACATTAATAAATATTACTTGAAGATTTTCCACCTAAAGCCCATACTCCAATGGTTGACAGAAGACTCCTTGAAGTTAGTACAGCTTGAACTAGAATATGGACCTCACCAATTATGAGTTCTGTGACCCTACGCAAGGTCCTACCCTGAAGTTCCTCTGAACCCCAGGCCCACTGGCCACCCACCACAGCATTCCCTCAGCAGCCAATGCTTAGCTCCAGCACATACTCAGGATCCTGTTTCCAAATTCCCTGTTCTCTTTCTTCCTTTCTCCCCCACTAGGATTATGCTTTATGTATTGTTATATCTCCAGCATGTGACACAGCAAATGGAATATAGTAAACTCATTAAAACTTGTTGAATTAAAAAACTTAATAATTTCTTATTGCCTCTCACTCATTTTTGCTCCTCAAAATGTTGGAGGGTCAGTTAAAAAATGATTTGTTTTTACTCTTTGATAACATGACACCCTAAAAATGACAGAAATCTATGAAGCTGCTTCAGAACATGATATACATTCAAAAAGGTTGGTGGGAAGTGAAAAACATTATTCAATATATCGACTCGGTTTTTGTTTATTATGCCAAGTACAGCTGCTGAGAATTTTCTTCCCCCATTTCTTCAGGTAGATCCTAGATCATAAAATTTTTGAAACTAGAAAAAAGTTCATCTCAGGGTACAAATCTCAGTCTAAGAATCAGATATGGCAAGACCCCACAGATGGGGATGTGCCTAGCGCATCCGAAAAATATCAAGATGGCCTTTGTAACTAGATGAGAGGAAGTAAGGAGAGAGGGAGTAGGTGAGGTCAGTAGTTGGGCCATGAGACCCAGTCATTAGGACCTTTTTGACTATTGTAAGAATTTTGACTTTCACATTAAGTAAGATGGGGTGAATTTAGAAGGCTTTGAAGAGCAGGACAATGATGCATGTTTTAACAAAACTGCAGGGGCCACTGGTATGAATAAAATGAAGAAGCCAAAGGACAGAAACAAGGAGACCAGTTAGCAGGCTACTGCAGTAGAAACAATGAAGACATGATCAGGTAGCCATGATAGAGGCAGCAAGAAGTTTGAAAAACTTTGGAGGTCGAGCAAGTTGGATTTGCTGATGGATCCAGTGCGCATTTCCTGGCTCCCTGTGTATCCTGTGAGAACTCCATCATCCAGTGTGGGCACAGGCCATGGAGAGCTCCTTCACTCACCTACATAACCCTCAGGTCCAGGGGCTCCTTCCAATGCCTGTGTTGGAAGTATTGAAACTTCAGGAGTCACCTTGCCTGAGCTAAACTGAAAGTAGTTCTGAATCCCTAAGACTAGATATCTGTTTCCCAATAGGGAAATCACTAAGAGGAAACATTACGGGTAAGGGGGATTCTGGCTAAAGTGACCTAACAGGATTCTTGCTAAGGTGATCAGATATCACTTGGGGGATGGTAGAAGATGAGGAAGTGGATTAAACAGAGAGTAATAAACATGGAGTGTGGGGGATTCTGGCTTAACTGATTTAGCGGGATTTTTGCTGAAATTGGGCAATGCAGAGACAAACATGGAGGTCCAAAAATCCAGGTCTACTTGAACAGTTCAGGAACCTGAGCAGAGCTTGGTCATGGAGAGAATCCTTGTCACTGCTAGAAAATTTTAGACCCTAGACAAAATGTGTGTTCCTAAGTGAAATTCTTGAGTAACTTCTTAATTACTCCCACGGAAACAACCTTACCAACAGCAGAATTTTTCCACAGTCACATCCAACTCTATTCCCTCTGATAATTCTCACATAGTTCTGGGATTAAGGAATTGGTAAATATGATAGAGCACATTGAATCAACATGGAAGAGCCAAGAAAATATTATTCCCTGAGTCTGCTCTCTCCCACACAGAGATAGAAGAGAAGCCACTGAAATCACTGGCCTTCAGAAGAGTATTGATTAGAATTTTCTGAAGCTGAATGACCCCCAAGGTTAATAGGAATGTTATTTAAGATGCTGGAGTCCTTGAAGGAAGGCTGGAGATTTTAGGTAAGAAGTAGAACTTTACATGGGTGTGTATGCCTATGGTGTCTAGGTGTCTATTCATAAGCGTGAAAAAAAAATGCAGGTGAAAAAAATGGAAATTTAGATGCAATCATTAATATTAATAAAGACATTTTTTACTATAAATAATGTAATATGTACACAAGATGCTGCATTTCAAGGTAAATCTTTGGTGACAGATAAGAAATATTAACAAAAAAGATATTGTGAAGTGAGAAACATAGAAATGAATTCAGTTTGGAATTGGAGAAAAGCCAGGTTTTGTTTTCTGGGACCTCTTGAATTGCACAGAGATTTTTCTCAAGTTTATTTTCTCTAGATATATCTCCTTGGGCTGAAATCTATAGGGGTATTCATTATGCTAAGTGATGAAAATTAGAGAGAAAAATTAAATATTTCAAAGCTTCAGAAAAGTTTGAAGAATTGTACAATGAACAGACACATACTCTTCCTTAAATTTACCAAAAAATAAAAATGTTATGGCAATGATTTTCTTTCTTATATCTTCCCATGCCTTCATTTTTGATCCTTTCTTTCTAGTGAAACTTCCCAATTAATTATAAACAGCTTTTATATATTCAAGTGGTCCCCTAAGGCCAGAGCTCCCTTACTATCCAACCTCCTGTGCCCCAGACATTAATGTCACCTTGTCCATGTACATTGCTCTGAGCCTCTTAATGAAACATCATCCTTTTCTAACCCAAAGTTCATCGGTGTATAAATGGCCCTCATCCCTCCCATATTACTATTAGATTTCAATTATTTTTCCTCTGGTTTGGGATTATATTTCTTTCTCTCAAAGCACCTAGAACTCTTGCAGTTTTCTATCAGTACTCACTAAATAATTAGATGGCTTAAAAATAGCAGAAAGATGGAGCAGAAGCTAAAGGATGTCTGAATTACCAAAAGCAATTTGTGAACATGGGACCTATTCCTTTCCGACTAACAGGCCTCGGGGTCTGAGGTACTTTCTACCCTTCTGTGTAGACCATAGTCTTTTATTTATATGGGAGTCACTATGGAAGGCTTTCGTAACTAGGTTGGACCTCCTTGGTATCTCTTGTAATTGTCTTGTTGGTGTTTTCTGGTGACCATTTCCTCTCTCTTTAAACTAGTCAAGATTGAAAGCCTAGCTCCCATTTAGATCACACTCTATTTCCTCATGATCCTCCAGCACTAAGGCCACCCAGCATGGTACTAACCCTAACAGATAACCAGCTTGTAGGCCGAGACCTTCACACATGCCAATTCATCTAATCCTCGTAACTTCCCTGTGAGGTGTAGAGGACCATCCCCATTGCACAGATGAAGAAGTGGAATTTAGTGACATCTCTCACTTGCCCTAATCACACAGGGGCAGAGGCAGGACTTGAGCTCAGGTGTTTCTCACCGCACAGACCATGCACTGGACTTCCCTGGGCTGCTAAGAGGATGTCAGACAAGAAGCCACATCAAGCAGGTGGTCTTCTTACCATCACACACTGTCACCACCCTCTGGGCACTCTTATTGCCTCTGAAAAACATCTTCTGTTTTCCTCAAAAGACTATGTTCTGATGAAGTTGTTTCAGAATACATATGGGAAATATACAGCTCCTTGAAAAGATTGTCAATACCCTTAAAGGAGCTGTGTGTCTGTGAGAATAGCCAAGAGATTTTTCAAGGTAACACACATATAATCACACTTATTATGGATTAGGCAATGCTCCAATTGGTGCTGTTGAATAAATTCATTAAATCCTCACAAAAATCATACAGGGGAGATGCTACTATTTCCAAATACTGAAGCAGAGACTGAGGCCAAAGGTGTGAAGAGTCCCCAAGGTACCTGCTGTGGGCTATGGCTCCCTTGGTAGCTTTTTAGTTTTCCAAATTAAATGGACTTTGGACAAAATCTCATGTAGAGGAGAAAACTAGAAAGTGAGCTGGCTGAAAATGAATATCTTTATTTGAACTGAAAAACACACCCAAAAAGTGGGAGAGAAGTGACTTTCATCTTTCTTTTGTTTCTGATTACGGTAAAAAAAAATAAAAGGGACATAAGCAGCAAAGAAAGAAACTAAGACCCATTTCAAGGATTCTTCAAAAGCGGTTATACCATTTGACATTCACACCAGAGTTCCAATTCCTCTATATTTTTGTCCTCTTGGTGCATCTGTTTTTTATGTTTATTCGAATAGGTGTGTGCTGTTCTCTCACTGTGGTTCTAAGTTACATTTCCCCAGTGATAAATGATGGTGACCGTATCTTTGTGTGCTTATTTGCTATCCCTATACCTTCTTGTTGACATGTCTTTTCAAAGCATTTGTCCCTTTTTTTTTAATTGGATTTTTTTTTCTCATTAGTGAATTTTAAAAGTTACAGTCATTCCACTCCCAGGTATTTATCCAAGAGAAGTGAAAACATATGTCCACACAAAAACCTGTACAAGATGGTTCTTTACATGTAATAACCAAAAACTGGGAACAACCCAAGTGTTCATCAGCAAGTGCATGGATAAACAAATTGTGGTATATCCATACAATCCAAAGGAAGGAAATACCCAAAACATGGATGAATTTTATGAGTGAAAGAAGCCAAACGAAAAGAGACTATACATTGTAGGACTCAATTTGTAGAAAATTCTAGAAAATACAAACTAATGTATAATGACAGAGAGCAGATCAGTGGCTGCCTGAAGAAGGAGGGGCAGAGGGGACAGATTACAAAGGGTCACCAGGACACTACTGGGGCCATAGATATGCTAACTATCTTAAATACAGTAATGATGTCATGGGTATACACTTATGTCAAAACTAAGCAGTGTACATTTCAAATACATGAGTCTATTGTATGTCAGTGATGGCTCAATAAAAAAATTTTTAAGAAATACACTAGAACAATGAACAGGAGAGAAGCTGTGGTTGCAGTTTTATTTTATACCTGAGGAGATATTCATCACCCAGGGGTTTTGGTACCTAAAATAGTTTAAAGTAAAGGTAAAAATAAAGAAGCCCTCTTAAGGAAGAATAATTATAGAGAGGAATTTTATGGCTTTACAATTTTCTAATTTTTCACATAATTAAATTTGTGATTTCAAAAACAAGAGCACAATAGAATTCAGTCCAAAGAGAACCATTTTGCCAATAAGGGTTCCTAAACCATTTAAATGGAGCACCCAGTCTGGAAAAAATGGTAAGCCCCACACCTCTGCCAAACTCAAAGGACCCCAGTCACACCAAATGGCCACTGCCTTACCCACACACCAAACTGACTCCATTTTAACATCCCTCATAACAATATAGTCCCTTTCTGAATATTCAGTATTCACCTGTTTATCTTGAATGCTTAGAACTTCTATACTTAGAACATTATTATATGCAATTTCTAAAATATTTACAATTTACAGGAAAAATAATTAAATGCATGTTTATGTAATGTCATTTTCAACATATTAGCAATAACCTCAGAATAGCTATTCATGTGGTAACACCTCATTAGTTTTCAGACCTATTACCTAACTCTATAAACTAGATCAATTAAGGGGCACTTTCTGAAGTAACACTGATAATTTTTTCCAAGCTCCACAAAGAAGAAAAAATATACTTCAATGGAGTTGGGAAATGGAACTGGGGTAAAAGAATTTATATTTCTGGGACTTACTCAGTCCCAAGACCTCAGTTTGGTGTTATTTCTTTTTCTGTGTTTTGCGTACATGACAACCCTTCTGGGAAATGTTGCCACCATGGTCATTGTGACCTGTGAGTCTCGCCTTCACACCCCCATGTACTTCCTGCTCCGAAATCTCTCGGTCCTGGATATCTGCTTCTCCTCCATCACTGCTCCAAAGATCCTGGTGGACCTGCTGTCAAGGAGAAAAACCATCTCCTTCAATGGTTGCATCACACAGATGTTCTTCTTTCACCTCCTCGGTGGGGCAGACATATTTTCCCTCTCTGTGATGGCCTTTGACCGCTACGTGGCCATCTCCAAGCCCCTGCACTACGTGACCATCATGAGTAGGGGGCGATGCTCTGCCCTCATTGTGGCCTCCTGGGCGGGGGGCTTTGTCCACTCCATCGTGCAGGTTTCCCTGCTGCTGGCCCTCCCCTTCTGTGGACCTAATGTTGTGGATGGCTTCTACTGCGATGTCCCCCAGGTCCTCAAACTCGCCTGCACCGACACCTTTGCACTGGAGCTCCTGATGATTTCCAACAATGGCTTGGTCACTACCCTGTGGTTTTTCCTTCTTCTTGTGTCCTACACAGTCATCTTGACGATGCTGAGGTCCCAGGCAGGGGAGGGCAGGAGGAAAGCCATCTCCACCTGCACCACCCACATCACTGTGGTGACCCTGCATTTTGTGCCCTGCATCTACGTCTACGCCCGGCCCTTCACTGCCCTCCCCACAGACAAGGCCATCTCTGTCACCTTCACTGTTATCTCCCCTCTGCTGAACCCCCTGATCTACACCCTGAGGAACCAGGAGATGAAGTCGGCCATGAGGAGACTGAAGGGAAG
Source organism: Smutsia gigantea (assembly GCA_032199065.1). Lineage (NCBI taxonomy): Eukaryota > Metazoa > Chordata > Mammalia > Pholidota > Manidae > Smutsia > Smutsia gigantea. Next base: position 155,926 of record JAVSCE010013164.1, on the reverse strand, counting down.
ACTCCTTCCTTCTGTAATGGAATAGAGTAAGACTCTCCAGCATCTTTATCACCAAGGACTCCGTTTCATTATTTTTACCATAAAGTCATATTTATATACTCAAATACGTTGTCAAGAAATCAACTACATTTACTGGGTAACAATTTAGTTTCCTGCGTAAATTAATGAGTTACCAATAACCCAAGCTTCTTCTGGGCTTGAAGTGACTGTGTTAGAGGATTGAGCTGACTGACAGTATTTCCAGTCAAGGAAAACTATTTGGCAGGTAAAAAGATGACTGAAACCAACCTCCTTTGCAAGAAGTCAGTAAATAAAAGCCTAGCGAGAGAGTGATTTGCTCAAGATCTTACTTGAAGTTAATCACAGAGATCAGTCTTCAGATATACACTTTATGACTCTTCCACCATACAAATGTAATTACATTACTGGACATGTCTATGCCAAACTGTAATCCTGTTCTAGAAATATCTCATGGTAAGGGCCTCTGAAGTACACATTTGTGAAGTGTATCACAAATTAAGAAATTTTCTCTGCTTAGTTAAACTCCATATGGGCTCGTGACCTATTGAGAGCCTCAAAGGTACATAATGGATGTCCTCCTGGATTCCTCTCAAGAATGAAGCAGCTTGAGAAGATTTCCTTTAACGGCCTAAAGAGATTTATTTTAGGCAGAACTAGACTTGCCAGATTTACATTCTTGTGATAAATTTAGACTAAAGCAGAGCCTCAGGGATCCTACATAGAGAGCCGTTCATTCCCATCACTCAAGACCTGGTTTCCAGCTAGAGCCTCACCCGGGCCAGTCTCAGACTGGCTTCACCACTGAGGGTTTAAACTCTTCCCAAAAGAGAAAGAGAGGGCGTGTTAAAGCAGATAAAACTCTAATTCAGCCTGTTTTTCAATCTGCTGGTGTTTGTGAAGAAGTGTTTAGATTAGTGTTCTGTCTGGGAGAGCAGGTAATACATAAAAAAGGAAAGCATTGTGGCTGAAAACTCTTAACTTCAGAGTCCTACAGACCTGGGCACAAATCCTATCTCTGCCATCCACCAGCTGTGTGATCTTGAGCAAGTTATTTTTCTCTCTTCACAGGTTGTGGCTCACCTGTACAAAGGTATTTATAATATCCACCTCATGGAGTTGTTGTGCAGGTTAAAGTGAGATGGCCTATGTGAGACATTCAATGCCTGGCAGATAGTAAATGTTAAGTGAAAGGAAAGTCATTATCAATATCACCCATATTGCTCTAACGTACATTCAGTCCCCTAATAGCCTGTAAGCACTTCTCCTATATGGCCCATATTCCTCATGATTAGGAAAAAAAAAAACTGATGGGATGGAAAACATGGAATGCATTGAATTCAAAGCATCTATTATCCTAAACTTTCTAGATATTTGTCATTAAGACAAGACAACAGGTTTGCTTGCTATTTATACAGTCTAGGAAGTCACCCTGAAGCTGCTAAGATGCAGCTCAGGTGAGTTCCATATCAAAAGAAGATAATGGATTAAAATAAACCCCAGCTTTGAAAGCAGTGATCAGGGATCAGACCAAGAAGTCAGACCCAGTGGGTGGGGGAAAAGAGAGTCCAAGCAGGGTTGGCCAAAGGATAATGAGAGCTGTGGACAAGCTTCACTTACGTCCCTCATTGGATCTGGGCTGTCCCCATAAGCTTTCATGAACTAACTGGCTCAACTGCTGGCCATTTCGTGTCACCTGATCAATCAATTCTTACGTTTTACTATGATAACCTACTTCCCCCTAGCACAGAAATCCTAAGAATTCACTCTTGTCAAGTCACCATTCATAGGGTCCTGCTGCTTTTGGCTCAGGTAGCTCTGGTCTCAAAGAGTCCCCAGGCTTTTCTTTACAAAAACTGCACATTACAAACCACATTATCATCCATTTCATGCAAATGTGTCCTTTCCTTTCCTTCCTATCTCTGGTGACTCGCTCCAACCAGATTTTCATCTCCATGTCAGAACTCGATGGTGCCAAAATTCTATGGATTTTGAATCACTGTATCTTGAAAGCAAAACCCCAACAGGCAAGCACTCAGAAACCCCTGCCACGAGGTTCCTGACACTTCCTCTGACCTTGTCTAAACAGACAGCATAACCTGATTCAATAGTCCAGAGGAAAGCATCTAATTACACAAGTATGTGTCATTTACCCGGAGGACATAAAATCACAAGTTGGGCTGCATTTTTCTCATTTAAATCAGCTTTTATTATTTTTTTAAGTTCTGCTGCTAATAGCATAGGAAATTCAACTTAGAATTTAGTTGAATAGACTCAGCATACACACAGCTTTCAAACTACCCTTCCCTACGTTGCTCCTGGAATCAAACATCTTAATGATAAACATCTCTCGGTACTGTTAAAAGGAAAAACACAAGCCCAACATGGGGTGACTTCTGCCAGACCACGTCACCAAACCAGGGTTTACAGCCTTTGCCAAACTGCAGTTTCAGCCTCTCCCAGGAGTGCAAGTTTAAACCAAGCAGTCTGGAATTTCCTGATCAGTTGTGAGGTCATCTGCTTAAGACCCCCCACTCCTCCTCAGGGAGGGTGAGCTTACCTGAAACAATCCTTAACTTCTTCCATTACTAACAACTTTTTGCCCCACCCTCCTGTCTATAAAAAACTTCCATTTTGCCCAATTCCTCCCACACATTCCTCGACTTGCTGGATGGGATGCTGCCCAACTCATGAATGACTTCATAAATCCAATTAGATCTTCCAATTCACTCAGCTGAATTTTGTTTTTAAACACTCCCCAGGTTCTCAGTGGGCTGTGGATCTCAAAGATGTAGATTAAAATAATTGCATGGGGATAATGTACATATTGCATTAAACAGAATCACACAAATAAATCTCTACACTGTCCAGTCTCTGAATGTTGCCCTCACAATAGCCACAGAGCTTTGATTTTCCCATTACTACCCTTTTATTTAAGTATCATTTCCCAGCCAGTTGCAAAGCGATTTTGGTCAGGAGGAAGATGGCACAGTCCTTGGTGTGGTTTAATACAACACTTTCTTGAGCTCAGGGAGATAACATGCTGTCTCATATGCTTCTCTAGAGAAATGAGATTGGCAGGGAGGAGGGGAGGGAGAGAGAGGAGAAGGGTTTGGTGACATATTAATGACTCCCACAGGAACACCACCGAATTGGCCACTCAGCTTCCACGCTCACACCCAGCAATACTCCCTGTGTTCACTCCTATATTGGGCTTGTCGCTGAGGGACTAATCGAGATTGGCCGAGGACTGTAAGGCAAAGTGGAAGAGTCAGAAGGATGTGATTCCCTGAAGCTGCCTTTTCCCATCTGAAGGAAGAAGATAACAAACTCACTAACCTTGAGGTAGCTGTCCATTAAACATTAAATTTCCCCAGAACCTACTTCTAAGATGCAGCTGGAGCATAAGAAGATCCACTTCCCACATGGAGACTGAAATCAGTTAGTGTTAGTGTGTGTAAATTTCTGAAACTGAAAGCTGTTAGTGTTGATTTTTCAGAAATGCTGCAAGTGTATAGAATGCTCCTACTGAAACTGAAACTCTTAATGAAGCAAAGTGATCGTTTTTCACTATTAGGAAGAGAGGGCATGGGATTTGCAAAATATAGTAAAGTCCATTGGCTTCTAGCCTGTCGAATATTGAGGTTCAAAGTATTTTGAAGGTCGTTGAGAAGGTGCTAACATCCCAGCTCTCAGCAGGGTGGCTGTATATGCAGTCTAGCCAGCTTTGCTTCTTGGCTGGGGATGAAGGTTTGGGGGTTTGGAGTAAAGTGTACTAATGGCTGGCTTATCTGTGACCTCATGTGTGACTGAATATGAATTATTCTTCTAAAACTTGTAGGGATTCAATTAAAAGTAGTTTCAATATTAGAAAATTGTGACATGAGAGACCTCTGTGAGGTCCAGTTCAATGCAGAGAATGGAGCAGCATTTGCTCAGTGGGACCAACCCTCAGTGTGCAGGCTCTGTCCAAGAAGTTCAGTAAACTTGTTTCCAAGGGATGGGCCCCTTTGGGGTGATTTCTAGGAAATCCTTGTTACCATATTTTGATCTTGCAATGACACATAAAATTGTATTTCTTTGTCCCTTTCCTCCCTCTCCCTCTCTATTTTGTGCACATTTCAATGCAATGTGTGTTATCCTATACTTTCAAAGTATCCTTCCCACTTTTTGTAAAAAGTGGGCATCCATAGGAACCTACCAGATCCATTATTTTTAAGAGGAGTTTATGTTTGAGCTAATGCTACTCAGATTTCATTTCTACACCTTGCACCTGAACACTATGTAGTTGATGCAGGTTCCTAATGAAGGTGCCTCTGAAGATTGCAAAGTCTGCATTTTCTCTTGGGGAAAAAAACAAAAACAAAACTCTGCTTTCTTTTTCAAAGTCACCTCTGACATCCCCTCATGCTAAGTCACCCTCAACCACCCTGCTCACTTACTGGGAACAATCTTCAAACCACCCATATACAACCTTCACTTGATTTGCAAAGGATTTTTTTTTTCTTTGCAGCATTTTCTGGGAAGGGTTGATCAAAGAAGTACAGTTGCAGTAGTTAAAAGCCTCAGTCTTTGTATGCTCAAACAAATCTTGGTTTGAGACATGGCTGTACCTACCAGCTGTGTGACCTTGAGCAAGTTACTTCATCTCTCTGTGCCTCAGTTTCCTCATCTACAAATCAAGATAGCAATGTCTATTTCACATAGATATTACAGGTTTGGGAAGAAATAAAATGTTTCTGGTATAGCTTATAGGAATCATTCCATAAATGTTCACTAAAACAAGCAAAAAATAAGAAAAGCAGAGCTGTGTTATTCTGCCCACATTCTATAATGTGTCTGCCTGATAAGTGGATTTCAAATTGAAGACTACAATTTATTTTCTTTCTGTAAAGGTTTTTAGTATAAATACCTGTATTTACAACTGCTTACAAAATTAATTTACTTATCTTTACAGGAAGGTATGTAATAACAATATTCCGACTTTTTCTGGATATATGCCTTAGATCAAATCCCTAAGCATAAAAGAGAGATGGCATTTTACACTTACCCCAAAGCATCAGGAAAAGGGTTTTGAACGAGAGGGTCAATAGCAAGATGGCAGTGGCATGCGTAAGGAAGATGCCTTCACCTGGGGCTGGTGAAACTGGGTAGCCACCGGCAAAATCAGATGCCTAAGCTGCCGTCAGTTTCCAAGACAGACATACAATCTCACCCACGCCTTAGAACGACCCTGCAGGTGAGGCAGATCTTTTCATCATCATGTTGTAGATAAATTATAATGGTGCAGGCTGGGAACTGACTCTAAGCCATGCCCTGTAAACCTCACATATATCTCTCCTGAGTTTGGTACTATTATTAGTTAACATGCCAAAGGTCACACCAGCTAGGAAATGGTAAAACCCAAATTGCATAAACGTTCCAAATGATCCACATATGTATATCCAAAAGGCAAGTGTGGGACGCGATACTGTTCGGCAGACCCCCTGGATAGGGTTTACAAACATTATAGGCCCACATGGCACTGTTTTTCACACACATCCCCATGATTTTGTACCCCCACACTTCCTGCCACTTCCACAAGCTGTAACACTCCTATTGCCTCAACGGAAAACTTCTTTAGGAAAGGACTTATGCTTGAGTCACCTCTCCCGCAAAAACATCCTCTCAGCATTATTATGATGGTTGATTTGGTGTGTCAACTTAACTGGCCACAGGATGCCCAGATTAAACATAATTTCTGGGTGTGTCTGTGAGAACGTTTCCAGCTGAGAATCAATGGACTCAGTAAAGCAGATTAATTGCCCTTCCCAATAAACTGAACATCATCCAAGCCACTGGGGGCCTGAATAGAACAAAGATGGAGGAAGGAGAAATTTGCTATCAGACTAGGACTGAATCACACCAACAGCTTTCCTGGGTCTCCAACATGCACACAGATCATTGGACTTCTCAGGCTCCACAGGGTGTGAGCCAATTCCTCATAACAATTCTCTGTGTGTGTGTGTATGTGTGTGTGTGTGTTATTGTTCCTGTTTCTGGAGAACCGTAATACAATCATGAAAAAGGTATGTAGAAGAAGGAAATAATGAAAGACAGAAAATAGAAATAGTAGGGAAAAACAGGAGAGAGAAAGAAGGGAGGGAGGGGACAGGAGATACAGTAAACTTCGGGCTTGTCATGGTGGTTTCCTGAGCAGGATATTTGAAAATGATTGACTTCATGCTCCAAAACCAGCTGCTGTCATCAATTTAAAACATGTTTCTACATTCCAGATTAACCAGAAAGTCCTGTTGGGATGATTTCTCCATTTTCTACTCATGGTAATTATAGTGTGGGGAATTCTTAATTCTGGGATTCTGGAGACCTGAAATTTCCTGAAATCATTATTCTGATAACATTTACTCTTATCACTGCATGTTACTAATGTAAAGACCAAAGATGAGGAGACTGACATGAATCTGAACTAATGACAATGGAAGGGGAAAGAGGGCTCTGAGTTTACTTTTACATGGGAGCTAAAAGGACAGTACTGCTTGGGGAACCATGGTCTTTTGAGGAATTTTTTTCTAAGATTGGTAGAGCAAATGAAAAAGAAATAGAGAAGTTAAAACCAGAATCAGAGGAAGAAGTATATTGGACAGCAGGGCAACCTGCATAGCAAACGAATTTGGGGAACCTAGAGTCCCTAAGTGAGAAAGATAAAAAGGTGACTCTCAGGTTGTAGCTGGTAAAGGCTACACCTATATAATTACAAAAGTACCCATTATGAAAGTGAGTCATCCATTAAATTCATTTTCAATGAAATTCATTCTTTAGACATGAGATTAAAATCTTGTAATAAACATATGTTTATTATGTTTTACATTTTACACACAGACAGAAAAATGCACCCAAGTGTATAGTTCAATGAATTATCACATAAGCTGATGTGCCTTTGTAACAATCACCTAGATCAAGAAACAGAACATAATTAGCACTCCTCATGTTCCTTTTTGTTTTATATATTTTCATTCTTTATATGAACAAAATAGAGCGTGCTTTATTTTGTACCTGGATTACTTGGCTCAACATTATGTTTGTGGGTTTTCATTGTTACCCGTAGTGCAGATCATAACTAATTGATGTATGAGTATCGTGTGAATTTGACACAATTTATCTTTCCTGCTGTTGATGGGCATTTGTGTCATTTTCCAGCTTGAGGCAGTTATAAACAGTGCTGCTTATATATCCTAGAATATATGTCTTGGTGGACATGACATATGGACATATTTCTAGGAGCAGAATCAATTGTTCTTAGGATGGAGAACTATATTTCTGGTTCAGTCATCTATCTCTTTTTTACTGATTTGTAGACTTTTTTTATATAGTCTGAACATGAATCTTCTTTCTGACACATGTATTGTAAATATCTTCCTCCATTTGTAGGTTATCTTTTAATTCTCATAATGATCTTTTGTGAACAAAAACTCTTCATGTAGTCAAATTTATGTTTATCATTTATTATTTTAAGTGTCAGTTTATGTGTTAAAAGTGTGATTGAATAGGCTCACAGAGCTGCATTTCAGTGGCCACAATATAGAACCCATCTACTTAGACCACTGAGTCAAAAGCTGGTCTTCCCCCTAACAGTGACATACTGAATTGCAGGTACAATGCATGCATAGGAAAAAAAAAACGTTCCTCCTAAAACTCAAGCAACAGAAAACACAACAGTAGATTTCATAACACATCCTTTAACTGCATTGTTATTTCTTCCAGAGATATGCTTGAAAAACCATCTGTGACCCAATGGATCAGGGAAATTATACGAGAGTGAAAGAATTTATTTTCCTGGGAATTACCCAGTCTCAAGAGCTGAGCTGGGTCTTATTCGTCTTCTTATTTTTGGTGTACACAGTAACTCTGATGGGAAACCTCCTCATCATGGTTACAGTGACCTGTGAGTCTCATCTTCACACCCCCATGTACTTCCTGCTCCGCAATCTCTCTGTGCTTGACATCTGCTTTTCCTCCATCACAGCTCCTAAGGTCCTGGTTGATCTTCTATCAGAGAGAAAAACCATCTCCTTCAATGGCTGTGTCACTCAAATGTTCTTCTTCCACCTTCTGGGGGGAGCAGATGTCTTTTCCCTCTCAGTGATGGCATTTGACCGCTACGTGGCCATCTCCAAGCCCCTGCGCTACGTGACCATCATGAATAGGGGGCGATGCTCTGCCCTCATTGTGGCCTCCTGGGCGGCGGGCTTTGTCCACTCCATTGTGCAGGTTTCTCTGCTGCTTCCCCTCCCCTTCTGTGGACCCAATGTTCTCGACACTTTCTACTGTGATATCCCCCAGGTCCTGAAACTCGCCTGCACTGACACCTTCAAGATGGAGGTCCTGATGATTTCCAATAATGGATTAGTCAGTTGGTTTATATTCTTCTTTCTACTCATATCCTACACAGTCATCCTGACGATGCTGAGGTCTCATGCTGGGGAGGGCAGGAGGAAAGCCATCTCCACCTGCACCGCCCACATCACTGTGGTGACCCTGCATTTTGTGCCCTGCATCTACGTCTACGCCCGGCCCTTCACTGCCCTCCCCACAGATACTGCCATCTCTGTCACCTTCACCGTCATCTCCCCTCTGCTCAATCCTATGATCTACACCCTGAGAAACCAGGAGATGAAGTCAGCCATGAGGAAACTAAAGAAACGGCTAGGGCATTCAGAAGGGATTTAAGTTCTAGGCGATAAGATAACATCAAAATGTAAATACACGTTAAAGTTCACTTCCTCGAAATGGGAAGAGATCACTTTAATGCCAAAAGCAAAGGGGCACTTATGGATACCATGGAATCCTAAAAGAGGTTGGTTCTACAGTATGTCCTGGAACCTATGGATGATATTGCTTTAAGGGAAGCCCCAGTCATGTCTTGCACCACTCACTTTCAATTATGCATTTCATGAATATTTACAGAGCACATAATATGTGCCTGAAGTACTAGGTTAAAAGATTAAATATAGCCACGATCCTGGAGGCATACCCCAGGATGCTTTAATGAAGATATGAACAACGTGCTGTGGAAATATTGTAGGCAGTGTATTTGAGAGCGTCAAAAGGGACTTAACAACGAGCAGACCTTTTCCAGGGAAAAAAGCAGAGAAAGACAATCCAAGCAAAGAAATCAGTATGTGCAGACAGAGAGAATGGTGGAAGAGTGCGCTGCATCTCTGCATCATTGAGCTCAGTGTAGCCACAAAATAGTACGCTCAAGGAGTAAATACCTCTAGCTGACTTTCAAAAAGAAAGTTAGGAAAGAACTCTGCTTGTGGTCCCCTGAGCAATGCAAATGTCTTCTATCGGGGAGAGAGGTTTCCCCAAATCTCTCTGAGGCCCTGGTTTCCTCTGGGCAGAAGGAGGTAATGTTGTCAGTGGGAGTATTCATAAAGAAATAGTACTGATGTGCAGAGGCTGTGGGCAGCTCATTTGTGAAAGACTTAAGGAAATACAGATGCTAAACGCTCCATGGGGAAGAAGGTGACACCTTCGTTTATAGCAGGATTATCCCCACGATGGACTAGCCAGCCTGAAGTTTTCACTGTTTCTGCACATAGGGATCTCACAACTCCTTTACGTTTTTCACTCAATCCATTTGAAGGTAAAGAAAGAGTAATAAAAAGCATGAAGGTTTAATCAGTGAATATGAGAATTTCCTAGTCTCTGTAATGAAAGGGGTGAGAATGGTTTTAAGGATATTCATCCAACAATCCAGCTGATTTGCTGGGATAGATTGCCTTTACTGTACTATGTCTCTCATGAAAAAAACTCAAGCCATGGGAGCTGGAACTCATGTACTTGTATCAGAGGAGATCAAATACTGTAACGAAACATCCAAAATGGGAGCAGTTAACCACAATAAAAGTTTATTTCCTGCTCATGCCATAGCAATGCCGGTCTTTAGAAAGAGCTGTTCCATACATTTAGACAAAGAGGCTTCTTCCATTGTGGGCTCCACCTTTCTCTAGATCCTCAGAATCCTCTACATTCACCAGCAAATGGAGGAAGGGAGAGAGGGTTAAGAATTATGGGGAGAAGTGAGGGATCATCTCAGGGCAGTCCTGAAAGGGATGTGCATCACTTTTGGCCACGTGCCATCACCAGGCTTTAGACACTAGCCTCAGTTAACTGCAAGGGAGTTTGGAGAATGCAACCCTGCTCTATCCCCAGAAAGGAAAGGAGAACATGAAAAAGGCTAAACTCTAGGGCTCTCTTCCACATATATGATTCATTGTCAATCACGATCAGTTAGACTACAAGGATTAAGACTTAGTCTCTACAAGGATTCTCTTATTATTGAGAAATGTTTGCAGGAAGTACTACTGGACCCTTGGAATGAATGTACAGAGAACCAAACTGAAATGAAGGAGATACGGGGAAAGGAAATTTAATTTCAAGGAAGGGGAAAGTGATCAAGGTCATCCTAAGGAAGAAGATGACAGTAGACTCGAAGGTCAGGTTCCGAAGGATAGAACGGGTGTGGAGTGCCCAAAGGAGATTGGCCAAGAGGACAACCCTCACTTATTCCCATAGTTTCTATAGGCTAGTTGTATACAAACATTTATAAATACAGAAGCCGCTACAGAGATGAGTGTCTTTTTCTTTAATTGTCCTTTCCTGTGTTCTATTCTATTCCCACCACCCAAAAATGTTCTGAATTAGTTTCTAATATTAGACATACTTTCCCAAGCTTGAAAGTCCAATAAATTTTTCTTCAGCTGGATCCATCTCCAGACCAAATGAACATTTACTGAGTGGCTCCATCTCTGCTCTGGTACATTGTTCTCCAGATACTCTATACTTTTCACAGCAATGCATTTTTTCCTACCACTTTGTTGACTTTACCTCAAGCAAAACCTTTGTGACTGGGCAGAATTTTAAGTACCAAAAATCTGTAGAGCCAGAGTTTATGCTTCCAAGTGTAGTAACCCAGCAAAAGCTGTGCATGAAACCGCCTTTGCTTACACATGCAAACCACCCTGATCAAACACAGTGAGGAAAGACAATGAATTCATGAGAACACCATTAGATTTACTTCTCTTTCAACACGACATCAAGTAATTACTTGAATTAATTTGTATTTTTCTCCAGGTGGAGACAATTTCTTAGGGAACTATCAGGTATTAAACTGATTCTGGCTTATCTTACACAGGTTACATATACTGGCTCCTTCCATCTGTAATTTTTTTCTATATAAGGAAGGTTGCTTTTAAATTTCCACAGTATTTTTCACAAGCAAATAAATGTGTCAGTATAGCCAAACAGGCTGGTTTAGGAGTGATCCTGCCCCTCAGGACTTCTTTGAGAAATTCAAAGGATATTCAGGTTGTTTCAACTTAATTTCTAAGAGGCTAGTAGAATCAGTGCCACATGAGCTATTTATAAGCACCCATAAAATTCCACTAAACACTAACCCTGGAGGAAGCAGCAGAGTTTTGTTATTGCTGTTGTGTGACTTGTCTTTCAAGTCTGAATGAGAAGGTTATCAATGCAGCACTCACTCAATAAAGCAGACTATTAATTCACCACTGGATTAGTAATCTATCAACTGCATAACAGCAACATGAAGCTTAGTGGTTTAAAACAACACACATTTCTTAAGTCACAGTTTGTGTGGGTTGGGAATCAAGCATGGCTTAGCCAAGCCTTCTGCTTCAGGGTCTCTCACAAGGCTGTAACCAAGATGTCAGCTGGGAGCTGAGTTTCATCTGAAAGTTCAACTGGGGAAGGATCTGCTTCCAAGCTCACTTATGTGAGTGTTGGCCAGAATCACAAGCTATTGGACTGAGGGCTTCAGTTCCTCACTGGCTGCTGGCTGGCCATCATCCTAAGGTCCTTGCCATGTGGACGTCCCCAACACAGCAGCTTACCTCATCAGAGTGAGCAATCAAGACAAAAGAGAGGGCGTCAGCAAGATAGAAATCATGGTCTTTCATAGCCATCCTACCACTTTTGCTGGATTCTATTCATTACAAGCAAGTCACTAAGTTCAGTCCACACACAAGAGGAGAGGATTGCACAAGAGTGTGACTATCAGGGCAGGGACGGACAGATTCCAGAAGTAAATTATGAAAATGTATTGCAAATTAGGAAAGAAACCTAGAAGTAATTTAGTCAGGACAGCTGTAAAAAAAAAAAAAAAAAATGGGCTAGGGAGAGTATCAGAGGAAATTCAGAGATACTGATAACAATGGTCAGGTCCGTTTAGATATTTTAAGTAAGAAATGTGTGATCTATCCAAGTGAGACCATCCATAGATCTATGGCGAGACACAAGGTTTCAAAAATGATAAAGGGAGTGAGATGAGAGGGAAAGGAACTCTGCTTTTAGGAGCTCTGGCATCATAGGGCCTGGAACATGGCAGGTGCCCGGTAAAGATTTCACAATTAAATATTTAATGAATGAATGATACCAACACATCCTTTGCCTGCTTACATCACCTCTCCATGTGAGAAGTTTGGTACTAAATAAGGAGAAAAAGCATCTCCTAGTCTTTATGATGCTTCTGCTTATGTAAATTAGTAGGGCAACAAACAAACCATCTGCCTGGGAAAAAAAGCTGCAATGGACTGAAACACAGCCTGCTGAGAGCTCTGTTCGGTGTCCCTCGGTCCCTGCCTCTTAAGGAGACAGACTCCTGTTTGTCTCCTAAGAGCCCTTCAGGCAAAGATATTTGGATTCTAATCACAGGTCGATGAGGATTCATCTCCTCCCTTACATTAGGAGAATTTTAAAACCAAAACATCCGTGTTTGCACACATCTTCCAGTGCATGTTTGACTCCTTAATAACATTCAGGGGAGCTTCATCCCAATAGGAAAGTCTGGCTACTCAACTTCAACAATCACATCCAAAAATACTCCCTTTGGTGATTCTCTGTTGGGTCTGGGGCTGAGAGACTGGTGCTCATGTCGGGCATGGCAAAGCAGGGTGGCAGGACCGTGCTGAGATGATTCTTGGAGCCCATCCTTTGCTTCTGACAATAGCAGATAAGATAGTGATCCAACCAACCCTCAGATGCACGTCTGCCTTCAAGAGGAATATCCATTGACAACTGATGATTCCTAAGGTCAGAATACGTAACCGACTGGCCAGCTCTATTTCTTGAGTAAAATCGGTTGGGAGTGTTCATCTTGTTACGTGGGCTTCTTGGTGTGTGCTCGTATGTCTGACTGTGTGTCTGTGTGTGTGTGCCCATGCGCTACCAATTTTGAAATATTATTAAGGATTTCAGAAGTGTTATGAATACTGATAATGCACCTGTATATTATAGTATCCATACATACAGTAAAGCTAAAAACTTTAGTGATGCAGAGCAGGTCAACACATTCTTCAGTATTAGGAAGGTGACTTGAAGAGCATAGAAAGATCAGCTTGTAAAGAGAAATGGGGCATCACATGCTTGGTGGACAAGTGGGTTAGGGTTTCCCTCAGGCGGGGACTCTAGGAAGTTCAATACACCTGTTTTACTAGAATGGGTTTGCCTGGGCCTATGTCTGAAGATATATGGGATCTCGAGTTGTTCTTGTGAAAAACAAAAGCAAATTATTAACAATACTTCTTAGGTTTCGAACATACCTGCACATGCCAAGGGATTCTCATTTCTCTTCCCACCCTCCGCCATTTTCTTTCTTAGCCGTCCATACATTTATGCGCTAAAGAGCACCACGTCAGGCATTTTTTCAGTCAGCTGATTTAATCAACTTTCATGATAAACATCTGCACAGAACCTGCTGCGTTTGGGTCTCAAAGCCCATTCCCTTAACCGCGACAATAAATTTCCCCTGGAAATTCTGGATTTCAGCAGTTTTTCTTGCCACAACCAATCAGCTTACAGTTAAATAGCAAAAAACAATTGAGGTTTATAGTTATCTGAGGTGTAACTGTTGGTAAGCAAAGAACAGAACACAGTCTTAGACTAATCACAAGGTAATTGAGGGCAACATTATTTAAAATAATTTAGTATTAAAGCTCCAAAGGCTTAGAAATCCCCCGGAAGAATGGGTCCATTTAATATTGTTTATGTGCTTCGCAGACCTTACCTATTTTCAAAAGGATTTGAAGCAGCAAATGCTCCCATTTCACTGATGAAAAGACTGAACTTCCTGGAGACTTTAAAAATTCCTCTGTTCCACAAAGGACCCGAAGCTCAAATCGCCCAGTGTCTTTTCTCTGTGCCACATTACCTCCTACCATAGTTCAAAATCAAAATGAAACAAACCAAATCCTCCAGACATTATCTAAAAATCTGCACGTGTTCTGATAATTTTACTAAAAATTATTTTAAAATATTTACTCTGAAGAAAATATCTGGCCCTTTTAAAAGCTAAAAATGTTTTGAAGGCAAGGAAATCGTGAGAGTTCACAGATCACTGGGAGGAAGCCTAGAGAATTGGCTTTATGTTGCCTGGGCTTCAGAGGAAAGCAAATAGGAGAAATTGGTGACGTAGAAGTTCGGTTCTGGTGAGGAACTGAGATAAAGCCCGTGGGTTCCAGAGAACTAGGTAGTTAGCAGTAGGACCAGAGGTTGGCTTCAATATGGACAGAAAGGGAAGGATGAGGTACAAAGGAGAGTCCCAGGTAAACACAGCTGGACCTTAAAGCGGTGGAATGACTGTGTTCAGGAACTACTGACAGTAGTCACAGGAACAGCTGGAGTCCCGTGCCAGTGTGCTCAGCAGTGAGGGCATTCTGCAGACAGCAGGAGTGGCCTGTAGAGTCAGAGAAGTGAAAAGTGCAATGCCCCCCATGATCAAGCCTGCTTGCTGTGTCTGCAGCGGGAGGAGTCTACCCTCCCCCAGAGCCTGAGAGACAGAGGCTCTGTGCTTCCTGAGGAGGACATTCAATGGAAGGGCTCTCAGGCCCTTGAGAAAGACACTTCTGAGTTGTAAGAGATATACATTCACAATTGCAAGCCCTTTTTAGTAAATGCTCTCTGAAAGGGATGTCAGGGGCCTATCTCACATGCTGGCTGTAATAAACAGTAAATGTTCCCAGCAATACCCGAAGCAGTACTTATTGTAAATGTTCTCTTTCAAACAGGCTGGGAAGCAGGAAAATAGCATTGAAGTAGGATTTATAAGAAGTGAAGCTCAATAATAAAAGCAAAATACAAATGTCCTAAAAGTATAATAGAGTGCATTTTCCAAATAATGTTTAGTGTATCTGCTTTTTAAAAAAAAAATTAATAGATTTTATTTCTTAGAGCAGTTTTAGGTTTACAGAGAAATGAAACTGAAAGTACAGACAATATATGCCCTCCTCTGCCCCTCCACTGCCACCATGGTTTCCCTGTTATTTACAGCTTGCATTTGTGTGCTACATTAGTTAACAAATGATGGAACAAGACTGATAAGTTTTTATCAAATAAAGTCCACAGTTTGCATGAGGGCCCACTCTCCATGTTGTACATTTTATGGGTTTTGACCAATGCATAATGTCATGGGTCCACAACTAGAGGATGTCCTAAAAGTTCCCTGGGCCTCATCTATCCCTCCCCACCTCCATACCTCAGCACCTGGCAACCACTAACCTTTGTACTGGAGTTTGGTCTTTTTCAGGATGTCATGTAATTGGAATCATACAGTACGTACATTTTCAGGTGGCCTTCTGGTATGTAAGCATTTAAGTTTCCTCAGTGTCTTTTCACGCCTTGATAGCTCATTTCGTTTTATCACTGAATAATATTCATGGTCTGAAACATATGTCTGTGTTATGAATGCTGGATTTGATAAGAAGAGTTGCAATTACTTCAAAGGATTCTATTTTATAGGGAAAGTGTAACATTGCCTTTTCCTCAGCATTTCCCAAATAACGCTGTGTAGAAGACGGGTACTGCAAAACCTTAGTGGGACCCGTAATAGGGGGAATGTGGTCTGCGGTGACTCACGTTCAGTCAGCCACACAAGTCTCTTCAAGCTCCACAATTCTATGGAAAAAACATGACCATACCCATTCTTACTGTTGATACACTGAGGCTCAAAGTCACCTACCAGTTTAGTGACAGTGTCTGTATCTAAATTCAGGTCTGATGATACTAAAATTCTTCGCTTTGCTCAAAACTGAAGCCTTTATAAACAGTGAGGTGAAGTGACCCAAAGGCAGATGATGAGAAGGGAGGGTGGCCCTAGAAAGGCAACCATCTGTGCCGTGGCCTGGGTGATAAAGTCTTCACAGGGAGCTTTAGGAAGGGCAGGGCCGATAGCTACCAGCTGCCATAGCCCAGTCTGGGGTAGGGGGAAAAGAGGAGTACAAGGCACCAAAGAAAAGGAAGGAAAGACTTTAAAAAGACACCGTAAGGTACTCAGATTGTCTTAGATGCTGCACAGCTGTTTGCCCCAGGGAGCAAGCTAACCGTAACCTGTCTTTCTCGCCTTAGCTTAGTGTTCATCACCTGCCATCCTGAAAATTTGACTGATGATGCCAAGCAGACTGTCCACTGTGGAAAATGATGACAGAAGAAACTATAAACTTCCATTAGAACCACAGACCATTTTATACTTTGCCCCTGTGTGTTTCTCACTTCCTAACAACCAGATACATGAAATAAAAAAATTTTTAAAACACTAGTCTCTTCACTTCTCAGAGCATTCAGTGACTTTTCAAGAGGAATACAGAATGATACAGAATACAGAAAATGATGCAACTGTGAAAGTATTTAATACGACTTTAATAACATACTGACTTAGGTGCTTCCATTAATCACAACTGTTGGAAACCCGCTCTTGGACTTCCTCAAAAACACCCCCCATGGGGGACAGCTTACAGAATTGTAGGCCTCCCTGTCCAACAGGAAAACAACCATAAAAATAACCCCCAAGGTACCCTGGTCAAGTAACTCACATTCCTTTTGTTTTAACGGCATACGTTCTATCTCCTATTTTCTCCCCAGGCAGCTGAAGAAGCAACAGAACCCAATGGAGCAGGGAAATTTCAGCCGGGTGAAAGAATTTGTTTTTCAAGGACTGACCCAGTCCCAAGAGTTGAGCTTCATTTTATTTCTTTTGTTATTTTTTGCGTACATGACAACCCTTTTGGGAAATGTTGCCACCATGGTCACTGTGACCTGTGAGTCTCGCCTTCACACCCCCATGTACTTCCTGCTCCGAAATCTCTCGGTCCTGGACATCTGCATCTCCTCCGTCACTGCTCCAAAGGTCCTGGTGGACCGGCTGTCAAGGAGAAAAACCATCTCCTTCAACGGCTGCCTCACACAGATGTTCTTCTTCCACCTCCTCGGTGGGGCAGACATATTTTCCCTCTCGGTGATGGCCTTTGACTGCTACGTGGCCATCTCCAAGCCCCTGCACTACGTGACCATCATGAGTAGGGGGCGATGCTCTGCCCTCATTGTGGCCTCTTGGGCGGGGGGCTTTGTCCACTCCATCGTGCAGGTTTCCCTGCTGCTGGCCCTCCCCTTCTGTGGACCTAATGTTGCGGATGGCTTCTACTGCGATGTCCCCCAGGTCCTCAAACTCGCCTGCACCGACACCTTTGCACTGGAGCTCCTGATGATTTCCAACAATGGCTTGGTCACTACCCTGTGGTTTTTCCTTCTTCTTGTGTCCTACACAGTCATCTTGACGATGCTGAGGTCCCAGGCAGGGGAGGGCAGGAGGAAAGCCATCTCCACCTGCACCACCCACATCACTGTGGTGACCCTGCATTTTGTGCCCTGCATCTACGTCTACGCCCGGCCCTTCACTGCCCTCCCCACAGACAAGGCCATCTCTGTCACCTTCACTGTTATCTCCCCTCTGCTGAACCCCCTGATCTACACCCTGAGGAACCAGGAGATGAAGTCGGCCATGAGGAGACTGAAGGGAAGACTCAGACCCTCCAAAAAGGTATAGATGCTTTGAAGTCCTGATTGGAAAGTCAAAGCTGAAAATATTTTCTCATAACACAATAGAAGACCCCAATCAAAAGACCATCTTGAAGCCAGTTTTCTCTTTGTCCTACAGCAGACTTCTCTAATAAGCTGCAAAAGCTGAGATAAGTTTCATGTTTTATCAAAGGTTTCCCAGCTAATTAATGGCAGAGGTAAGGCTGGACCTGAGATACCTGACCCTCAGCTAAGTCTATGATTTACGACTCCTGCTCCCTGAGACAGGATTTGATAGCATCTGAAACAGGCTCATCCACAAGCATTTCTCCTCTACTGAAGTGTTATGAAAAGTTCTTGGTTGTCTTCATCTGACTGAGGAATACACATTGTAAAGCTTCGGGTCCCTTTAAGAATTTCAACACCATCTGCCAGTCATTCACTGCCGGCCAGCCCTCCAGGGAGAAAGAAATCTTATCCTGTCTGCATTGCTGGAATGTGCCTAATTCACAAGTCCACAGGAAGCAAAGGTTTAAGAATAAATTGACTTTCCACCATTCAAACCTTCTCTTTAAGAGCAGAGAAAACAATACTAAATTCCAGTTGGTCTCCTGGCCATCTATTAATTTTCAAGTAGCTGGATGAAATTGGTAGTCAACTAAAATTTGGACCTGATACTCTGATTAGCCTGTTCTAGCCCAGTCTTATCTCCCATGCAGTCTCCAGTGGATGTGTGGCTGGACTGATGTAAAGCAAGCAGAGCCGTTGGCATGGTGTGACACAGGAGGGAAGTACAGGCAAGGGAAACTTGAGCCAAAATACAGCCCATCCCAGCAAACCCACCGCTGCCTACCCTCCCTTGGCACTGGCCTGAAATTGGTGTGTGCTCTTGGGTTATGTCAAAAGTTAGACACGGTTCGTGGGGACAAGCTGGATGTAATGCCACTACTTTAGAAGTTAGATACATCCCTGGAAGGCTTTATAGCCATCTGGTGGCAGGGGCGGGGGTATCTAAATCCATCCCCGGTGGTTTCCCTCTAGAGACTCCTTTCAGGTGGCCTACTGGAGGGTCAAAGGCAGCAGGTGTCGTTTCCAGAATGGAGGAGCTATAATAGGAAAGCTGCCCTGGGTGGATGGGAAGGGGTAAGTCTGAGCCCAGACTGTCAAAGGCAGCCAGAGAGACGCAGGCACAGAAGGATGGACCTCAGAGCGAGGCAAGGCAGACACAAAACTCACCCTGCTTACTACTGGCCCTGGACACGTGGGTGCATCACTAAAATTGGAAAATCTTTTTAAAGATCTGTGTTTTCTTCTTTGGGGTGCTTGTTACTTCTGGCCTAGAATTAACATTATTCACCACACTTCTGGTTTCGGCCTTGAATTTTGTATCTAATTACCCATGAAAACACCATCAAGAACAATTCAAATTTCCTTTTGAACAAAACAGTACAGAATCACATTCTGCCATAACCACTATGGCCCTTTATCCGTTAACACCAGCAGGTATTTTCTTCCTTGTAAAATCATTTTTTATTACAAAAAAAACCATGCTTTTCTTAAAAATTAAGCTTTCCTTCCTTATGCCTTTTTTTTTAGCATTTATGTCTTTACTTTTTAGAAGCTGGTGATGAATTGAAGATTCATGAGACTATTTAGTTCCAGAAAAAATATATACACATATATATAAATGTGTTCTGTGTATGTATGTGTGTATACTTATATTAAGACAGCTTAATATGAGAAAAATATGTAGCATATAATTTTAAAACACACATACACACATGTGTATATATACATACTTTTTGCCTTGAGACTATCCCAGGATACATATTTAAAAAGAAAGACACAGGCCCAACATGGAGTCACTTCTGCTGGGCCAAGTCACCCAGCCAGGGCCTTATATATAACCTAATTTAGTTTCAACCCTTCCCAGAAATGTAGTCAGTCAGAAATTTTCTGGTCAGCATCAATAAGATAATGTCACATGTGTCCTCTCCATCCCCAGAGGAGGATGGGACCCTATCCTTGCCTCCTCTCCCATACATAGATAGCGCTGGAATGTGTATAGCATGATCCTTCAGGACACTAACCAGATGTATCCATGCTATGCTGCTTGATGCATTGATAAATGTAACCTCTTTCCTGCAGTATCCCCTGCTGTAGAAAAAATTTTAAGATGTCTCCAAATAAAGGGGCTTTGGAGCAGTTTATCAGAGCAACTGATGGGCTGTTCTCAGACCATGGTCCTCAAGAGGTCTATGTATAAACTCTATCTTTCTTAAATAACAGTGTGTTGATTTCAGCTGACACACACAGACGCACACACACTTACTTTTGAGAAACAATTCATATAGTATTCTTAAAAGACTACAGAACTTTGGAGACAAGTATATTGTACACATTAAAACCCATTTCCCATGAAAAGGTGTTTCTTCTCCTTCAAGATGATGATAATATCTTGTCTGACAACAATCTTTTAACATACGGATCTAAATACAGGATATTTAGTTTTTGATAAACTGCTCAACATTTCCCACAACAGGAAGCTGTGTTTCTAAAGCACCTTCTTTGAATTATGAACTGTACCTACTGAGCAAACTGTTTTGTGATGTTCCCTTACCACTAGAGAGAGCCATTACTTTTCCAAGATTCTTCTTTTGGCAGATGTCTAAGAACTTGAGATTTTTATTTGCAGAAAGGGAGCTTCAAAACCCATATCTCATTCATTTTTTCTCTCCCAAAAATTTCGGATCTTTTTCTTAGGAGTGGAAACGTCCTGACAATGAGCTCTTACGCAGATCAAAGAGAAGTAGCTCTGTGGATGTTTCCCTGGGGTTCTTCTGGTGTATTCCTCTCAGGCTCCACAGGTCAGAGTTGCAAACCTCTGCTAGGTCTCTATACACCAGCCCACTGGTTTCCAAACTTCAGTGAGCATGAGAATCACCTGGCAACTTAACTAAAATGAAGAGTTCTGAGCACCATCTCCCAGACGTTCAGCAGGTCTTTTGTGGATACAAGAAATCTACATTTTTAACAGCATTTGCAGGTAAGTCTGATTTAAGTATGTGGTCTGTGTACCACCACACTTTGAGACATGCTGCTCCAAGTCAGTGTGTTTTGAACTACAGATCTTAGAACTCTAAGGACAGTGATGTCACAGTAGGTCTGAACATGCATTTTTTTTAATGAACTCAATAGTCTAAGGTAAAGTGGAAAAATCACAGAATTCTTTAAATAATAAAAAAAGTTCTCCTAAAACCTTTGTTTCAATATGTATGTGGGCATAACGATCTGATATAAATAAAATATATTTATTAGCATGGGCTTCAGTGAAAAAGTTTGAAAGTCTCTGGGCAAGAACATACTCTGTTTGGACTCTGTGAAGCCCTGAAGCCAGGAGGCCCAGTTATCAAACCCTCAGACCCATTAAAATGGAACTGCCTGGAGCTCTGCTCTGGCCCCTTTACCACATCTGTCCAATATCACCACTTAGGGGACATGTAAAAGGAGCCACGTCCTGGACCCTGAAGGTCAGTGGGCCTCTCTGAATAAGCCAAGAGATTCCAGCAAGCTAGGTCCAAGAAATTAAAAGAACATGCACTTTTGCTAAAGAAATGAAAATTTGCACCAAACCATTTTAAAGCAGTTATTTTTTTAAACATACTTTTAATACAAAACTTGTCAAAAGGCAGGCCATCCTGGAAGACCAAAAGTTCAGAGGCAGGTTGGTGAAGCAGAGTACGTCATTAAACTGATACTTGTGAAAGATACTGGAAATAATGCTGAGGATGCTTGGTATTTCCCTTCATCAGAAAACGTCTCCCCATCCCGTCTCCTCTTCTTCCCTCCCTGCTCCCCCTCCTCTCTCTATACTCCCGCTCTTTCCCACCCTATACTCTCTACCCTGCCTCATGCCACCTGCTCACCTCTCATTCTTGAGTAGAGGAGGGCAGCAGAGCTCTCTCCAAACTCCGCCCTCTCTGAAGTTAGACCAGGCAGCCGTTTTAAGTTGCCTTACAATTCCGACTTATGTCTGTCTTTTGTTCTCATTTCCAAGGCTATTTTGGAGAATAAGGCAAAGTTTCTGATGCCTTGAACACATTTCTTCCTCTTATGCCCTGGGAAGTTGTGATTTTTCTTTTTAAAAATTACGAAGGAAATCATTTTTCACATCTTTCAACAGTGGGAATGAGCCCCTTCTCTCGAGGTTTGAGATTTCTGTGACTTAGCTGGATATATGGCCCAGTTTATCTTGTGCAACTATCCCCCAAGAAATGGAAAGAGCCTATAAAAAAGTTATCTACAAAGTTATGTTCTTATAAAATTGTTATTGATCTCAATCTGAAATCCAATTTCCACCTCATTCCATCGTTTCTTCAACAAGTACTCATTTATTTGTATATTTGCTTATTTATTGTGTTTATTTTTGAGATCCTGCAATGTGCTATAAACCTAACTGTTTTTGTTTAGGTACAATTTATATACAAAATTCACCATTACAATTTGCATAGTTCTATGAGGTTTGACTAATATACAATGTCATGGACCTATTATCATCAAGATACAGAGTATTTCCATTTCCTCTAAAGGCTCCCTCATGCCACTGTGCAGTAAATACTCTTCATCTTCAGGCAGAATGCCCTCAGCTGTGTGACATTGTGGGGCATCATGTCAAATGTTGCTTTCTGCCTCTGGAGTCTGCATGCTGAATTTCTATAGTCTCCGCCGCATGGCCCAAAGCTATGCCCTTTGTGAGAAGGGACTGAACCCAGCCCATGGAACACAAAAGCAGAAGGAAAGGGGTTCCATGAGCCCAAGGAGTAGTGGCTGGGAAGCTTAGGTTAGCAGAGTTACTGGGAAGTTCTAAGGAAAGGATATTAAGGAACTTGTGAACAGAGATGTCTTGCCAATGGGTTTCAGCCCTGGGCAAGTTCACTATGGATTCAATGAGACCAAAGAATGACAGTGGAATGTTCTTGGGGTGAAAGGGTTTATACCCAACTTTATTCCCACAGTGGCAGGTCAATCACTAGAATCTTGTCCACTCAGAGTAAGTCTGCATGCCGCAAGCCGGTCTCTGCTCTGGGCCTCTCTACCCACGCAGCCACATCAGTCTCTGTTCTTGGCTTTGCCACCACTCCAGCCTCTGCTCTTCTGCAGCCACGCAGCTGTGCGGCCATGCCACTGTGTCACCCAGAGCACTGGGTGGAGCTTTTGATATGGAGTCAATAATAATGTATTGTCCACACATGTGGTGAGCAAGCCGACCAGGGCGAGGTGAGAATCCTGGCCACAGGAACCTTCACTTTATCCACAAGAGACCATGTAACAGGCAGGACCAGGTCCGTGTTTGGAATCTGTGATTTTACCAAGTTGACTGACTGACGCATTGCAATCCTCCAGAGAGCTTTACAAACCCTCTTTACAGAGGTCTATCACCCTATCTCACAGCATACCCAGTGTTCTAGTCCGTTACGGCTGCTATAACAATAAATACCACAGACTGGGTGGCTTATGAACAACAGAAATTTATTTCTTAGAATTTTGGAGACTGTGAAGTACAAGATTAAGGCACTGGCAGATGCAGTGTCTGGTGAGGGCCCACTTACTGACTCACAGACCACAGTCTCCTTGCTCTCCTCATAGCTTGCCAATGGGTTTCAGCCCCAGGCAAGTTCACTATGGATTTCATGAGACTGAGGAAATGACAGTAGAATGTTCTTGGGGTGAAAGGGTTATACCCAACTTTATTCCCAGGGTGGCAGGTCAATCCTAAAATCTCATTCACTCAGAGCGAGTCTGCATGCAGCAAGCTGGTCTCTGCCTCTGGGCCTCTCTATCTGCACAGCTGTCTCAGTCTCTGTCCTCTGCTCTGTTCTCCTGCAGCCTTGCAGCTGTGCCACGTGTTGCCCAGAGCCACTTTATATAAAGTCAACAGCAACATATTGCCCACACATGTGCAGTGAGCTAGCCAACCAGGGCCAGGTGAGAATCTTGGCCACAGGAACCTTCACTTTCTCCACACCTCATATAGCAGAAGAGGCAAGGGGGCTCTCTGGGGTCTCTTTAATAAGGCACTAATCCCATGGATGAGGGTTTCACCCTCATGCCTGAATCACCTTCCAAACACCATCACACTGGGGGTTAGTTTCCCCGTATGAGTGGGGGCGGTGGGGGCGGGGGACGCACAGGCATTCAGACCATAGCACCCAATTATAGGAACTTCAATGGGCCAAAGATTTAAAGGTTAGAAAAATGTAACTAACTAATAATCAGGAGAAAATATAGCATCACTTTTGGAATGTAATCTCAGAATTGGGAAGCATTTTCTAAGCATGGAATTTTTAAAGCTATCCCTCCAAAGTTAATAAATAAATAAAAGGATGATGGATTTGACTACATTAAAAGCTGTAAATGTCCATATAGCACAAAATATCAAAAATAAAATTAATGGTAAATGGCAAGACCAGGAAATTCACAAAACATATCCTAAATCTCAATTTATAAAGGACACCTAAAAATCAGTAAGAAAACCTTAACAGTATGATAGAAAACTGGACAAAAGAAGAGAGTAGATAGTTGGAAGGGGAGGGATGGAAGGAGGAAAGATAACTTTTTAAGCATATGAAAAGATATCCAATCTTACTCACAATAAAAGACATACAAATTAAAACATTTCCCCCTTTCAAAGCAGGCAAAGACCCAAAAGCCCATTAATACTTTTCATCTGGGAGAGATGGAGGAAAAGCAAGTGCTCCCAGGCTGGTGGGGGTGTAATTTGGCTCAAACTTCTTGGAGGTGAAAATTAGCAACATTTATAGAAATATATATATATGCCCAACAACTCCTTTTCTAAGACAAAAAGGCAATTCACTGCTAACCTGGGTTGGGACGTTGTTCTATCCCTGACCAGTGGTGTGACCTCAGCCTCTCTATGCTTCCTTTTCCTTAATCTATAAAATGGGTTAGAGAATAATAGTCATCATGCGTATTAAGTGAGTCAGCTGAGACTCCTGTGAGCCACACAGGAAATGCCTATTCAAGATTTTGCTATTATTATGCTATATATTGATACACCCCAAAACCAATGAACAAGGGGAGCAGTACCTATGGTATTGTGAACCTTAAAAATAAAACAGCCAGTTATTTTAGCAGCAAAATGGGTTTATTTGGAAGTAGCAGAGAATTGCAACTCCAAACGTGCAAGCTACGCCAAAACCACAGGCAAGTCCAACTAACAAACGAGAGGAATGTTAATTTATGGAGAAGAAAGAGGACCTTTAGGAGGGATTGTTTTGAACAAAAGGCCTTTGGAGAAAATCAAGAGTTCAAGGGTGATGAGGGTTTCTCATTGGCTGAGTGGCAGGGGTAGTCGATTTCTTCTAGAAAATGCAATGTACATCTTTTCACTGTTGGGACCTGTAACTCAGGATTCTGTTGGGTCTGTAATTGACAATTCCTCCTGTAATTGACATTGCGTGGTACTGCTTCTAGCCTCTGCCTCTACTTTAGCAAGATTTCCCTTTATTGATTTTCACAGCATGCTTCCTTTTGTACAAAAATCCTACATGGTTTAAAGTAAATGCTCCTGTATCCCAGTGAATGCAAAGACTATCTCTAGAGGGTGTCCAGTAGTTGAAAGATGGGAGGTGTCAGAGATAAACAAGGCTGGATCCTACATAAAGTTATGGTAAGTCCAGATTTTAATCAGTGTAACAGTATTGCCATAGGGAAAAGAATCCAGCATGAACTGCACTCAACTTCAGTTTGTACACAGAGTGGGTATTTTAAAGGGAGAATGTAGGAATACGTGGGAATAGGGTGGGGAGTATGAGAGGTGCAGTGCTCAGTACAGTCAGGAAATGATAAACTACAAAAATTGGAAAAGGGGAGGTTGGTCTCTGTGAGCCCCCATCTGGGTTTGCCATCTTTCAGCTCCTACCTTCCCACAGATAATAGGAGACAGGAGCCCTATGTTCAGGTGTTGGCTGGAACACGATGCAAATTGTTTTGGCTGCCTTTGGTTTTCTCAAGCTGGCACTTGGAGTGGTGCTGGGGTCACCTTAGGGATGTGGCCCTAGGCTGCTGGAAACTGTGTTAGTATTCCTATTTATTCAAGTCTTTATTGACCAAAGTTGACAGCCGTGGTTTGGTCAGGGAGAAAATTGTTTTACAGGAGACATCACTGTAAAACATTAAGGCTATGTGAATTTTTTACCATGGGCATACAATTTTTCACAAAGTATTTTTTAATAGTATAAACTTGAGCAATTTATTGTACTCTTGTGAACCTCAGATTCACAACCCTTTAGACAAGAATATTAACTTTGTAAATATTAAAATAGAAAATGTGGTACAATGCATGACATGCCATCAGTAAATATTAACTATTATTCATTTTATTCAAGAAATATTGGGGCTATATGCTGACAAAGCAACAGTGCAAAAGAAGAAAAATCTCTACCCTCGTCGAACTGAGTTCATATCCTAGTTTACATTAATTAACTATATGACTTCGGGCAAGTTATTTTCCTAACCATTAATCTAAAGTACTTCTCCAGGTTTCTTCTTTTATATCACCCTTTCACCTTTTGATTTTCTTCATACAAGTTATTACTGATATTTTCCTATAAACTTTGCAATAATAGGGTCATGGACAGTCTTATTACTGCATACCCAGCATATGGAATAGTGAGTGGTGCATGGTAATCACTCAATAAATAGTCCTTAAATAACCAATAAACTTAGCTTACCCATGCCCCAGTTTCTTAATCTTTAAAGTGAGTATCCAAATAGCACACACCTAATAAGGATGTTGAGAATATTAAAGACAAAGGACAAGTAAAGAAGCTTAAAAATGGTGTCTCAGTGTAATTACTTTATTAAATAATGGTTGCTGTTTTTTCTCCCCCATACAACTATTTTTTCCCTTGAATGTTCAGCCATGGGTCTGTCAAGTAATATTTCTGAGAGAAAAATAAGTTAACTCTTGAGGGGAAATACGAAATCAGCAATAAAACAGGTTAAGAATTTACTACTAGGATCTTCGAGAATGACATCCATCATCGTGCGAGTCTCACACACCAGCTTGTGTCCTGCACTCCAGTCCTTCACTTGTGTATTGTTACACAGTGGCTATCTCTTTGTTCCCCTGCCCTCACTCAGTATGAGCTTATCTAAAATACAAATGATTTCAGTCCCACAACTGTTTGAAATCACCCTCAGACATGTGCGTTTCAAATCCTTCAGTGACCTTCACCCTCCAACCTACCTTATCCCCTTTTCCACTCACAAGCCTTGTCAAATTTTACTTCTTGAAAATTTCTTTCTTCTCTTTCTATCAGGGACTAGGCTCTTGGGTATATATTTCTGGAATACTGCATTTACTTCCCAACTATCTCAAGTTTCCCTTGCTCTCCTTTAATTCAGAGGGCAAGTCACCACCAGGTTATTTTCATAAGTCATTGTATTAATCAGGTTCTCTCCCTAACAAAATCTGTTCAGAACTTCCTCCATTGGGTTTTATTTTTTCCTTTGGCAATGATACATTTAAAAATTTTTTAATGTGAAAAAAGACACTTAACATGAAATATACCCTCTTAACAAATCTTTACATGTACACTATATTATTGCCGACTGTAAGTACAACATTGTACTTCAGATTTCTAGTACTTATTCAGGTTCCTTGACTGAAATTTTATGCATGTTCATTAGTAACTCCCCATTTACCGTCCCTCCTCCTTGCCCCTGGCAACCATCATTCTGAGACAGGGACCATGGGCTTAAGACAGAGTAGGGTGAGGGCCTCTGGAAAAAACAAAACAAGATAACCATTGCGAGATTTGCTTTGGCCTGCTGAGAGCCCAGCTTATTTTTCTAACTTTACCCAAGTGCTGCCTTTCTTCCTCCAGCCCTAAACAAATGATTTGTTGCAACTTGGGCAATGTAGCAAACAAGCCCAAAACTACTGCAAGCCCAAAACAACATAGTAAAAAAAAACCAGGAAGGATTCCATCTTGAAACCCAATTAGTTAAAAAGTAAAACAATGACTCAGCCCACCTTTGGAACAGAGCAGACAGCCTTGAGTGATAAGCTCCCAGACCAGGAAGCTGCTCTCCTGGGAGGAAATCAGATCAGTAAAGTTTTTGTAAATAACCAGGAAGACGAATAAGAAACTTAGCATTTCTTCAAAAGTATTTGGGACCACTTAGCCAGTGTACACCCCTAGCCCTTTGTCTCTCAACTGCCTATAAAAACCCCCTAGACAACGCACCACCCCAGACTCTCTTGTCCCCTCCTGGCATGAGCCAGGAGTTCTGTCCTTTCACTCTATCTCTAAATAAAAGCCTGTACCTTGCTCTCCTACCTTGACTGTTCACGAAGTTCATTTTTCGGCTACGTGAACAAGAACCCCGGCGTCAATTCCACTCTTTGAGTCCATGAATTTGACTATTTCAGATACCTCATGTAGGAAGAATAATGAAATATTTGCTGTCCTTCTGTGACTGGCTTACTCCACTCAGCATAACGTCCCCAAGGTTCACTCATGGTGTTGAATGTCACAGCAATTTCCATTTATTAAGACTGAATAGTACTCCCTTATATGTACATACCACCTTTTCTTTATCCATTCAACCATCAATGGTCATTAAGCCTGTGAATAGTGTTATTCTCTTCACCTTTGTCAAATGACCTCCTTTTTTAGCCCACAAGACATCTATTGCTTCTACTCTTTCTCTTCTCTACAGAGTCACCCAGGGCAGTTTTCCCACATCTTAATGAATTTCCCCAGGAAGCTGTCAAAATGCCAAGTCCTGGTTTCTACTAACCTCATTCTGGTGTAGGTATCCCACAGTCCAGCAAATCTGGAGTGTCCAGACTGGAAAACAGGGGAAGCTGGGTCTTCTTGATTTCTGGAAGAGACCTTTATTATGTTTTCTGGTGTTTCTTGCCACCTCTAATTCTGAAATGATGCTCTAGGTAGCACACAATTTTTACCGTCATCTCAAATCATTTCGGGAAGCAGTTGCCTTCTACTCAGTTTTTCTGTCAGAAATCATTTTTAATTTAAAGTATGAGGTCAGTGGACGTGGAGGTAATCAACTAGGGAGGGAGGTGGTCTTCGGGATTCCCGTGACAGAATTCTCGTGACAGAATCTTTTAAAGTTGACCCGAGCGGGGTTAAGGAAGTAGCAGGCGGTGAGGCCAGGACCGCGCCCTGGCACACTGCAGGTCAAATGAGGGGGCAGCTGGGAGCGCGCAGGCGCAGCGGTGCAGGACACAGCGGCTTCCCCTGCACATCCCAGGAGGCGCCGCAAGGGGGCACCCTGGGCCGTCGATATGCGCAGCGCCCAGAGGAGCGGGGCCTGCGCAGTGAGGTGCAGCGCGCTCACTCCAGGGCAAAACCGCAGCGTTTTAATCAGCGTCTTAAGTAAAATTCGAGATCTAGAAGCCAAAAGAAGATCTTAATACAGCCCTAAAAGGGACCGTACGCCTGGTTCCACTGGGGCTCGAACCCAGGACCTTCTGCGTGTAAAGCAGACGTGCTAACCGCTACACTATGGAACCACGTGCCAAGCACTTTTCGGCATGCCTATATAAAGGCAACACAGAGACTTTCTCCAATGTGCCGTGAGCTCCAGTTGTTGCCTGGCAATCGGTCACAGAGAGAAACTTTCAGACATGTCAGACTGTCACGTGCAACTCCCATCCACGTTTCTTCTATTCTTGGCACCACGGGGCGCCGCCGTTTTCCTGAGAAAGAAGCGCGGCCTGGCTCACCGGCGGGCGTCCCGGGACAAACACAGTTCTTACCTTGACAGAAGAAGCCCGAAAGTCTTTGGGGATGTGGCTCTGTGGCGCAATGGAAAGCGCATTAGACTTCTGGATTAGATGGGGGCATTCAAAGATTGTGGGTTCGAGTCCCACCAGAGTCGCTTTTGTTTGGTAAGGAAAGGATGTCAAAGAAAAGCACTTCACGCGTTTAAAATCCCATCCCACGCGACCACTTTGCAAAGGAAAGAAACTTGTTGCGGTCCCTGATGTGTCCCCGTGACTGAAGGTGTTAGGATTCCCGCTACTTTCATCTTCTGAATCGCTTGCATGTGGCTCCAGAGTTTCTGGTATGAAGAAGAAATTACCAGGATGCGATAAAAGCTAGTAAGACTTTTTACCCCATATTATTTTGCATCAGGAATAAAAATGTTCTATTGGTCTGAAACTTCAGTAGATCAGTATTGCTCAAATTTCCTAAAAGTAAGTACTAACATGTCTTATGCCAGTATACCTGAGTGGTTACGCTGTTGGACTTAAAATCCAATGGGCTTAAATCTTCAAAGGGTTCGGACCCTATTTCTCGTAGAAACTGCACTGCTTTTCCAAGCCTGAATCATTATTCCCCAATAACTGTGGGTGTAATCTTCGGGGTCCCGATGGATAACACGATCCCACACAGCCCAAATGCTCAAATGGCGGTAGCACGTTATTCTGAAAGAATATCGTTTTACCAGATTCAGAAATTTTAACAGCTTCAGAAACGCTGGTTGGGAAAGTATAAAGAAAATATTCTCGTGAACCTATACTGTACTGTGGGGTAAGGGGCGGAAGGCACATTGTGCAGTGACCCTTCATTCTTTGATAGTAGCCAACAGCTATTTAAGATCTGCCCTGGGCCAAGTACTGTTCTGAACGCTGAGGTTGTGGGAATGCAGATTTTTTTTTTTAAGTAAAACCAAACAAAAAATAAAAGCAACAAAAGACTTAGAGCCTTACAAACAACGTTACTGCCCAGCTTCACTTACAGACAGTGACAGAGGGAAGAGATGGTTTATAGTCAAACAAATAAATAGAATTTCAGATGGAGATTAGTGCTATAAAGAAAATAGAACAGGGTGGCACACAAAAGAATGGCAGAGAAGTTTACGAGGACAAAATTACTCCATTTGATTTTGGGAATTATTCACCTTGATAGGAATGTTCATCCGCTTCTCTACCAAACAAAAGCTTCCGAGGACCAGTTCCACCCCTCCTCCTTCTCCACTAAAAGCCTTCTCTGAAGGGCCCTCATTCAACTATTCATTCATTCCTTCATTCATTGGACAACAGTTTTTGAGAGTTTGCTTTATTCAGGCCACTGACTCAGGCATTGGTGATACACAGGGAGTTTCTGTCCTCACAGCAGAATCATTCCAGGAAGAAAGACAGACTCCTCCAACAGGTGTTGAAGGTACATTGTGGTGGGTACCACAGTAGGGACAAGCTCAGAGGCCTCAGTATTCCTAACCTGTCTGGGCAAGATGGAGCAGGCATCTCTGGGGCAAGTCCTGATCCTTGTCTTTAAGGATCAGAGAGAACTTGCCAAGCCAATGGAACTCAGACAGTGGGGAGCACATGGCATTTCAAGATGGGAGGGGTGGGGATGGAACATAGGAAAAAGCACCATAGTAGGTCAAATAAGATACAAACAGCTCCACTTACCTCTCTATGCTTAGCAGGCCAGTTCCACACTGTTTTACACTTGATTATATACAGTTTTGGACTTTTGCTCTCAGTGTTTGCTGCCTGTCAATCTAGTCTGTTTTAGGAGACCGGGAAACAGCTCTTCCTGCTTTCCTGCATTCAGAGCTGTACCCAGCAACCATTGCAACCCCCACACTTTTGTAAGAAGCTGAGTTCAAGCCAAAAGCTCACTAACTTCTCCCAGGATTGACGTGATGACACAGACAGCTCCTGTCCAGAGGGCCTGGTTTTAGTTTTGCTGGTTGAATTTCGACTTGGATCAGGGACATTAATATGAAGGGCTGCCTGTGTGATCCCAGAAGAGTGGAATAATTTAATGAACATTGTTTTCTTCTTCATTTATTTTATTATGAAAAGAATACATGCTTATCTTTTAAAGTCCCATAATACAGATATACGTGTATTAGGTCATGGGTCAGAGAAGGCTTTAGAGGAGGAGGAAATGCTGAAAGCCTCCACTCACACATTTCATTGCCATTTCCCATTTTTATTGGATTGTTTTCTGTCCTTAAACATCTCTTTTGTATATATGAACACCAAATATACAAGTATATATAACTAGAGAATACATATTTATATACATATCCTTTAATTTGTTCACAAATATTATCCCCTACCTATTGTTTAGTACCATGCATTGTTTACATAACATAACATACATACATACATAATGTAACATGGATATCTTTCCATAATGGATTTTTTCCATTGAATATAGTTGACATAAATATGATATTGGTTTCAGGTATCCAACATAGTGATTCAACAATTACACACGTTACTAAATGATCACTATGATAAGTGTAGTTTGTCACCATACAAACATATTACAATATAATTGCTGTATTACCTAAGCTGTACTTTCATCCCCACGACTAATTTATTTTATAATTGGGAGTTTGCACTTCTTCATTCCTTTCACCTATTTCACCCATTCCCTGCACCATAACGGATTACTTTTTAAGCTTTGTTCATAGTTCCCGATACATTTCTCCCTAAGAGAATGCAAACCTCATGTTCCCCCCCATAGTGGAGTGTTATCCAGACTCCAATAAGAGCTAAAATGGTTGTAAGGCTCCACCTGATAGGATTTCCTTTCTTCAATGGATCTTACCCAATGCCTCAAGGAATGACATGGAATGAAGCAGCAGGATGAGTGAAAAAAATCACTGCACTTGACCCTGGAACAACAAGGGTTTGAACTGCCCAAGTCCACTTACTTATATGTACATTTTTTCAATAAATATGTTGGAAAAAAAGTTTGAAGATTTGCAACAATTTGAAAAAAACATTTTCTTTCTCTCGCTTATTTTAAGAATACAACATGTGGAATTGTATTAAATTTCTGGAAATGGGAGGCTCCGTTTTTGAATCTCTTCTCCTTAATGAATTCTTGAACTGGGTGGGCCAGAATGTCATTATTTTACAAGGAGCTGCTCATAAAATCCGACAGAAGAACTGGCATTCAGACCATAAAACTGTTAATAAGACCTTTATGACGACAGAATAGTTAACTAATGCATACCATGAATTGTTTTGTTTAGTAGCACCAATACAATCCATCAGAGTAATCAAAAGCGACTCAACCGGTTAGTGCCAAATTAAGTTTTTTTTGTCTTTTTTTTCCCCTCTGCTGCTCACTTGGAGGCCCTTCCAGAGGTCCTACATCTGAAGAATTCCTCTTGGGTGTTCCCTTCAGGTCGCTAACGGTTGGGGCTTTGCCTGGGTGAAGGGCAGGTCAGGCAGGCAGTTATTTTCTTCATGGTCTATCCGCGATGAGAGAAATGGAGAAATGAATACTCCATTCCTCCAATCGTCTAACTTGATCTTGAGTTTGAAGTTTCACTTGTCTAGGAATTAGGAGACAGGCGCAAGATTTTAATCCCACTGGATAAAATTTAACCGTATTGGATTGGATTGGAAAAGAATGCGGCCAGGTGGCCTAATTTACTGTGGATAGATGCCACGAAAGCTCCAGTTTTCTGGGGCCGAATAGCTCAATCGGTAGACCATCAAGCTTTTAATCCAAGCATCCTGGGTTCAAGTCCGTATTCGGGCGGAGGTTGTCTTAAATTTTGAGCTTGTGTTGACACCCGTCACTGAGCAGGTGGGAGGTTGCGAACACAAGGGTTACATCCTTAAGGAGTTTTACAAACCAAGGGGCAAGGCAGACCGGACAAGGGCTTTGCATAAAGTGCCTGGTAACTTTCAATTCCAGCCGCAGACCGATCTTTTCCAACCTTCATGTTATACTTTGCCTCCGGATATATTTTGCTTAAAACTACCATACATCAGGGAGCACATAACCAAGAACAATGTACATTTTTGACAAGTCGCTGTCGTCAGAGTGCTGATAGTCATGGCCCTGGCAGTAATTGTGCAAGCGTTTGGCCATGAGCGATAGTTCGCAGTTAAATAGCTTATTGAAAGCGCGGTGAGAAAAACTGAGGCCCCAAGAAATTTCAGATCAAGACAGGCACCAGTAAATCACATCTCCAGCTGGGAACCCTTTACCAGATTTTTATCCCCCTAATAGGGCCCTGACTTGGGAGTCATGTTGTAGAGACAAACGGTGTTGAAGACCGTCTTCACGTCTACAGATGGTGAGAAAAATTTGCAAGCCCACGAGTCGTGTACACTGGGAATCAAACCCAAGTCCTTCTGCCTATAGACCAGGCGTGACATCCACCACGCCAAGAAATCTCAAGACACGCTCTGCTGCCCAATGTCCCATAGTATAAATGGCGTGATTATGGGAGTGGGTACAGGTCACTCCATGACTTGGGACTTCTCTGAGAGGTGTAGACCCTTTGTATCCTCATAGTGCTGTAGTAAATACTGTACTCTCATTGGTGTAAAGCAGGTGCACATAAGAGTGTGTGGTGTAGACACCAGAAAACGGCGGGATAGGGAGGGAGGAAAGCCTCGGGGGAGATACCCTAAGGAAGGGAATGGACTCCAGCCCTGCCGGAAAGCGCAGCAAAAACCCTGCCGAAACCCGGGATCGAACCAGGGACCTTTAGATCTTCAGTCTAACGCTCTCCCAACTGAGCTATTTCGGCGAAGATGACTGCTGTTTTTGCATTGTTAAGGACATTTAAAACAAAAGAAAAAAAATCTTCATCTTTTTAATTCTTTATCTCACCTTCCAGATAATACTGTTTCTTATTCTAAGGGTTCGACAGCAGAGCAGGAGAAAACTGATTCCTGTCATTAAGAAAAAAAATTCGCGTTCTGCCTTGTCCCAGGCTATCTTTTATTGTCTTCCTAATGGTTTTCCTACCTCTCCCCGGGTCCTAACAATAGTAAAGACAAATGCTTAAGTACCTACTGTGTGCCCAGCACAAGGTGTACATGGTCTCATTCAATCCTCACCACCCCCTTCCCTGAGGTAACTTACATGAAATAATTTGCCCCCTGAATCATCCAGAACTGAGCTAGAGCTACCCACCTCCCAAGCCCAAAAGTCTTGGTCGAGACAGACTTTTGTTTTGTTGCTGTAATTGTCATTTTTCACCCTTCGTGAAAGGGAAAGGAAATGAACTCAAAGGAAAGGAGAAAAGAGCTAGAGGCCTCAGTGCTGTCCACCCCTTGTCCTCTCCTTGCCCTGGCCTGCTCTGTCCTTATTCAGTCAGGACGTGATGGAAGCAGAAACTCCAATTTTTCAAGGCGGCCAAAAGTGCACTTGGTCACTTTGCAGGAGACTCCTTCAGAAGTCCTAAGAAAAGTCCGAGTGTTTGCCACAGCTCCTTATCTCCTTACTCTCCCTGCAATGCCTAGGAGCTCCACGATTCGCCCTCTTCCAGGAAGAAGACCGACTGGCCCAATCTGCCCACCCCACTCCTCTTTCGACCAGTGACCATTGCGTCCCTCCAGCACATGCCAACCGGCCCAAGTCACATGAATATGGATTTACCAGTTTGGGTATAATGGGAATTTATTTCCGTGAAATGGCCCCTTGCCCGTGTCAATATGTATCTTTTTGTTTCCTCCCTAGACTGAACACTTTAATAACAATAGCTACGGTGTATTGAAATTTTGCTTTTAGGCAAAGACTCAATTCAGTACTGAGCGTACATTGTTACCTCTCACCGTAAGGTTAAAAAATGGATGCTATTACTATTACTCCCTTGCTCCTGATGAGGCAGCTGCACTTTGAGACAGGCAGGTCCTCGCGGGTGCTGCCCAGGCCGGGGGTAAGGAGAGTCCCGCCTCCCAGTGAGGCCACCTCCGTCCTGGCCCTGCCCACTAATCGGGACTCCTTGGGTTCCACGGCCTATCAGCTCACAGGGCAGCTGACTCAGCCCGCACCCCACCCTGTTACTGGGGAATTCAACCGGCTTTCTTCTGCCTGGCAGAAGCAAGGAAGGCCCCGTCCGTGCAAAGCAAGCGTCTGGTCCCTCACCTGACAGGGAGCATTAGTTTAGTCTGGGTGAAGCCATGCTTGAGCTTCTCTAGTGACCACAACCCAGCTTCCTCAAAACGTCTCCGGAGCCGAACGCTTCGCTTCCTTTATTAATTTGTAGTGGAGGGGCGCTGATGTTTTTGTTTTCGAACATCGGGGCTTGGCCATTCCAGTCCTCCAGTGCACTCTTTCCCATAAGACCCCTCTTTTCCGCACCAGCAGAAGCTGCCATCTCAACCTCAACTCCCCGCTGGACTGGATTCAGGGTCACAATTCGGGATAAGAGGAAGGATAGTACCTCGTTCAGAGAGGGGAAGCTGCTCTGCCAGTTGCTTCATCCTTTAGATAACCATCTCTTCCTTTGCAGAGTGCAGAAATATTCTCTGGAAAGGTGCTTCTTCAGGAACTTGGCAGGAGGGAAGCCAGGAGAGGGTCACAGAGGCCGGTGGAGAGAAAGCGTCGCGGGGCGGCGACTGGGCCTGGGGGGCGGGGGGGTTCCCAGGGATCTCCTGAAGGTCTGCCCGTTTCCAGTAACCACAGAAACTCTTGGCCGGCAGCTGCGGGGTGGTGGTTGCAGAGTACGTCAGCCTGTTTAATATACAAGTCCCTGGGGCCCAGTGCCCGTGGTTGGACCGCGGCGAACACGCTCCAGGGCATCCCGCCAACAAACGCAGGTCCCCGGAACCAGCCCCCATTTATAAATTGAAAAGAGATAATAGGTGCGTTGCGCCCGAACAGGGACTTGAACCCTGGACCCTCAGATTAAAAGTCTGATGCTCTACCGACTGAGCTATCCGGGCTCATGTAAACATGTCCACTTAGAGAAAAGAAGAACGCGTTTCAGAGCCCGCAGCCTGCAGCTGACAGGCCGCGCCGAGGTTCTTTGTGTGGTTCTACCTGGCTCCAACCTGTAGGTCCCACGCGAGGGGAGGGTGAAGGGAAGGAAGCGGGTTGTTCTTTGGCAGCTGAAGGTAAATTTCTTAAATAAAACAAGACACACTCCTTTTATTTGGCGACTCCTCAGCAAACGTGAATCCCGTGCTCTACAGCATCCTGCAGAGGAAGGAGGAGCCGCTGTTTGCTGTCTGCATCCCGCACTCGGCTTTGCCCCTCACTCCTAGGGCACGGGTCGGAGGCCACAGCCGTGTTACAGGCATCGAGCTGCCCTTTCTTCCGTGGAGTGCCCATTGGCAGCTCCTTGTCCCCTCCCCAGGTGCCCACCTGAAAAGGAGCGCCGAGCGGATTAGCCGGGGCATAAGATCCAGCATATCCGACAAGAGGCCGCGGCCGCCGCCACTCGCGGGGAGAGTAGGGAGAGCGCGCCCCTGCGCTCCCCGCCCGGGTCAGAAACTGTATCAGGACGAACTGATTTCAGAAGAGACTGGAGTTTCTTATTCTCAAAATCTTGCAGTTTACAAAACACATTTACATCCATCAACTTCTTTGGTCTCATCACAACCAGACACCTGGCGATCACCAGGAAACACCCTAGGAATCAGACATCCCCCTGTCCACAGGCTTCCAGAATTGTCCACATTAGTCTGGGATGGGGGTGGAAGAGAGGGGTATTTGGAGGCTCTGGACTGGGTCCTAATTAAAAAACAAAAAAACAAAAACACCTTGTTAAGATGATGAGCAACGGAGAAAAGGGAACCCTCCTACACTGCTGGTGGGACTGCAAATTAGTTCAACCATTGTGGAAAGCAGTATAGAGGTTCCTCAAAAAACTCAAAATAGAAATACCATTTGACCCAGGAATTCCACTCCTAGGAATTTACCCTAAAAATGCAGCAGCCCAGTTTGAAAAAGACATATGCACCCCTATGTTTATCGCAGCACTATTTACAATAGCCAAGAAATGAAGCAACCTAAGTGTCCATCAGTAGATGAATGGATAAAGAAGATGTGGTACATATACACAATGGAATAT
Source organism: Smutsia gigantea (assembly GCA_032199065.1). NCBI lineage: Eukaryota > Metazoa > Chordata > Mammalia > Pholidota > Manidae > Smutsia > Smutsia gigantea. The sequence goes on along the minus strand of JAVSCE010013164.1, from coordinate 118,186 downwards.
TATTCAGCCATAAGAAGAAAACAAATCCTACCATTTGCAACAACATGGATGGAGCTAGAGGGTATTATGCTCAGTGAAATAAGCCAAGCCGAAAAAGACAAGTATCAAATGATTTCACTCATATGTGGAGTATAAGAACAAAGAAAAAAACTGAAGGAACAAAACAGCAGCAGACTCACAGAACCCAAGAACGGACTAATAGTTACCAAAGGGAAAGGGACTGGGGAAAATGGGCGGAAGGGAGGGATAAGAGGGAAAAAGGGGCATTACGATTAGCAGATATAATGTTGGGGGGGCACGGGAGGGCAGTACAACTCAGAGAAGACAAGTAGTGATTCTATAGCATCTCACTACGCTGATGGACAGTGACTGTAATGGGGTTGGTGGGGGGGACCTGATGAAGGGGTAGTTTAATAATCGTAATATTGCACATGTAATTGTAAATTAATGATAATAAAATAAATTATATTTTAAAAAAAAGATGATGAGCAACCCCACTCAAGGTATGCAGTGCACAATTTGGGAGTGCCTTCTTTTTGGCCAGCCACTAGGCTGAGACACAGGGAGAGGGAAGATCCAGTCTCCACCTTCTAAAAATTCCAGGCAGGGGGAAAGGCAAATAGGAGACATAAGTGCTTTTTTTATATGCCCTCACCTTTCTGTTAAACTGCCTCAATGCTAGCCAATGAGGGATTTCATCCCCCAAATTTGGGGGTTCCTCGGTGGAAGGAAGCATTTTGATAAGAAACTCAAAAAATCTAATGAATATCCATAAGAAGGAAAACAAAACGGGAATAGATTGGGCAGTTCAAACTTTGCATGAAGTATGTCAGTATGTGTGACTACGAATTTTATTGTCAACTTGGCTAGGCTATGGTGCCCAGGCATTTAGTCAACACTCCTAGGAAAAATTGGGTGTCTTGCCAATGGGTTTCAGCCCAGGGCAAGTTCGTTATGGATTCAGTGTGACCAAAGAAATGACAGTAGAACGTTCTTGGGGTGAAAGGGTTATACCCTACTTTATTTCCACGGTGGCAGGTCAATCACTAAAATCCCGTTCACTCACAGTGAGTCTGCATGCGGCAAGCCGGTCTCTGCCTCTGAGCCCCTCTACCCGCACAGCCGTCCTCTGTCCCTCTGTCCTCGGTGCTGCCACCACTCCAGCTGCTGCTCTGCTCTCCTGCAGCCTTGCAACCCTGCCACCGTGTCACCCAGAGCACTGGGAGGAGCTCTTTATACAGAGTCAATAGCAACGTATTCCCCACACGTGTGTAGTGAGCTGGCCAACCAGGGCCAGGTGAGAATCCTGGCCACAGGAATATTCATTTATCCACACTGGGCCTTTGGCATAAAAGGGTAAACCCTGCCATTTCCAGCCTGAAGACAAAAGGGAAATCCCAGGGGGAAGCACTTAGGATCCAAGCAAGAGGCCCCGAGAAAACAGGGTGTCTCCGCTGGAATCACCATTCCCGCCCCCCTGGCATACACCCGCTCACTTTTCAAGGCACAGTTCTAACTTCTTTTTTCCTCCCAGGTTCTACTCTGCCCGCCTTCTAATCATTACTCTTGTTACCAAAGCACTTTCGTATTCTATTAAAGCACTGGTCCCCGCTCCACCCATAGTAGGTCCACAGCGCAGCGGAGGTGAAGCGCTGGGGCACTGCTGGTCCCCAGGAGCTTCCCCGGGAGGGTGGCAGTTAGGCTGAGTTCTCAAAGGGGCTTGGCACGGAGGAGGAGGGCTTGGGTGGAGGGAAAGGGAAGGTGGCACTCTAGCCAGCAGGAACAGCACGTGCAAAAGCCCGGAGGATTGAAGGGGTCTGTGGTATGAAAGCAGTGCCACTTGAGAATGAGAAGTGGGAACAGGTGGGCTCAGCCCTCAAAAGGCGGGGTGAGCGCATGTGCAGAGGTGGCGCCGTGCAGCTCGGGGACACGTGTGCACTAGGGGAGCCGAGGCCCGGGGTAGCGGTGGATGCGCATGTTGTTCAGAGCGGTGGGAGGGTGTGATGCACGATAGCGGCTTGCAAATCAGAAAATAAAAATGCAGTTAAAATTGAATCCAGAGAAACAATGAATATGTGTTCCATGCTGTATCTGGGACATGCTTATACTGAGCAATATTCGTGGTTTCTCTGAAATTCAAATTTAACTGGGCGTCCTGTACTTGATTTGGGAACCCTAGTCTGGACAGAAACCACAAAGGGCCTCCGATCCCTCTCCAGTCTCCGTCCAAAAGCTGTCCTAGGTCCTTGTTACTGTTACACGAGCTGACCCGAGCCCAGATCGAGGATTGCTGTGGTGGAGAAGGGGCCCAGGCTTTCGCCATCCTCGCGGAGACCCTGCGCGTCCCGGGGCCGAGCGCGCTGCCGAGGCGGTGCAGACCCGCCGCACACCGCACTCGCCGCTCGGAGGACGCCTCCTCCCGAAGCAGAGCCGGGACGAGCCGACCCTTTGACCCGCGGAGAGAGTTTCCAGCGCCGGCAGCAAACGGATCGCCGTGGGAAAGAGGAAAGAAGGAGGGAGGGCTGGGATGATCAAGGCATGCAGCGCGCAGCCTGCAGGGAGGGCGCGGTCTCAGGCAGGCCCCAGATTAGGGAACGGATGCTTCCTTTATTCTGAGCAGTTTTAAAAGAACGACATAAATGCCTTTTCGGTTTCCAGTTTCCTCCCTCTTTTCCACCCAAAGGAAAGAAGAAGCCGACCGGCCGTCGTCGGTCTACCGCAAGCTCGTTACCAACCAATCACGTGTGAGTGAGAAAGCTCACAGGGGCGGTGACCGGGGAATTCTTTCCAAAATCCCAGCGATGCCTGCTGCCTGAAAGGAAGAGGCCCAAGGACCCGCTGTTTCTTCTGGTGCTTAGAATCACTGCCGAAACCCAGGATTGAAGCAGTGGCCTTTTAAGATCTTCAGTCTAATGCTCTCCCAACTGAACTATTTCAGCACCTCCTTAAGGATCCCTGTCCATATCTATAGCAAAATAATCTTTGTCCTTTGTAACAAAAGCTTATAGGTTTAGCTGGAGGTGGGCATATAACAAAGATTACAGAGGTGAAGAGGCCAGGTAGTAGGTAGTTTTACTTTTTATCAGTTGTTTTTTAATTGCCCTGCAATTTGCTTTTCTCGTGTAAAAAGAAACCATGGACTTTTTTATGTCAGTTACGTAGGCCTATTTCATTCTTTATAACCCATGCAACATTGGAGTGTATGGATATAAAATAATCCATTTAATCAGATACCTAATAAAGAAAATCTTACTGTTTCTAGTTTTCATTATTAAAAACGGTACTGCAATAACATATCCTTTTGTGTTGTTTTTCTTGTGAGGAAGCAGATATTGCAAGGTCATAAGACATCAACATTCTGAATTTTTCAGCTATTGTCAAATTGGACTCAAGAAATGTATAGAAGAGGATAAGAAGGCCACTTATTTGTAAAGCCTACAAATTTGGATTTTGTTTTAACCTCTAGACTTTCAGTTTAATGCAAAGAGTTATATTCTTATTGAAAGCATTGATGTGCTAAACCTAAATATTTAAAATAGACCTCAATTTTTGTAATTCCATCTTAGCACTTAAAAAATTTTTAATATGTAGACATTGTCAACTTGGAATTGGCTCAGACCTCTCTCTCAAACTCTGAGAAGCAAGCTGTAATTGAATAATTTCCCCTAAGATGCTGATTTTATTCCTTCTCCTCCCATTTCATAATTTTGCATCCCTTGCATTCATATAATTGTCCTAGCCCTAAATTAATCAGCATCTCTGCAGATGGGGCTCAGGATCATACATTTTTTTAATTGACCAGGCGATTTTAATGTGCATCTTCTCTTAGCATCCCATTCCTCTGTTCTTGGGAAAATGTAGCTGTTACGTACAGACTTTTTTTTTTATTAAGGTATCATTGATATACAATCGTGAAAGGTTTCATATGAGCAACATTGCGATTATTACATTTACCCATATTATCAAGTCCCCCCCACACCATTGCAGTCACTGTCCATCAGCGTAGTAAGATGCTATAGAGTCACTGCTTGTCTTCTCTGTGCTATACTGCCCTTCCCGTGACCCCCTAACATTATGTGTGCTAATCATAATGCCCCTTAATCCCCTTCTCCCTCCCTCCTCACCCACCATGTATAGACTCATGTTTTCAAGTGCCTACTCAACTTCTCCATAGGCACCTCCAATTCAGAAGGTGCAAAAATGAGCCAATCTATCCCTCTAAACTAGTTTATCTTACTGCCCATCTTCCATGTTTCTCAGCCAGAAAAATACAAATTGCTCTCTTCCCCCAATCTCCACTCATGATCGTGCCCAAGTGCTGATCATTCCAGTTCAGTATCTCTGGAGTCATTCCAGTTTTCATCATTCTCACATCTTCTCCAACTTCTTGACCTTCCTACACATAAGGCATTTTCCACTGGGGAACCCATCATCCTGCTTAAAAATCCTTCACTGGCTGCCTGGTTGAAAACGAAATCCTATCAGTACTCTTTCCTTGACCTTAAGCTCTAGCCATCCAGACTCAGGATGCTTTCCTTGACTTTGCTCTTCAGCTTTGTTCATGCAGTGTTTTATACATTTCCCTTCTCCTAACCTCCATTAAACCTGCAACTCTCAACTCAGATACATTCTCCTAGTTTTAGAAGCCTTCTCTGACATGTCTCTGTCCCCTTTCCCCACTCCCTAGTGTTTTCACATCACTTCTCAAACTAGGTTGTAATTGCCTGTTTATCTGAGCATTCTTTCCATTTGCATTGCTAACATACGTTACCTAATGAGGGAGTAAATGGTGAGTGAGTGAATGAATGAACGAACGAATGAAGCCATTTCTAGACATATTTCAGAGTCAGCTGGTTTTACTAACTTCTAAAATCACTGCTCAAACTCAGATGTGACTTCTGCAAGGCTATTTATAGATTCCTGAGTTCTTTAGTTCTTGCCTTTAAAGATGCCTTGTCTGGCCACCCTGCCTCCTTCCCCTGATGAATCAATGTGAACAAGAGGGGCACTTTACTTGAAAAGATAGTATGGAGGAAAGCCTGAGAATATGACTGCAGCTTATTTTATGATTTTTGGAAGGGAAAGCCATGAAAAGCTTGGAATGCTGTCCAGAGTATTGGCCAAAAGCTTTACATGCTTTTAGCAGCTCTAAATTTTGATAACAATCTTAGAGTTTCACAAGGTATACACCGAATTATTAATTCTTAAGACTTTTCTATACACCTTCTAGCACCATCCTGTAGGTTGCTTTTCACTTACCTTGCTTTAAGTAGAGCAAACCCTTGACATGTGTAAGCTTAACATTTTTTTGTGTGGGACTTGAGAGGTCCCTGACAAGTGTAAGAATTTATAATTTTGCTGAGTCATAACTTTGAATCATGAGTGTGGCAGACCCCTCAGGATCCACATTCCCAAACCCTCATGTCGTAATAACCCATTAAAGGACTAAAGGAGGGATTACTAAAACGTTTCAGGCACATCTGACTGCCCTATTGGAGGAAGGTATACACCGGAGTGCTCTTCAAGATTGCTGGACGCAGCTCTCACCAGCATCAAGGTTTTACTGCAGTGGTTTTCAGCCTGCTAGGAAAAAACTGTTGCTGAAATGGAACATCAAGCCCGGCAATGAGCATCAGGAAAATGACTGGGACAGGCATGTGGCCTTCCCCTGAACCAGGCTAGACAAACAGCCCCTGACGACATTAGCTAACTTGGCAGACATGCAAGCCTTGAGAAAACAAGGAGTCTGGAGGGTGAACCTCAAGAATGATCCTTCCTTCAGGTGGATCCCCAAAATGGTACTATTCACATTAATAAGCCTCTGGAAAAAGAAACATGCCTTTCTGCATGATGTGACATAACCCAGGCACAAATGACTTAACTATTAGCTGCCTTCCAACCCAGTTTTTTTTCTAAACAAAAGGGAGATGTTTATGTAAAGGTCATGAACTCTAGGATTAAACAAACCCAGTTTTGAATTCCAACACTGTGACTAACCCACCAGCCATGTGACCTTGAGAAAAGTTATTTAAATGAGGATTTTCAGGGCCTTTCTTCATAGTCGACATGACAATTTTAACACTTACCTCTTAAAATTGGGTAAGTGTAAGCCAGACAATGTTCAGAAGTCCTATCTTAGCACCCTGGACACAGATGCAGATGCTTAGTAAACATGCAGGCCCTGTGCTTGCTGATGTGCCTCCAGACCTCTGATTACTTAGCCTACCCTCTCCCCTCCCTGAATTTTAGAAAAAACCTGAACAAGCATTTTTCCTGTCTTTGCTTCTCTCCAAGGTCCTCAAATCAATACTCAATTGCTTATGTTTTAAAATGTTAAATTTGAATCCCTACATGGTATAGCTTATGAATCTCAGCGCCTAAATGGGCAAAAGAGAAATTCAAGAAAACTTTAATTTTTTGTGTTGGAACAGGTCCAGTAGCAAAAACACTAGAACTGTTCCCCCCTATGCCAATGTGGGGCACTGAGGATGACATTTCACTGAGGCAGAAGGGGCTGTTAAAACTACTCCTCTGTTCTTGGGCCCTCCAGAACTTCCTTAAACAGCTGAAACATCTGGAAATCCATACCCAGCTTTTCTTTTAGTTTCTCCCTAAGATCAGGCTCCCAAGAACATTCCAGAGGGGGGCCAGGTCTCCAGCAACCTCCCCACCCCTACCACTTCGTACCTAGGTGGAGTAGAAGTGAATCAGACAAACAATATGGCTTTTTAAAAATTATTTAATTTAGTAGTTTTCTTGGAAAAAAAAAAGTAAGGCAAAAAAACGGAAAATATATATAGTTTTTTTTTTGATGTGACTTCATCTCACCTGAAGGACTCAAAGCCTCTCCATTAGCAGGAATCTGACTGGGGGTCAGGCTGGAAACGTAGTGCCGATGGTGGAGGAAGAAAAGGAGATAAAGCTGGGAAGTTCAATGTTCTTGGGGAATTGCCACTCTGTCTGAAGGCCCCCAATTAGGTCACTGCTCCTCGGGCCTCCTTGAAAGATGCCCCGGCACAATCCCTTGCTTGTGCTGGGAATCGGGGTCTGGGGCTTAAATTCCGAGCAGCTGCCCCTCCCTCAAGTTCATCACAGCCAGGAAGGGAGGGACGGTGGGGAAGGAATAAGAGTACTGATTTACCCAGTGTAAGTCCAATGTCCGTGGAGAGAGGGCTTCCTCTGGAATGATATTTTGCCCTCTGACCCACACTGGCTGAGGCTCAGCAGTTAAGGAACAGAAACAAAAAAACACTAACAAAAAGCATACAAGGAAGGCACCTCAATTTGTGATCCTCAACCGAGGGTGGGTGGCACAGGGGGGAGATTTTGGAACAAGACAACTAACACACACACAGAACAGGAAATGCGGGAAGCCAGGGCCCAGCAGAGCCGTTCTCCTACCCACCCACGCGACGCTGCTCTCAGCCCCGTACCTAGGAAGAAGGTTCCTGTGGGAATCAGCAGTGAGAGCTGTTATTTGGACCGAGAGAGTGGAATTAAACTGGAAGTCACCCTCTTGACTTTCCACCCATACTCTTCCTAACAAAAGAAGGAAAAAAGGCAGGAAAGAGGTTAGGATTTCATTTTCAAGACTCAGGTAAGTAGGAGAGCAGAGTGGACACCCCAATATATAAACCAGGGATAAAGTCCCAGTTCAGTAAGTGCTAGACATGATCCTGCTCAGGTCACACATCTGTCTGTCCCTACAAGATGGAAAACAGGAAGCTCCAGTCCACATCAGTGTGTCCAAGAGAGTCCCAGGGAGACAAGTGATATCAAAAAACAAGATTCTTAATGGGAAGGAAAATCAAACAAATATTAATTTTCTCTACATATATATAATATACAGATATTTAACACATTTATTCCAGAGGTGGCTCCAGTCCATGGGGCTTGAGAGATGGTGAAAACTTTACTCTAGATTCACTCCTTCTCTCAAATTCTGAAGTACATCAGAATGGGGCACAGACCCAGCTGGTGTTGTGCCAAGAAAGAGAAGGGAAGCAAGAAAGACAAGGATGGGGTGAGGAGGAACTGGGAAAGCAAAGGTGGCTGGCAGTCTCCTTCTGTCCTGCCTGGTATTCCCGGAAGTTCCCTGCCTGAGGAAGTCTGTAAAACCCCTTTGTGAGGATACTGCAACCCTCCTACCAAACCACAGAAGTGGCCTCCAGTTGCTAGCAAAGATGGAGAACAGCAGAAGTGTGTTACGCAAGTGAAGACAGAAACTTCCAAGAATGTAACTGAATATTCAACCTCAAGAACACACCGTCACAGTGTTCCAATACAGTGGCTCTCTCTGTGCCCGGACACCCTATCCTCACTGACCTCATGTTGGAACACATTTCATAGCACTGTGGCTAAGCTCCTCCACAAACATTCATGATGGCTCTGCTGGTTAAGTCTTAACATGTTTCTTTCTAAAGGAACCTCTAAAACCAGCTCTTGCTCTGAACAGCACCAAAATGCCCCTGAATCATAATCTTACGTTGCTCTTGGCTGAGCAGGTACTACAAGGGCGAGGGGGCGGGCGGTGAGTGACGTCATCTTAAACAGGGCAGAGGGAGAAGGAGCCGAGAGTACTTCACTTTGCCGGTGAGGACCTATGCTAACTTTCAGCCACTAAGCCTCTCCCCAACATACACAGGTCTCTAGTTGTCGATTTCACCTTCAATCAGCTAAGGCAACCAGCCAATCACCACCACTGGCATCTGCGTTGGGTGATTGATTTGGAAAAAATGATTGGTTAAGACAGACAAACTTGAGGAAAGCTCTGGGTAAGAGTCACAAGTGCCAGCTCTCCTGCGCATCCTCTGTCCTCTTCTCCTTTGGATCCTCCTCCTTTTTGTTACTGTGGTTCAGAAAATGTCCGGGCATGAGTTCCAGTCCTGTTTTTCTTTACACTCCCAGTATCCTCCCCTATAAATATGGGTCAACTCCTTGGTGACAGGGTCCTTCTTCCGCTCAAACCACAGTGCTTTATAGGGATCGTAGGGTGTACCTGAAAGGGAAAGAGGGTAAAGCAAAACAGAATTAGAGTGGAAAACATACGTGATTCTCCCCACCTGGCGAAACAAGAGTGGGGGACGCTCGTTACCATCCTCTGTGGCTCTCACAGCTTCTGCTTCTCTCTTCTTCCTGGAAAGTCTCTGCTTCTCCTCCAGGCGCTGCTTCTCCGCATTGGCTTCATCCCAGCGCCCATTTTCCATCAGCCTCTGGTCGGGCCGCAGCCGGCTGTCTGTGGGGGCAGTGCCACTTTCCCAGGCATTGAGAGTTAGGGCAAGCTCTGAGAAGTAGTACATGTTTTCTGCATTCTTCCTGAAAGTATTAAATGAGAATGAGAAAGGGTAATGCCAGAGCCTGAACCCTAGTTAAGGAGCCACAACTAAGTGTGCTGCCAACAGACTAGATCAACAAGGCTGTTCTACAAATGGGATTCGAGGACCACCAGGTCAGGTTCCCCTAAGAGGGGCCCAAACTGGACCATTCCTGTCCCCTCCTCAGCATCACTCATTTCAATAGTTTACTGGGCTTGTGTTGTGCTCAGCTGAAATTAGGAAGAAATTCAAAAGGAAGAATGGAACATTCTTCTAAGTGACAATTCCTTATTCCTCTTTGCTTTCATTTAAATTATCCCCTTTTCTAGGGTAATCTTAGCTATTGCTACAGACTGAACACATGAGAGAATGACAAGAGACAAAAGGCCTCCATCTTAATTTACTTCCAAAGTCCTGTCCATGGCCCCCTGGAGCTTTATACTGCTGCTGGGCTCAGCTTCAGGCTACACAGTTAACAGGTGTAGACGTTTTTCTCCTTTAGCTGATTCTGAGTAGCTGATTCTGAGTAGTTTTGCTCTAAATGACAGAAAAATATCCATCTGATTCACAATCTAAAAGACCTTTGGAAAGCACCAAATGTTTTCTGGAAGATGTTGGTTGAACTTTCTTGGGACAAGGCACACTACAACTCAAATCACAGAGTGATACCTTCCTGGCAATCCCTCCAAAAACGTTCTGATTTCCCTTGCTCAGTCCTCACGTACAAGTGAGAAGAAGGCAGATGCCATCAACACCGTGCCAAGGGTGAAGTCAAAGTGTTACCTGGGCAGCACGCACACTGATACTCACGGTAAAGGATTCCTTTTCCACAGCATGACCCTGCTTTCCTCTGCTTCATGGCCTCTCTGTCGAGCATCACCCCCATTCTCCCCAATGACTGGTTGTACTTTGAAACAATCCATTTTCTCATCCCATGTCCCCAGAAGGGCAAAGTGAACTTTTCCTGATGGATCTGTCACTTCCCCTGTCACCTACAAGGTTGGAGAGCAAGGCTTTGGAGGACAGCAGTCACACAGGTCAGCTTACCTGTTCTAGAAAACAACATTCTAGGGTAGATACTGCTGAAATCTTCTAACAACAAACACCATGGAGCTAGCCAAAGTCTTTCATTATATTTTCTTGAGCTGTTTAAAATAACTGAGCCATCAGCTGAGGGTTTCATTGTCATTTTGTTGTATACGGACTTTGTTGCCATGCTATATGTAGAAAAGGATCTGACTGGTACTCAGAATTCTTCTCTTCAGAAATCAGAGAAAGCCACAACAAATTTAAATCCCCAACTAGCCTTCACCCCACCCATCAAAAGTCCGGGCACAACTCCACTGTGGTGGTAACACAGAACTCTTGCTCAGACTTCCCAGGGGTCAAACTGCCCATGTCTCCTTCTTCTAATCCTTTTATTAGTCCTTCCTATTTCCCATTTTCAGTCTCTCACTGCTCTTGACTTTATTTCTTCTTTCCCAGAAAAGAGGAGGATTTGGTATAGTCCCCTTTCTTACTTTCTCCTTTACCTCTCCTCTCTCTGAATCACCATGTTATGTATTTAAGAGATATATATATTTAGGTTGTCTGTCTGTCTATCCATCTACCCCAGGCCCACAGGAGTAGGCTTTCTATGGGATACCCACTAAGTGAAAAAAATTTACATTCCAGCTTCTCTTACCTTTCTTGCTACATCACGAGAGAAGTAACTATAAGGAACAAATTTAAGATTGCACTTGTCTCCCGTCTTGTGATTCACAATATCAATTTCGCCAGACTATAAAAGAGAAGCAGCATGGATTGGTTTTATTAAGACTGGGTGACTTGGATATCAGCCAAGCCCCATGCCTTGCAGTTCTTGCTTTCTCAGCCTCCCAGGCCAGTACTCCCTCGCTGACTTCTGGTCTTGGCCAGCCTTGAGAGGCTGTTGAATCCCTTTGCAACCGTGGTATTCCAGGATGGAATCAGGACCAACTGACCTTTTGCTTTTTTTGGCCTGTGTGTCACATGTTAGGTGGCATGCTTTGGTCTTCAGCACATACACTAATATTCACATAGTAATTTCACTTTCCACACCAGTCCCCACCTTTACCCTTCAAGAACTCTGTGCTTCCATCAGAGTTCCCTACTCATAATTTCAAGGTCACATATGGCAGGCCTTTCTACACTTTCATTTTCTCCTCCTTTCTACCTTTTGAATCCCAAACCACTTTTAGGTTCAGCTTAATCCCAACATCTACTGTGAGGCCTCTCCTGACCACACAGACAGTATTCCCTCTCTTGTCTGAACTTATTGCATTCATGTCTTAAGAGCAAATTGACAAGTAATTAGATATTACCTTAGTACACCTCTTACATTAATGTACTTGTTAAATACTTTTCAATCTGCACATCTTTGTCAGCTATCTCCAATGATACAATAACTCTTTGAAGGACAATGTCTTGTCTGACTTTGTAGCCCCAGGACCTAGCACTCAGTCTGGCAATAAATGCCTGATGAATAATGAAAGGAAGAACAGTGGAAGTCATGTCTCTTGTTTTCCTGTAGCCTTCACAGTGCCCAACACAGTCCCAGTAGGGTAGTCACTCACTGGATACATAACCTGGTCATCTGTAAATAGCAATTTGTGGTATAGAAACTCATGGAAGTTTGGGTGGGGCTACTGCCTGGGGGTAATTGCTTGGGAGAAACTGGTAAACCAACAACTAGGGTCTGGGACCAGTTCACGAGTCCTAAATACTGCAGAGAGGCACCCACAGAGGTGCTCCTCAGCATGTCAGGAGTACTCTGGGTGCCTCTGCTCACCTGATCTATCCACAGCTTGCCCACAATAATGTTGTGCACTGTTGTGGTGACTTTCTTCCAGGTGTAGTGGTGCCCTGTTGCATGGAAAATACAGTGGATGCTACCTGGAAGCAGAAAGAGGTACGCAAATTAAGCCAAACAATAAGAGAAAAAAAACAGCACCATGGTAGCTAGAAAAACAATGGATTGATTTTTGTCTATACTGACATTTCTTCTCAACATTTTAAAAGGAAAACAATAAATCAAAAAGGATTTATAACCTTCTTAACATGTTGGAAGCACTTATTTTTTTCACTTGATTTTTAAGTTTATGAATAAAATATAACAAAATGATGACACACACTGATAAAGTGACACAGGCTAGCTAGGAAACAACATTCTGCAACTGTAGAAATGAAAATCAAAGTAAAAGCCCCAGTCTTTCCACCAACTGTGCCCACCATACCAGCTGCAAAATTTACAGGAACAGGTCATATCTGCCACAGTGTGACCACACGACTGCCTTGTGGAAAGGAGCACACATGGGTAGTCAGTACTGGGGACCAGGCCTACTGTAGTGATTAGCTGTGTGACCTCACATGTACCACTTACCTAAGGGCCTTCACAATAAAAAGCAGATGGAATACGCAGAACTAGATTCAATCACAGCTCTCCCACTCCCTGAATCTATGACCCTGTGTTGTATAGTAAGAGTTTTTCTGGTCTTTGTCTGTGTTTCTGGGAGGAAGCCTTTAAATTGTCAGAATTTCCCAAATGATAATAGCAGTGTTTGTTAATCATGGGAACTCTGACAGTTTATGCCAAGGTGATGTGGTGGGCCCCTACACAGCCCATTAGTGTCACTGCTGGATGGCTGTTTCTTTTGCATTCTGAAACTGTGGTTCTTCTTAGGTTAGAGAACTCCAAAACTACAAAATGACACTTACGTAAATGCATCTCTATAAATAAGGCTACCACCTCACTCTAATATCTAGAACTTGATAAGCAAATTCGTATTTATCCTCTTTCACAGTCTTTATCATTTTGCAAACTTCAATTATATTTTCTAGAGGCATTCTTCTTTCCAGATTGCAAGAATTCTAACCTTTATAGCCTATTTTACAGAGACACTCAGACTCCCTGCCAGCACCTCAAAAAGGCACCTATCTGCCTACTCACTTACACCCCTGTCCACATCGCTTTCTTCAGTGACATCTACTGGCTTCACAATTACCCTGAGACGTGGGTGCCGCTGCAAATGTGAAAATTTCACCATGTGGGTTCTCCTTCCAAGTGACTCATCCAAAAATACGAAACAGCCATTCCACGGCCAATGTCTGGAAATCCCAGTCTTATCCTCTGTATTCAGATTCCTGACCATGTCAATTTTATTCAATCTCCCTACAAAGGCCGGCATCTTTGTTTTGTTCACTTATGTCTCCCAAGCACCTGAAACCATACCTGGTAAGTGGTGGGTGATCAGTATTAACAGGTGGAGGCACTTAGCATAACACATCCTGGTGACTCAAATCCTTAAATAACTATCAAAGATAATTTTTTAACTTTAAAAAATTAGACCCACCACTCATTCACATTCATATAGTTATTTACCTCTCAAAGAATTCCAATAAGTCAAACTATAGAGAAAATATATAGCACATCACTGGTAAGGTAGACTTTATGTTATTTTTTAATGTACACAACTCTCCTTAGAATTAGATAGAATCCATCCCTTTACCAATCCCCAGGGGCCTCTGAAACGCTTTGCCATGGGGACAGTCACACTGTAGTATGACCACTGACATCCTAGTTCTGCAAATCAAGTGTGAACACCCCTGGTGTTTACTACTCTTAACCTAATACTGCTGACATTCTTAGCTTCAAAGACAGTGAGCAATTAGAACTTTTCAAAAGGTCTTCAGTGAGGAGCAAGACCAAAATCACTTACCCTCCTTTCCCTCTCAGGGCTTTTGCGTATTAACCATGAAGTGACAGAGTTAACACTTCTGTTTCTTTCCTCCTTTTAATATTACAAACATTCCTGGATTTTTTTTCTGGCTGATTTCTAGTCTGCACTATACCTGCCACATTTTGTGTTTTTGAAAGGGGAATTTATTCAAGAAGACTAAACTGCAACAACCAAGCCCTGCAGATCTGCCTCATGAAAGCCTAGAGCCTGAAAATGGAAAGCTATCCGAAACTCAAGGAGTTACTGTGGGCTCTGTCTCTAGGGAGCTACTTATTTCTTTCTCTATCTGCTTTGTGTTTCTTTTGCTGTAGATCAGCATTCACTCTTCAGTACATCCATGGCCACAAATGGCTGGTTCTGGTCCAAGACACTTTTTGAATAATCTCCTTTTCCCTAAAGCACAGACTCCCTAACACTGCATATTAGAACTTCTATTCCCAGGCCAGTGTTTTTGATCATGCTGCAAAATTAACTTGTAATGTGATATGGTCTTTGAAAATAAAGTTTCATCTTACCTGGAGTTCAGCCATTACATAAATGATACCTAAACCAACCGGTAGAGCAAGAGAATGGGGGAGGGGGATACTAGCCAAGGAAGGTAACCTTGTGGTCACAGAGTTCTGAATTTTAGGGAGGACCTGACTGGCAGGTAATGAGGACACACTCCAGTGAAGAGACAGAGTTTAAGAAATGCATGCTGGAATGTATATTCTAAAACAGTACTTAAAGATACATTATATAGCTAAGAAGACACAGAATTCCTGACTGGACTGGCCCTCAGGGAGGCTCATGCCCCTCACTCACTGGGAGCCGGGAAGTTGAATGAGCTCCTCGGTTAGCTCATTTACACCTCTGGTCTCCTGACTCCTACTGCAGTGACCTCCTCTATCATGTCAGAAAATTTTTCATTCCTGTAGCTCTGATTTGTACAAAGCTGATAGCCTTACCAAGGGGCATGATGGAGAGGTATTTGCCTCGAAACTTGCTGGTGATTTTGATTTCCTGACGCAATGTCCAGCCATTTCTGGACTCAGCATGGTGCGCAGCAGCGGGGGGATGATGACTCACCTTGAAGAAATTAGTGTTCACATTAAGGAGGAAAAAAGGAGAAGGAAAGATACGGCTTATTTACTGGCGACAAATACCCCAAATTCACACTTGACACTGTTACACCCGTAAGGGTAGGTAAACACCAGGGCCTCCAGAAAGAAAGCAGTCTGGGATGACGGACTGAAATTTCTGCAAACGTAACACCGAGGGGGATCAACCAAAAAATCATCCCTTTCTTCAAAAAGGAAATGCACCAGAGTCCCACACATCCTTACCTGCTCACAGAGGGATCTGTACCCATTCTCCTCTAATCTGTCCAGCTCGAAGGTCTCCCCAAGAAGCGGGTTGAACGGCTTGCTGGTACGGAAGACAGTAGTGGAGTAGGAGGACACGGTGAAAGCTGCAACATAACAGAGCTGTTCTAGAGAGTTCTCACACTTTGCAGCTCGGTCTAGCAGCTCATGGTATTCCAGATCTTCAGTAAGGCGCTGAAGCATGGATAAGGGCTCATTAAAGTTCACCTGTCAGGAAAAGAACAGATATAAAAACTATGCCCACACATCTATAAGAGACAGTTTAGTTTTTTGCAGGTGAGAAATATCGAGATGTCAGGATGATAAAGCAAATCACTGGGAAGAGCAGAGGCCTTCATTCAGTAGAGTAGCTCTAAAATCTTATTTTAGAAACCCATTCTCCCTGGTCAACTGTGCATGTCAGGTACAAATCTCCATTTTCATTTCTTTTACTAACTAAGCTCTTGGAGATGGAAGCCATGCTTCTTCCATTCATGCTCAGCACTACATATCCAAGAGCCACTGGTGCCTTGCCCATCGGAGACCATCATCAAACTGGTATTGAATGAATGAATAAAAAAGGAAATGTATTTAAGCACAAGTATACTCAGAGAGAAAGCTAGGTATTTACAATTTTTGAAGGTTCCTGAAGGAGGAAAGAAAGGGTAGTAAGTGATCAGTACAGGTGTGTTCTGATTAGCAAAAAGGAAATAAAACTAGTTAGCTGCCACTCCTGGACTAGACAATTGCTGAGTCTTAGTTCAGCTTCACATCAGGCCAGGATTCTGATTTTCTTCTCTGAAGGTGAATAGTTGTGTTCTGGACTTGGAGTGCTCATGGCGTGGCAGAGAGGGGGCTGTGAGTGTTTCTACCTTTCAAGTTTTAGAGCCAACTTAGGGCACTCACCCACAGGATGAAGAAAGTGTGAGTCTGTGTACCTGTTGGGGAGAAAGTGTTCTTTCCTTCATTTATGCACTTATTCAGTCCATAAACATTTAAAGCCCTCCTGTGTACCAGACTCTGAACTACCCACTGGGTATGTAGAGAAGTAAACGAGAGACATTGTCTCCCTCACCCCAAAAAAGAGCTGGCTTCTAAATTGACTGATTGGAATTTACTACTTAAAAAATTACTATGAAAAGAGGTTAGGTTTGCAGGCTAGCCCATAAAGCTTACTTAGTCAGCAATACAGCTAAATAAGCCTGAATATTACTAGCCTGAGTTCTGAGTCCAGAAAAGAGAGAAAGGAGGAAAAAATGTCTTTTCTCTTGAATGGAGCTGGACTAAAGCAACATTTCAGTTAAGCAAACAAAAGCAACACTTTTCTTTCTTACATTCCAACCTCTTTCTCTGTATTTTTGCCTAACCTTCTACCTGCCAATCTTTGAGCCAAACATAAACCTAATATTTACCATCCTCCAAATTAGGAAATATCGTGTAACTTTCACTATAACAAGCTCTGAACACAAAGTATAAAGGAAAGAATTTCCTTGAGAGGTCATCACCCAAAGGTAACTATTAATATTTTCACACTTGTTTCTATGCTTTTATACATTATAAAAAATAAGTAATGATTCAAGATGGCGGTGTGAGATGTGACACAGAGAACTCCTCCCAAAACCACAAATAGTACGAAAATAGTTAATTAATACAACTAACTCTAAAACAGCAAGAAGAAAGGCTGAACCAGACTGCATACAGACATCACAAACAGAGCAGACCTCATGAAACAGGGTAATGTACGAAAGCCTTAATCCGGCAGGGCCCAAGCCCTTCCCCCACCCCAGCTCATTGGTGGGAGGAAGAGAAACAGAGCGGGGATGGGGTGGAAGCCTGGGACTGCTGAACACCTAGCCCTGGAGATCTGCTTTTTGAGTGGAAGCCTATATTGTGTGGTGCTCTGGACATTGGGGAGCTCGGACAGGCAGAGGGCCTGGGAGACTGACATTCCGGCTGTTTGTGGAGGACGGGATACACACCTGGCTGCTCTGTGTCAGAGGAAGGGAGGGCGGTCTCAGAGGCTTCCTAGCAGCGAGAGGGCTGCTGAAGGGGTGGGGTTTGCACAGAGTTTGCTGCCTGGGAGAAGGGAGAGCTGGACAAGGTTGCCTGGGCACGCTCTGCCCAGCTGATTGGGAACTTTGAGGAGCTTCACGTGCTCCATCCCCCTGGCTGCCTACACAGATCCAAGGCCACCCACTGCAACACACAGCCTGACGAGCCTTCCTACTGGCCTGCAGGGACCTACTCGAAAACGTGCTGTTACTGCACTGGCGTCAGGCCAGCCAGAGGGAGGCCCCGCCTACAACAGCAAGAGATAAAAAGCACAGAGGCTTACACATGTGTGCTTGGCCCGCCGGCTCTGACACTAGAGACAGGCACCGCAGACAGGAATTAGGAAACAGATCTTTCCTCCCCCAGGCACCAGCTCTGCTCCCCTACGACCCCCAACCTCACTCTAGGGGCTGCTCCAGAGACTGGAGCTTCGGTGCACTAGTGGGCACCACACAGAAATATGAAATGACAAAAGAAACATGGTTCAGACCAAAATCTCACAAACAACAGAAAAAGACCCAAATGAAACTTAACTCACCAATCTTCCTGAAAGAGAGTTCAAAATAAAAATTATAAACATCCTTATGGAGGTACAGAAAAATATTCAAGAACTCAGGAACGAATTTAAGTTGGAGATTCAATCATTAAGAAATTCCATATCTGAAATGAAACATACAATGGAGGGATATAAAAGAAGATTAGATGTAGTAGAAAAGATGGTAAATGGAATAGAAATTAGAGAAGAGGAATACAAAGAACCTGAGGCACACAGAGAAAAAAGGATCTCTAAGAATGAAAGAATATTGAGAACTGTGTGATCAATCCAAACGGAACAATATTCTCATTTTAGGGGTACCAGAAGAACAAGAGAGAGACAAGGGATACAAAGCATTCTTGAGGAGGTAATTGCTGAAAACTTCCCCAATCTGGGGAAGGAGATAGTCTCTCAAGCCATGGAGGTGCACAGATCTCCCAACACAAGGGACACAAGGAAGACAACATCAAGACATATAATAATCAAAATGGCAAAGATCAAGGATAAAGACAGACTTTTAAAAGAAGCTAGAGAGAGAAAAAAGATCACATACAAAGGAAAACCCATCAGGCTATCATCAGATTTCTCAACAGAAACCTTACAGGCCAGAAGGGAGTGGCATGATATATTTAATGCAATGAAGCAGAAGGGCCTTGACCCAAGAATACTCTACCTGGCAAGGTTATCATTTAAATTTGAAGGAGGGATTAAACAATTTTCAGATAAGCAAAAGCTGAGAGAATTTACCTCCCACAAACCACCTCTACAGTGCATTTTGGAGGGACTCCTATAGATGGAAGTATCCCTAAGGTTAAATAGATGTCACCCAAGGGCTAGACAAAGAGTACGGAATATGATTCATAACATACAAAGAATGGAGGAGGAAATAAAAAGAAGCTTTAGGTTGTGTTTGTAACAGCATACGAAGTGAGTTAAATTAGACTGTTAGATAGTAAGGGATTTACCCTTGAACCTTTGGTAACCACGAATCTAAAGCCTGCAATGACAATAAGTACATAACTATCGATAATCACCCTAAATGGAAATGGTCTGAATACACCAATCAAAAGCCACAGAGTTACTGGATGGATAAAAAAACAAGACCTATCTATATACTGCCTACAAGAGACACACTTCAAACCCAAACACATACACAGACTGAAAGTAAAGGGATGGAAAAAGATATTTCATGCAACTAATAGTGAGAAAAAAGCAGTGAGTTGCAGTACTGGTATCAGACAAAATAGACTTCAAAACAAAGAAAGTCACAAGAGACAAAGAAGAACATTACATAATGATGAAGGGGTCAGTCCAACAAAAGGATATAACTATTATAAATATCTATGCACCCAACACAGGATCACCTACATATGTGAAACTAATACTAACAGAATTAAAGGGGGAAATAGAATGCAATGCATTCATTTTAGGAGACTTCAACACACCACTGACTCCAATGAGCAGATCAACCAGACAGAAAAGAAATAAAGAAACAGAGGCACTAAACAACATATTAGAAGAGATGGACCTAACGGACATCTAGAGAACATTCCATCTGAAAGCAACAGGATACACATTCTTCTCAAGTGCACATGGAACATTTTCAAGAATAGATCATATACTACGCCACAGAAAGAACCTCAGTAAATTCAGAAAGATTGAAATTGTAACAACCAGCTTCTCAGAACACAAAGGTATTAAACTAGAAATAAGTTACACAAAGAAAATGAAAAAGCCCACAAACACGTACAGGCTTAATAACATGCTCCTAAATAATCAATGGATCAATGGCCAAACAAAAACAGAGATCAAGCAATATATGGAGACAAATGACAACAATAATTAAACACGGAAAAATCTGTGGGATGCGGAAAAGGCTGAGCTAAGAGCGAAATATACTGCAATACAGGCTTACCTCAGGAAAGAAGAACAATCCCAAATGAACAGTCTAAACTCACAATTGATAAAACAAAAAAAGGAAGAACAAATTAGGCCCAAAGTCAGTAGATGGAGGGACATAATAAAGATTAAAGCAGAAATAAATAAAATTGAGAAGAATAAAACAATAGACAGAATCAATGAAAGCAGGAGCTGGTTCTTCAAGAAAATAAAAAAAATAGATAAACCCTTAGCCAGACTTATCAAGAAAAAAAGGGTGTCTACACACATAAACAAAATCAGAAATGAGAAAGGAAAAATCACTAGATACCACAGAACTACAAAGAATTATGAGCAAATACTATGAAAAATTATATGGTAACAAACTGGATAACCTAGAAGAAATGGACAACATTCTAGAAAAATACAACCTTCCAAGGCTGACCCAGGAAGAAACAGAAAATCTGAATAGACCAATTACCAGCAAAGAAATTAAATTGGTAATCAAAAAACTACCTAAGAACAAGAGCCCTGAACCAGATGGTTTCACTGCTGAATCTTATCAAACATTTAGTGAAGACCTAATACCCATCCTCCTTAAAGTTTTCCAAAAAGTAGAAGAGGAAGGAACACTCCCAAACTCATTCTACGAGGCCAACATCACTCTAATACCAAAACCAGGCAAACACTTCTCCAAAGAAGAAATTCAGATGGCCAACAGGCACATGAAAAGATGCTCCACATCACTAATCATCAGAGAAATGCAGATTAAAACCACAATGAGATATCACCTCACACCAGTGAGGATGGCCAACATCCAAAACACAAACAACAACAAATGTTGGTGAGGATGTGGAGAAAAGGGAACCCTCCTACACTGCTGGTAGGACTGCAAATTAGTTCAACCATTGTGGAAAGCAGTATGGAAGTTCCTCAAAAAACTCAAAATAGGAACAAGTGGGACTATATGAAGCTGAAAAGCTTCTGTACAGCAAAGGACACCATCAGTAGAACAAAAAGACATCCTACAGTATGGGAGAATATATTCATAAAAAACGTATCTGATAAAGGGTTGACATCCAAAATATATAAAGAACTCATGCACCTTAACAAACAGAAAGCAAATAATCCAATTAAGAAATGGGCAGAGGACATGAATAGACACTTCTCCAAAGAAGAAATTCAGATGGCCAACAGGCACATGAAAAGATGCTCCACATCGCTAATCATCAGAGAAATGCAGATTAAAACCACAATGAGATATCACCTCACACCAGTGAGGATGGCCAACATCCAAAACACAAACAACAACAAATGTTGGCGAGGATGTGGAGAAAAGGGAACCCTCCTACACAGCTGGTGGGAATGCAAATTAGTTCAACCATTGTGGAAAGCAGTATGGAGGTTCCTCAAAAAACTCAAAATAGAAATACCATTTGACCCAGGAATTCCACTCCTAGGAATTTACCCTAAGAATGCAGCAGCCCAATTTGAAAAGGACAGATGCACCCCTATGTTTATTGCAGCACTATTTACAATAGCCAAGAAGTGGAAGCAACCTAAGTGTCCATCAGTAGATGAATGGATAAAGAAGATGTGGTACATATACACAATGGAATATTATTCAGCCATAAGAAGAAAACAAATCCTACCATTTGCAACAACATGGATGGAGCTAGAGGGTATTATGCTCAGTGAAATAAGCCAAGCCGAAAAAGACAAGTATCAAATGATTTCACTCATATGTGGAGTATAAGAACAAAGAAAAAAACTGAAGGAACAAAACAGCAGCAGACTCACAGAACCCAAGAACGGACTAATAGTTACCAAAGGGAAAGGGACTGGGGAAAATGGGCGGGAAGGGAGGGATAAGAGGGAAAAAGGGGCATTACGATTAGCAAATGTAATGTTGGGGGGGCACGGGGAGGGCAGTACAACTCAGAGAAGACAAGTAGTGATTCTATAGCATCTCACTACGCTGATGGACAGTGACTGTAATGGGGTTGGTGGGGGGGACCTGATGAAGGGGTAGTTTAATAATCGTAATATTGCACATGTAATTGTAAATTAATGATAATAAAATAAATTATACTAAAAAAAAAAACTCAAAATAGAAATACCATTTGACCCAGGAATTCCACTCCTAGGAATTTACCCTAAGTATGCAGCAGCCCAGTTTGAAAAAGACAGATGCACCCCTATGTTTATCGCAGCACTATTTACAATAGCCAAGAAATGGAAGCAACCTAAGTGTCCATCAGTAGATGAATGGATAAAGAAGAGTGGTACATATACACAATGGAATATTATTCAGCCATAAGAAGAAAACAAATCCTACCATTTGCAACAACATGGATGGAGCTAGAGGGTATTATGCTCAGTGAAATAAGTCAAGCTGAAAAAGACAAATACCAAATGATTTCACTCATATGTGGAGTATAAGAACTAAGGAAAAAAAAACTGAAGGAACAAAACAGCAGGAGACTCACAGAACCTGAGAACGGACAAATAGTTACCAAAGGGAAAGGGACTGGGGAGGATGGGTGGGAAGGGAGGGGTAAAGGGGAAGAAGGGACATTACGATTAGCAGATGTAATGTTCAGGGGGCACGGGGAGGGCTGTACAACCCAGAGAGGACAAGTAGTGACTCTATGGCATCTCACTAAGCTGATGGACAGTGACTGCAATGGGATGGGGGGGGGGACCTGATGAAGGGGATAGTGTAATCACCATAATATTACTCATTTAATTGTAGATTAATGATATCAAAATAAACTAAAAAAAAACAGGCAAAGACAACACAAAAAAAGAAAATTACAGACCAATATCCCTGATGAACATAGTTGCAAAGATACTCAACAAAATATTAGCAAACTGAATTCAAAAATAGATCAAAAAGATCATCCATCATAATCAACTGGGATTCATCCCAGGGTTGCAAGGATGGTACAACATTCGAAAATCCATCAATGTCATCCACTACATAAACAAAAAGGACAAAAACCATGTGATCATCTCCATAGATGCTGAAAAAGCACTCAACGAAATTCAACATCTATTCATGATAAAAACTCTCAACAACATGGGTATAGAGGGCAAGTACCTCAACATAATAAAGGCCATATATGACAAACCCAAAGCCAACATTGTACTTTACAGCAAGAAGCTGAAAGTTTTCCTTTAAGATCGGGAACAAGACAAGGATTCCCACTCTCCCCACTTTTATTCAACACAGTATGTCGAGGTCCTAGCCACGGCAATCAGACAACACAAAGAAATAAAAGGCATCCAGATTGGTAAGGAAGACGTCAAACTGTCCCTGTTTGGAGATGAAATGATAGTGTACATAAAAAAACCCTAAAGAATCCACTCCAAAACTACTAGATCTAATATCTGAATTCAGCAAAGTTGTGGGATACAAAATTAATACACAGAAATCTGTTGCATTCCTATACACTAACGGTGAACTAGCAGAAAGAGAAATCAGGAAAACAATTCCATTCACAATCGCATCAAAAAGAATAAAATACCTAGGAATAAAACTAACCAAGGAAGTGAAAGACCTATACCCTGAAAACTACAAGACACTCTTAAGAGAAATTAAGGAGGACACTAATAAATGGAAATTCATCCCATGCTCTTGGCTAGGAAGAATTAATATTGTCAAAGTGGCCATCCTGCCTAAGCAATCTACAGATTCAATGGAATCCCTATCAAAATACCAACAGCATTCTTCAATGAACTAGAGCAAATAGTTCTAAAATTCATATGGAACAACAAAAGACCCCAAATAGCCAAAGCTATCCTGAGAAGGAAGAATAAAGCAGGGGGAATACGCTCCCCAACTTCAAGCTCTACTACAAAGCCACAGTAATCAAGACAATTTGGTACTGGCACAAGAACAGACCCACAGATCAGTGGAACAAGTGGAACAGACTAGAGAGTCCAGATATAAACCCAAAGATATATGGTCAATTAATATATG
Source organism: Smutsia gigantea (assembly GCA_032199065.1). Classification (NCBI taxonomy): domain Eukaryota; kingdom Metazoa; phylum Chordata; class Mammalia; order Pholidota; family Manidae; genus Smutsia; species Smutsia gigantea. The sequence goes on along the minus strand of JAVSCE010013164.1, from coordinate 94,322 downwards.
ATAAAGGAGCCATGGATATACAATGGGGAAATGACAGCCTCTTCAACAGCGGGTGTTGGAAAAACTGGACTGCTACATGTAAGAGAATGAAACTGGTATACTCTCTAACCCCATACACAAAAGTAAACTCAAAATGGATCAAAGACCTGAATGTAAGGCATGAAACCATAAAACTCTTAGAAAAAATTATAGGCAAAAATCTCTTGGACATAAACATAAGCAACTTCTTCATGAACATATCTCCCCAGGCAAGGGAAATAAAAGCAAAAATGAACAAGTGGGACTATATAAACTGAAAAAGCTTCTGTACAGCAAAGGACACCATCAGTAGAACAAAAAGACATGCTACCGTATGGGAGAATATATTCATAAATGACATATACAATAAGGGGTTGACATCCAAAATATATAAAGAACTCATGCACCTCAACAAACAAAAAGCAAATAATCCAATTAAAAAATGGGCAGAGGAGCTGAAGAGACACTTCTCCAAAGAAGAAATTCAGATGGCCAACAGGCACATGAAAAGATGCTCCACATCGTTAATCATCAGAGAAATGCAAATTAAAACCACAATGAGCTATCACCTCACACCAGTGAGGATGGCCAACATCCAAAACACAAACAACAACAAATGTTGGCGAGGATGTGGAGAAAGGGGAACTCTCCTACTGCTGGTGGGAATGTAAATTAGTTCAACCATTGTGGAAAGCAGTATGGAGGTTCCTCAAAAAACTCAAAATAGAAATACCATTTGACCCAGGAATCCCACTCCTAGGAATTTACCCTAAGAATGCAGCAGCCCAATTTGAGAAAGACAGATGCACCCCCATGTTTATCGCACCACTATTTACAATAGCCAAGAAATGGAAGCAACTTAAGTGTCCATCAGTAGATGAATGGATAAAGAAGATGTGGTACATATACACAATGGAATATTATTCAGCCATAAGAAAAAAACAAATCCTACCATTTGCAACAACATGGATGGAGCTAGAGGGTATTATGCTCAGCGAAATAAACCAGGTGGAGAAAGACAAGTATCAAATGATTTCACTCATCTGTGGAGAATAAGAACAAAGGAAAAACTGAAGGAACAAAACAGCAGCAGACTCACAGAACCCAAGAACGGACTAACAGTTACCAAAGGGAAAGGGACTGGGGAGGATGGGTGGGAAGGGAGGCATAAGCGGGGAATAGGGGGATTACGATTAGCACACATAATGCAGCAGGCAGGGGACACAGGAAAGGCAGTATTTATAGAGAAGACAAGTAATGATTCTATAGCATCTTACTACACTGGCAGACAGTGACTGTAGTTGGGTATGTGGGGGGACTTGATAATAGGGGGTCTAGTAACCATAATGTTGTTCAAGTGATTGTACATTAACGATACCAAAATAAAAAAAATAAATAAGTAATATACCAACGACTGCTTTTTCTTTGAGAAATAGACCAATCATTTCTCTCTGAGGATTTCCCAATGAACACAGCCACAGGACCAACATTAGAACACTCTTCTTTCGGGAAGGAGGATCTAGCTCCCTCAAAACCATTTTCTCAACACTGAGGGACACTTAGAAAAAAACAGTGTGATAAGAAAAATGCACACTGAGGGACAACAACCTGAAAAACTTGAATCTTCAAGTCTTTTTAAGCAGGCTACACCAACAAGCCTCATTGGCAGACTCTCAGGGACATGAAGTAACATCTCCACATGTTTTGAGGAAAACGGGAGGGGCTGGTGTGCTCCACTGGCGGCTACAAGCCATACCAGCATTCCCTGGGCCTATCTATAGTCAGTGCATCCTTAGGCCGTCACTGCTTTTCACACACACACACAGTACTGGGTGTGAAGAGCCCTTAAAAGTGCCAAGCTTTTCATTTTGGTCATTTTATCATGCAGAGGCTGCACAGGGAAACAAACAGATCTGTAAATTAAAGTGAAAGGAAGAGGGAATTAATTATACAACTGATGGGAGTTGGGCAGCCAAAAAAGACAACCTCCAGATTAGCACCAGCAGGAAGCCATAGCCACTGGTTGGCTGGAGGGACAAACAGAAGCAGTGGCATTACTGCAGTCCCAAGGCACCTGGTAGAAGCGTTTTAAAACCTCAGGAAGCTTGTTCGAGTGAAAGCTGGGGCCACACAACTACTACCAGGGCACTGCCCAGGAAAATGCAGTACTGGGGGAAGGGTGCCCTGCAGCCTCTCCCTTCCTCCCTGCTCTGAACTCCTACTGCTGCCTCACACTGGTGGAGCCCAGCCAGGTACCAGCAGACACGGAAGCCTGAGAAACACAGCCTGGAGGGATCAGCTTTCCTGTGCCCTGGCACAGAGCAGGGGAAGGGCGAAGACTAGATCTGCAGGCAAACAGGGACAGAGTTGCACGCTCCTGCTGGCAATGTCAACAAGGAACTACTGGTACAGGACAGAGAGGTCACCTAGACTCAGAAGCTACTCCTAAGCAGGGTTTCTGAGGTGGCCATGACTTGCCTTTCCAACCCACCTTCCCATACTTCCTTCAGGCACCAGGCAAGTGGGCCTTCTTTTTAGGCCCCCAGTAACCAATTTTATTTTTCTCCAGCATGCTTATGTAGGGCCTTTCTTTGCCTGGAGGCCAACATTTTTCTAACAGAAATATTACATGCTTAAACATAAACTATTTGTTTTCCCAAACCCAGCTAATTAACTACTTCAACATTTGCTGAAGGGTATATATGTGCTAGGCACTGGCTAAGCAGCAAGGCTATGACGACCTGTAAGACACAGTCTCTGCCCAGGAAGAACATGGTCTATGGAGAGGCAGGAACCACACACTAGTTTCTAAGCATGAGAAGGTAGGAGAATGCTTTCCGTATGCCAAGTACGTGGCTGTGGGCAGAACCTGCAGCCACCTCCCATTCTTCCTTCTTCTACAGGAAGATTTTTTAACTAGGCCATGCCACCAAAACAGAAGTCTTCATTTCCAGCTAGCTATGGACACATGACTAAGTTCTGGTCAAAGAGAGTGAAGTGAAAATGGTTTGTGCAATTCCAGGAACACTCTTAAAAGGCAGGACATGCCCTTCTCTTTCCTTCTTCCTGCTGACTGGAATGAGACCCTGATGGCCCAACCTGGAGCAGCCACTTCAGAACTAGGAACTGAGGCCACAATCAACAGAACGACAGAACAGAAAGGAGCCTGGTCCTGACACTGTGGAGTACGAACCAGCTATGGACCCCCTACTCCTAGACTTTAACATGAGAACAAGTGAAGCTGATGTTTATAGCAGGAATTGGCCAGCTTTTTCTGTAAAAGGCTACACAGTAAATATTTAGGCTTTGGAGGCCATATGGCCTCAATCACAACCTTCCACACTGCTGCTATAGGATGAAGGCAGCCACGACAGTATGGGCAGACCTCAAAGATACTGTGGATTCAGTTCCAGGCCACTGCAAAAAAGTGAATTTTACAATAAAGTCAAATGAATTTTTTGGTTTCTCAGTGCATACAAATATATGCACCATACATACAAATATATTACCCTATACTATGGTAGGTTGAGTATGCAATAGCATTATGTTCTTTTTAAAAGTACCTTAATTAGTTTCCGGGAAGATAGCAGCATGAGCAGGGTGGCGGAAATCTCCTCCCAAAACCATATATATTTATGAAAATACAACAAATACAACTATTCCTAAAAGACAGACCAGAAGATACAGGACAGCACCCAGCCTGGATCTACACTTGAGAGGATTCGGCACCCTGCAAGGCGGGAACCGAGCACTCCCCCACCCCAGCACACCGGCGGGAGGAGAGGATTCAGAGCCGGGAGGGAGTGGAAGTACAGGCCCGCGAAATAACCAGCCCTGGTGAACTGCGCCAGGAGCACTGACACACATAGCGTGGTGAATCAGAGACTGGAGAGACAGAGGATGCAGGATCTGAGCCGGTGAACGCACCAGGTCCTCACAGCCAGCTCCCCAGGACAAAAGAAAAGCACGCACTGTTTTTAGTGGTCTTAAAGAGACAGGGGCCCAGCGGAGGAACAGGATCGTCCCAGCACACTCAGTCCAGCAGGCTGGGAGTCCTGGGTAATATTAGACCCCTTGGCTAGCGACTGGGAAAAAGTAGCCGTCCTGAGACTTTCCACAGAGATCAGCAGCCTCCCATTCGTTCTGGCCCCGGCCAGAGCTACAAAGGGCTGTGCGGAGCGGTGCAGTCGCGGCTGTGGCATAGTGGAGCAACAGTGCCACCTACAACATCCTCACAGAATCTACTCACAGAGGGCATTTCTTTGGTTTTTTTTTTGTTGGTGTTTTTTTATTTTCTTTTCTTTCTTTCCTTTCTCTTTTCTTTCTCTTCTTTCCTTTTTTCTTCTTTTTTTTTTAAGTCTTAAAGAACCCAGCTGACATATGTGGCACCTACCAGCAACCACTTCTATCGCCATGAAAAGACAGAGGAATATGGTACAAACAAAGCTTATCCAGACCGAGACACCAGAGAGGGAGTCTGAAGGGTTGGAAATGCACAGTCTTCCTGAAAAAGAATTCAGAACAAAAGTCATAACCATACTGATGGATCTACAGAGAAATATCCAAGAGCTGAGGGAGGAAGTGAGGGAAGTGAGGAAAGACAATGCAGAAATGAGACAAGCAATCGATGGACTTAGCAGCAGATTGGACGAGATACAGGAGACTGTTAATGGAATAGAAATCAGAAAACAGGAATACAAAGAAGCTGAGGCAGAGAGAGATAAAAGGATCTCTAGGAATGAAAGAATATTAAGAGAACTGTGTGACCAATCCAAACGGAACAATATTCGCATTATAGGAGTACCAGAAAAAGAGAGAGAAAAAGGGATAGAAAGTGTCTTTGAAGAAATAATTGCTGAAAACCTCCCCATGCTGGGGAAGGAAATAGTCTCACAGTCCACGGAAGCCGACAGATCTCCCAACACAAGGGACACAAGGAAGACAACACCAAGACACAAAATAATTAAAATGGCAAAGATCAAAGATAAGGACAGAGTATTAAAGGCAGGTAGAGAGAGAAAAAAGATCACCTACAAAGGAAAACCTATCAGATTTCTCAACAGAAACCTTACAGGCCAAAAGAGAATGGCATGATATATTTAATGTAATGAAACAGAAGTGCGTCGAACCAAGAATATTGTATCTAGCACGATTATCATTTAAATATGATGGAGGGATTAAACAATTTCCATACAAGCAAAAGCTGTGAGAGTTTGCCTCCCATAAACCACCTCTACCGGATATCTTAAACAGACTGCTCTAGAGGGAAGCACTCCTAAGGCTAAAAAGATGTCACCAGAGAAAATAAAATCATAGCAAAGAAACCAGACCATCCAAATACTAACTAAAGGCAAAGTATAAAACACCTAGTATATAAACAATGGAGGAGGAAGAATAAGGGAGAGAAATAAAGAAACATCAGACTGTGTTTACAATAACTTAACAAGAAAGTTAAGTTAGATTATCAGATAGTAAAGAAGCAACCCTTGAACCTTTGGTAACCATGAATCTAAAGCTAGCAATGGCAATAAGTACATATCAACTGATAATCACCCTAAATGTAAATGGACTGAATGCACCAATCAAAAGACACAGAGTAACAGAATGGATAAAAAAGCAAGACCCATCTTTATGCTCCCTACAAGACACTCACCTCAAACCCAAAGATATACACAGACTAAAAGGGAAGGGATAGAAAAAGATATTTCATGCAAACAACAAGGAGAAAAAAGCAGGTGTTGCAGTACTTGTATCAGGCAAAATAGACTTCAAAACGAAGAAAGTAGCAAGACATAAAGCACATTACATAATGATAAAGGGGTCAGTCCAACAGGAGGATATAAGTATTATAAATATATATGCACCCAACACAGGAGCGCCAGCATATGTGAAACAAATACTAACAGAATTAAAGGAGGAAATAGAAAGCAATGCAGTCATTTTAGGAGACTTCAACACACCACTCACTCCAAAGGACAGATCAACCAGACAGAAAATAAGTAAAGACACAGACGCACTGAACAACACACTAGAACAGATGGACCTAACAGACATCTACAGAACTCTACACCCAAAAGCAACAGGATACACATTCTTCTCAAGTGCATGTGGAACATTTTCCAGAATAGACCACATACTAAGCCACAAAAAGAACCTCAGTAAATTCAAAAATATTGAAATCCTACCAACCAACTTCTCAGATCACAAAGGTATAAAACTAGAAATAAATTTTACAAAGAAAACAAAAACTCTCACAAATACATGGAGACTTAACAACATTCTCCTAATTAATCAACGGGTTAACGACCAAATCAAAACAGAAATCAAAGACTATAAGAAGACTAATGACAACAACAACACAAAGCCACAACTTCTGTGGGACGCAGCAAAGGCAGTTCTAAGAGGAAAGTATATTGCAATCCAGGCCTATTTAAAGAAGGAAGAACATTCCCAAAGGAATAGTCTAAAGACACAATTGCTGAAATTGGAAAAAGAAGAACAAATGAGGCCCAAAGTCACCAGAAGGAGGGACATAATAAAGATCAGAGAAGAAATAAATAAAATTGAGAAGAATAAAACAATAGAAAAAAAATCAATGAAACCAAGAGCTGGTTCTTTGAAAAAATAAACAAAATAGATAAACCCCTAGCCAGACTCATTAACAGAAAAAGAGAATCTACACACATAAACAGAATCAGAAATGAGAAAGGAAAAATGACGACAGACCCCACAGAAATACAAAGAATTATAAGAGAATATTATGAGAATCTATATGCTAACAAGCTGGAAAACATAGAACAAATGGACAACTTCTTGGAAAACACAACCTTCCAAGACTGACCAAACAAGAAACAGAAAAACTAAACAGACCAATCACCAGCAACGAAATTGAAGCGGTAATCAAAAATCTACCCAAGAACAAAACCCCCAGACCAGATGGATTCACTCTGAATTCTACCAGACATATAGAGAAGAAATAACACCCATTCTCCTTTAGGTTTTCCAAAAAATAGAAGAGGAGGGAATACTTCCAAACTCATTCTATGAAGCCAGCCTCACTCTTAATACCAAAACCAGGCAAAGACCTCACCAAAAAAGAAAATTACAGACCAATATCCCTGATGAACGTAGATGCAAAAATACTCAACAAAATATTAGCAAACCGAATTCAAAAATACATCAAGAGGATCACACACCATGATCAAGTGGGATTCATCCCAGGGATGCAAGGATGGTACAACATTCGAAAATCCATCAACATCATCCACCACATCAACAAAAAGAAGAACAAAAACCACATGATCATCTCCATAGATGTTGAAAAAGCATCTGACAAAATTCAGCATCCATTCAAGATTAAAACTGTCAATAAAATGGTACAGAGTGCAAGTACCTCAACATCATAAAGGCCATATATGACAAACCCCAGCTAACATCATACTTAACAGCGAGAAGCTGAACGCTTTTCATCTAAGATCGGAAACAAGACAGGGATGCCCACTCTCTCCACTGTTACTCAACATAGTACTGGAGGTCCTAGGCATGGCAATCAGACAAAACAAAGAAATACAAGGCATCCAGATTGGTAAATAAGAAGTCAAATTGTCACTATTTGCAGACGACATGATATTGTACATAAAAAACCCTAAAGACTCCACTCCAAAACTACTAGAACTAATATCTGAATTCAGCAAAGTTGCAGGATACAAAATTAACACACAGAAATCTGTTCCTTTCCTATACACTAACGATGAACAGAAAGAGAAATCAGAAAAACAATTCCAATCACAATTGCATCAAAAAGAATAAAATACCTAGGAATAAACCTAACAAAGGAAGTGAAAGACCTATACTCTGAAAATTTCAAGACACTCCTAAGAGAAATTAAAGAGGACACTAACAAATAGAAATTCATCCCATGCTTGTGGCTAGGAAGAATAAATATTGTCAAAATGGCTATACTACCTAAAGCAATCTACAGATTCAACACAATCCCTATCAAACTACCAACAGCTTTCTTCAATGAAGTGGAACAAATAATTCTAAAATTCATATGGAACCACAAAAGACCCCAGGTAGCCAAGGCAATCCTGAGAAGGAGGAATAAAATGGGAATTACGCTCCCTGACTTCAAGCTCTACTACAAAGCCACAGGAATCAAGACAATTTGGTATTGGCACAAAAACGGACCCACAGACCAGTGGAACAGAATAGAAAATCCAAATATTAACCCAAACATATACAGTCAATTAATATTTGATAAAGGAGCCTTGGATATACAATGGGGAGATGACAGCCTCTTCAGCAGCTGGTGTTGGAAAAACTGGACAGCTACATGTAAGAGAATGATACTGGATTACTGTCTAACCCCATACACAAAAGTAAACTCAGAATGGTCAAAGACCTGAATGTAAGTCATGAAACCATAAAACTCTTAGAAAAAAACATAGGCAAAAATCTCTTGGACATAAAAATGGACGACTTCTTCATGAACATATGTCCCCGGGCAAGGGAAACAAAAGCAAAAATGAACAAGTGGGATTATATCAAGCTGAAAAGCTTCTGTACAGCAAAGGACACCATCAATAGAACAAAAGGACATCCTACAGTATGGGAAAATATATTCATAAATGACGTATCCGATAAGGGGTTGGCATCCAAAATATATAAAGAATTCATGCACCTCAACAAACAAAAAGCAAATAATCCAATTAAGAAATGGGCAGAGGACATGAATAGACACTTCCCTGAAGAAGAAATTCAGATGGCCAACAGGCACATGAAAAGATGCTCCACATCGCTAATCATCAGAGAAATGCAGATTAAAAAACCACAATGAGATGTCATCCCACACCAGTGAGGATGGCCAACATCCAAAAAACAAACAACAACAAATATTGGCGAGGATGTGGAGAAAAGGGAACCCTCCTACACTGCTGGTGGGACTGCAAATTAGTTCAACCATTGTGGAAAGCAGTATGGAGGTTCCTCAAAAAACTCAAAAAAGAAATACCATTTGACCCAGGAATCCCCCTCCTAGGAATTTACCCTAAGAATGCAGCAGCCCAATTTGAGAAAGACAGATTCACCCCTATGTTTATCGCAGCACTATTTACAATAGCCAAGAAGTGGAAGCAACCTAAGTGTCCATCAGTAGATGAATGGATAAAGAAGATGTGGTACATATACACAATGGAATATTATTCAGCCATAAGAAGAAAACAAATCCTACCATTTGCAACAACATGGATGGAGCTAGAGGGTATTATGCTCATTGAAATAAGCCAAGCCGAAAAAGACAAGTATCAAATGATTTCACTCATATGTGGAGTATAAGAACAGAGGAAAAAACTGAAGGAACAAAACAGCAACAGACTCATAGAACCCAAGAATGGACTAATAGTTACCAAAGGGAAAGGGTCTGGGGAGGATGGGTGGGAAGGGCGGGATAAGGGAGAAAAAGGGGCATTACGATTAGCAGATGTAATGTTGGGGGGGGCACGGCGAGGGCAGTACAACTCAGAGAAGACAAGTAGTGATTCTATAGTATCTCACTACGCTGATGGGACAGTGACTGTAATGGGGTTGGTGGGGGGCGGGACCTGATAAAGGGGGTAGTTTAATAACCATAATATTGCACATTTAATTGTACATTAATGATACCAAAATAAATTATTTAAAAAGTATCTTAATTAAAAAATATTTTATTGCTAAAAAATGCTAACCATCATCTGAGCTTTTAGCAACTAACTCATAACCTCTTTTGTTGGTAGAGGGTTTTGCCTTGATGTTGATGGCTGCTAACTGATCAGGGTGTGGCTGCTGAGGTTGAGGTAGCTGCGGCCATTTCTTAAAATAAGACAAAAACGAAGTTTGCTGCATCAATTAACTCTTCCTTTTACAATTTCTCTGTAGCACTTTACCCACAGAACTTCTTTCAAAATTGGAGTCAGTCATTTCAAACCTTGCTGCTGATTTATCAAAGTTTATAACTATTCTAAACTAACTTTGATGTCATTTCAACAATCTTCACCAGGAGTTGATTCCATCTCAAGAAACTACTTTCTTTGCTTATCCCTAAGCAGCAGCTCCCTATCTGTTCAAGTTTCATCATGAGATTAATGAATTCAGTCATATCTTCAGGCTATACTTCTAATTCTGGTTCTCTTGCTCTTTCCACACCACCTGTAGTGATTTCCTCCACAGAAGTCTTAAACCCCTCAAAGTCATCCATGAAGGTTGTGATCTTCTCCCAAACTGCTGTTAACATTGATAATTTGACCTATTCCCCCGAATCATGAATGTTATTAATGGAATTTTGAATGGTGACTCCTTTCCAGAAGGTTTTCTATTTACTTTGTTTAGATCCATCAGAGGAATCACTATCCGTGGCAGCAGTCGCCTTATGCAATGTATTTCTTAAATAGTAAGACATGAAAGTCAATATGACTCATTGAGCCATGGGTTGCAAAATGGATGTTATGTTGGCAGGCATGAAAACAATATTAATCTCCTCGTCCATCCCCATCAGAGCTCTCGGGTGACCAGGTGTGTTGTCAGTGAGCGGTCGTATTCTGAAGTAACTCTTCTGAGTAGTAGGTCCCAGCAGTGGGCTTAAAATATTCAAGAAACCATGTTGTAAACTGATGTGCTGTTTTCCAGGCTTTGTTGTTCCATTCGTAAGGCACAGGCAGAGTAGATTTAGCATTATTTTTAAGGGCCCTAGAATTTTTGGAATATAAATGAGTACTGGCTTCAAGTTAGTCACCAGCTGCATAAGCCCCTCCAAGAGAGTCAGCCTGTTCTTTGAAGCTTTAGATCCAGGTTTTTAGCATCTCCATTCTAGCTGTGAAAGTCCTGAATGGCATCTTCTTCCAACAGAAGGCTGTTTCGTCTTCATTGAAAGCCGCTGTTTGGTGTAACCACCTTCATTAATCACCTTAGTTAGATCTTCTGGATAATTTGCTGCAGCTTCTACATCAGCACTTGCCCTTTGATATTATGGAGATGGCTTCTTTCCTTAAACCTCATGAATCAAGCTCTGCCAGCTCCAAACTTCCCTTCTGCAGCTCCTCACCTCTCTCAGCCTTCCTAGAATTCAAGACAGTTAAGGCCTCGTTCTGGATTAGGTTTCAGCTTAGGGGAATGTGGTGGCTGGTTTGATCTTCCATTCAAACCACTGAAACTTTCTCCCTGTCAGCAATAAGGCTGTTTCACTTTATCATTTGAGCATTCACTGGAGTAGCACATTTAATTTCCTTCAGGAACTTTTCCTTTACGTTCACAACTTGACTTTGGCACAAGAGGCCCTGCCTTCTCGGCTTTCTGCATGCCTTCCTCACTAAGCTTAACACTTTTTAGCTTTTGAATTAAAGTAAGAGATATGCAATTTTTCCTTTCACTTGGACACAAGATTTAAAGTAAGAGATATGCAATTTTTCCTTTCACTTGGACACAAGAGGCCTAATTTCAATATTGTTGGGTCTCAGGGAATAGGGAGGCCTGAGGAGAAGGAGAGAGATGGTGGAATGGCTGGTCAGTGGAGCAGTCAGAACACATACAGCATTTATCGATTAAGCTCACCATCTTATATGGGCAGTTCACGGTGCCTCAAAACAACTGCAGTAGTGACCTCAAAGACCACTGCTCACAGATTCACAGATCACCGTAATGAATATGATAATAACGAAGAAGTTTAAAACATTCCAAGAATTACTCAAATATCACACAGGCACAAAGCGAGCAAATGCTTTGGGGAAAATGGCACCAACAGACTGGCTTGACGCAGGGTTGGCACAAACCTTCAATTTGTAAAAATGCAATTATCTGTGAAATGCAATAAAATGAAGTGCAATAAAACAAGGTATACCTGTGCATAAATGAATGAATATATCACTATGGTCCAATAAAACTTGATGAATACTAATATCTAAATTCTATATAATTTTCACATCATGAAATGGTATCCTTTTCTTTTTTTTTCAACCATTTAAAAATATAAAAACCATTCTTAGCTTGTAAGCTGCACAGACAGCAGCTGTATTTGGCCCTGAGGACCATAGTTTGCTAACCCCAGGTTTAAATCACTGTATTTTGGATTTGTTTCTTTAAATTTAATCTATACCTAGGTGATACACTGTTACAACATGAGGCAAGCTATCGGGCACTCAGTAAATGCTTGTGGAATGAATAAGTAAGTGATACCCACTGCCCACATACATAAATGATGGAATTTTCTGGAACACAGGGGAGAGACACCTCAGCCTGACTGGATGGATGCATGGGTGAAGGTTTGCTGAAAGGGATGACATCCTGAAAAATCCTGAAGAGAAGGGTGTTAGCCATGACAAAAGTAAAGAGGCAAGGGTGGGTGGGGAGTTGATAAAAGTTTGGGCAGAAAAAGCAATATGTCAAAAGCCCTGAGGGAACAGAAACCAAGATGTCTCTGAGTGCCTGAAGGTGACTCCAAGTCCCAGGGCACCAGATGTGTGTGTGGGACCTCGGGGAGGAGGTACCAAGTTCACTAAGGAATCTCGACTCCCTCAGGGCAAGAAGGTCCAGTAAAGGAGCTGAAGCTAAGGAATGACATGACTACATCTACATTTTTAAAAAATGACTTTGGTAACAGTATGGACAGACTGGAGGAAGGAGGTGGGAGGCCAGCCCAAACACCATCTTTACAAAGGTGGTTTTCATCTTTCAGGTTGGAATTGTTGTTGCCTCTGTGCCACCCAAAACTTTGTATGTATAGTACTTCCCATACACTCTTATAGACAGTAATATTTTCTACCTGTTTCCATGCCTGTCTCTTTTAAACTACATGCTTCTTGAAAACAGTTAACTGTATTTCTCTTCGCATGCCCCCAGCATATCCAGTGTAGGAATTTGCTCATAAATGTTACTGAACAAATACATTTGATTCTAGGAGACCTGGAAGCATACTAGATTCAGAGCCAAAATTAAAGCAGCTAATTTTAAGGGACAGTTTATGACTATAAAGTAACAAAGACCACGCCACAGGCAGGCGGGGCTGTCATGGCAGCATTCTGCCGGCTGAGGCCAGGGCGGCCCTCCCGGCAGCAGCCTGGGCGTGCAAGAACCTCACCGGCATGGGGATCTTGGAGAGCTCTTTTCCGATGCAGTTCTTCATGATGCTCCACAAGTTGAGGCTGTAGTTTGGCTTGTATGGTATTCGAGTTCTCTTCTCCTTCTTGGTCTCTTCCAGTTGATGCTTGTACTAAGGGCAAAGACAAAGCCATTCCATCACCCACGGAGAACAGCAAATCCGGTATTTGTGACCTTCCCCTCCCTCATGCTAAAAAAAAATCAGTATTTCGTTTCCCTTAGCACTTTACCAGCAAATCCTTAGGAATCTCACCCAAGTCCATGACTCTTGGTAACTGCCAAGGAAGAGTTACCTGCTCATCAAGGCTGATGTCACTGCTGGCTCCACTGATGTTACTGCCAGTACGTCTACATGAATAGGAAATGTATGCAAGTTAGAACAAAGATCAGAGCTAGAGTTTGGTCCCTGCCATGCCTTCACAGAGTAGAACTCTAAGCACACTGCACAAATGTTTTAGTGGGTGATTGAGTGCTGCCACTTACAGCAGAATATGTGTGCATTTTAACATCTCATGTAAAAAACCTCAGTTTCCCACTTACTTAAGGAAAAGGGTCGAGATCTTAGTAAACACTGACAACTACGACCCTCCCACTGAAATATTTCCAGCCTTTGATGGTCAAATACATTCATTTTTTTCAGGAGCCAAGCAGTACATACTTGTGGCCCAAATTTTCAGGCATGGTGATGATCTCAGGAGCATCAAAAAATTCGTTCTCATCATCCTCATCACTCATGTCTCCTTTGCCAGAGCAGCACTGATCTACAAAGAGAAAAGCCTCATGTGTTTACTTTGGCTACATTTACTAAGCCCAGCACAACAGGATCTTTTAAGCACTAACCACAAACATGGCAACAAATGGTAGTGAGCAGTAGAAAAGCCAGAAGTAAAGAGCTCCAATTGCACCTCACCTGCATCCCTGATTCTGGAGAACCTGGACTTCTGTCAACTGCAGAATCCCCTGGCCCGTGTCAGCACAAGCTACCCAAGAACTAGGCGTCTTACCCTTGCCAGGACCGGCACTGCCAGGAGTGTTGGCCGGCAGCACTGTGGCTCCCCGGAACGCCCGCTCCAGATGGTTATGCTGCTTCGCCAGCTGCTCCAGTGTCTCTTCCAGCCGGATTCGCTGGTCTCTCTCATACTGAAGTGACTTCTGCCATTTTTTACTATGGGTCTGGGCTAACAAGAGGAAATCTCTGCATGCCTGTATGGAAGAAGAGTTGGTAGGTGTCACCTCAACTAGTGAGAGATTCCAGAGGCCTCAGTGAGCCCTCACTGAGTAAGCTTATTCTGGGAATTTTAACTACAAATGACAACAAAAGGCTTTCCCTGTTCTCCAACAGTATCAGGGACAGCCAGCTCTGTGATGCAATCAAGGTCAACCCCAGAAAAAGACTTAGCGTGGCTGTCACGGTTCTTTTATATTTTCATGGTCATGAGGACCAAACAAATGCCAAGTGAGCAATAAACCCTGACCAAGTACCTGTGGCAACATCACAAAGGGCAGCTATGCAAAGTGCCCCAAAGAAGTCTAGTGACTAACAGAAAGATAGGGAAAAGCACAGAATAACTGCTTTCAATAAATTCTTGACTAAATTCAAGTCACCTAAACCTGAGGAATTCAGGTACTGAGAACAAGGAATCTTCACAGAATCAGACCAGTAGTTTTTATTCTGGTCACTAAAAGAAAACAACTGACCTTAAACATTAGGAGCCTACCTGATAAATCAAAGAAGGGATATGGAGCCAAAACACAGATCTGATCAGATGAGTCCCTTGACTGACTCCCCAGTGGTAACAGAAAGGGCCCTTCAGGAATGGCCACCACCTGCTGTGTATCCACCTGTCCAGGCAGCTGCACCTCTGCACCCTGTGGTGGACCCACACTGAACTGCTCACCATTTGGTGGACACACGGATTTCTTTCAGGCTTGCCTACCATAGTATATGCTTTTTGCTCTGTTTAGAATGCCCTCTCCTATCCCCTTTCTCTACTTGGCCAAGTCTTCTTCATCCTGTAAGATCTACGGCAAATGTTATTTTCTTCTGTGACATGTTCCTCCTCGGTCTCTACTCATTCCCACAACACTGTGCACATCCTTCTATTCTGCACCAGCTACAGCAGCTTCGTGACTGGTTTTTCTATGTCTCCAGATGGATTATGAGCAACATGGTTTATACCTTATTCAATTTCATATCCACAGCTCCTAAGTTAGTGGCTTTGAACACAGCAGAAGCCTAATAACGTTTGCTTAATAAATAAGTCAAGAAAGAAAGCAGTGTCAGCTTAAATGTCTATGCCCTATTACAGAGAAACTAAAAGGTAGATAGAGTATCTACTCCCATGGATTCGACCTTTCAACCTTGGCCTGTAGGCTACTGACTACAGAATCAGTAATTCCAGCTCTGGCCTCATAGAGCTTCAGATAAGAATATCCAATTACCTATTCAATAGCTCAGAGTAATCTCAAAATCAGTGGGTCCCAACTCATCACAGTCCCTTTCTGGCTCTGCTTCTTGCTTTGGTGTCCTCCATTCCAAGAACAGTTCCACCTGCCCAAGCCAGAAAACTAAGAGCCATCCTTCATTCTTAGTTCTTCTTCTCTCTGCACATCCAATTATCAAGTCCTACTGATTCCTTTTCAGTATTTCTGGAGTCTGTATACTCTCTCCATCCTCCCTACTCAGAGGCAGTACAGACTGCTTACTCTGGAGTTGGATTGCTGGGCTCAAATCACAACTCGACTCCTCTATCTAGCTATGCAATTTTGGGTAGGTTATTTAACCTCTCTGTGCCTCACCTTCCTCATCTCTAAACAAAGAATAACAGTAACCTCAAAGAGCTGTTGCTTCACATGTAAAGCATTTAGAAATACCGGGCTCACAGTAAGCATTGAATCGGGGTTAGTTTTATAGATAAGCCTGCATCAAAACCTGTCTTATCTTCTTCTAATCCACTGCTACCAAGCCCCTATAGCAGAACCTACATCCCATCCTTTCCCTAACATTTAATTCCTCTCCAGCCTCAACTCCAGTTACTTCCTTGTTCTATTAATAGTCAGTTCTGAACAGTTCCCAAACTTTGGGGAAAAGGGAGGGGCCCACATATGCCACACCTCTACCTGGATTAACTCTTCTCCCTTACTTCCTTTTAAGAATACTGATCAAACTAAACTTTAGTGAGAGACAGTTATATGCCAGGCAATTTGCTGAACACTTTATTAATTATCTTATAAAAGCCTTTCAACATCCTTGTGAGCAGCTACGGTATCATTGCTATTTACAGAAAAGGAACTGAGGTCACAGAGGAAGCAGGTTGCCCCAGGTTTTATAGATACTTAACTGAGGCAGTTGGACTTCAGGGCCCCAAGCTCTATACTGCCTTCTTTCATAGGAAGACTCTCTTTGGTCTTTTGGAATTTAGTTAAGGTGTTACCCTCTCTAATCCTCCTAGTCTGAGCTGAACACCTCCAACGCACAGCACTGCACCGCAGCCTGTGCTTGTATCTGTCATGCACTTTGTGCTTCAAAATGATCTGTTGACTTCTGCCTCCTCACTAGAGAGTAATTTCCCTGATGGTAGGGCACACTCCACTGTTTGTTTTATGTCCCGTAGCACAGGTGCCTAGAATCCAGAAGGTGCGCAATTGATATTCACTGAATTAGTAAACGGGTACAGTAATAGTGTCAGATTTATCCCCTGGTTAGTTCACTCTGGTAGTAAGAAAAGCTATATGCTAGGCAAGGGAGAAACTGAGGGAAATGTATTCTTCCTTTGATATAAAGTTGTCCTTCTAGAGATGTGAAGTGCTAGCATGTTAATTTTAAGGCCTTCCTGTCATCACCTAAAAATACAAAGGAAACAACACAGGGATTAAAAAACCATGTATTTCCAGCAATAACCAGTAATGGAAGAGGCACAGGCAGTGTGCCGGGCAGAATAGAATTAAAAATGGGACTTAACCTCTGCCTTTCACGGGATTATTCCCTTTGACACCAACTAGGGACACTTAGAACTTAGGGGAAAAAAATTGCCCCGAGGAACAAGGAGGGGCATATTTTCAAGAGAAAAGTCCAAACTAAAGCTTCAGTTTTATGAGGAATTTTTAAATCAAGGTGTTTTGAGCAAATTTTTCACATCAAAGTAGGAAAAAAACTATCATGGAGCAAGAGGTTCACTTGCACGGATAAAGGCAACATTCACTATCAGGAGATGGTTGCGTCCCGAGTTGTTCTACTTAAAAAGTATAATTCTTTACTAGCGATGAATTGACCTGTATGGTTTATGGAGTCTTCTTGATCACATGAGGACCAGAAAAACAGGCACACAGTCACTAAGAAGTGTGACGTTTTGGAGGAAGAGCAGCAACTAGACATCTGAAACACAGGGTCAGTGCTGATTTGTAGAACAGTCCTGGGGAATAGCTGACCTTCATGTAGTCCTTAATGGACAAAGTGATTTTACACCTCATATGAATCAGAGCACTGAAGGAAGTGTTCCACACTTCAGAAAATGATATGAAAATAAAGGTTATCACAACTGTGTATTAAGTAACCAAGGGGTTTTAAATGAGAAAAATTAGATTTTTGTTGGTCACAGAAAAACACCTCTGATCTCTAGGAGCCACGTGAACTAAACCAGATCTGAACAGATGTCTTATTATGACTCCCCAAACAAGGGAAAATCTGGCCCTAGTGAAGTAATTTCATCCCCTTTAAGCAGCCTAGGAAAAAACCCCACATAAGCCCTTTCCCAGAGTATGTTCCTCCTCTGTCGCATGAAATGTGCTCTACTCTTCTGATGTGGAGGCTAACCTGCCAGGGCAGAATCAGTCACCAGCAGAGCGAAAACAGCACTGTTGAAGCCACGGATTCATTTCATACCTACCCCCATACCTGAAATATGTCACTAACACCAGCACTGCTTGAGGTTTACCTACAGCCTTGCGCCCGAGCAGCTGAGATAGCAACAGGCACCCACGGGAGGAGTCGGACAGAGGAAGACATGTTGGCTTTTTCTTTTTAAAAGAGAAGTGCCCAAGGGTGGGTATTTTTGTCGTATCACCCAGAACTACTCCTGAAATCAAGGACTAAAGATGGGACTAACTACTATTAGGAAGTTCTTGCCAGTACTTGATCCAGCCCCCACTTACCACTGTGGGGCAGACGCATTAGCAAAGTTGGGGTGAGACTCCAACTTAAAGCTCAAGGTTAACACGATGGAAAGGATCTACAGAGACTCTAAGTTCCAAAGCTACCTAAAAAATAAGTAAGTAAAAGTGTAAATACATAAAACTGCAAGGAAGAGAAGTTAAGGGACTTCACCAACATCCCCACGAGATGTTCTGCTGGTAGCAGAAGCTGGGCTGGTGGGAACTCTGGGTCCCTCCCTAACTCCCAGGCTGGAGCCACATCCTTCTGACTACAGAAGCAGGGCACGCACATCCTTCCATCTGCACAGCGTGTTGTATTTCACATAATGAACAATGTAACCTAAGTCCCTTGGGCAGTGAGGCAGGACATAATGTTCTATGCTATATCCATCACAGTTTCCTCACACTTGGGGAGAATGAAATTTTGAAGAGGGAAAGAATGCAAAAGCAACACGGCCACCACCCACACTCACATTGATCATGGCATTGGATGTTATCCTAAAGAGCGTGGCCCGCTCGTTGACCTGTTTGATCTTCTCGTTGCTCTCAGCGGGCAGTCTCAAGGACTCCAGCTCACTGAGGGAGCGCTGTAGCGCCGTGCCATGCTTGGCGATCAGGTCATTGCATGTGCTCAGGTCCTCCACTTTGCTGGAGAGAGTCCGGAGGGTATTCTGCAGCTCGGTCTTGTCAGTTTGTGACACAGACTCTTCATCTCCTGACTCATCTGTAGGGGCAAAAAGGTGACTTATAGGACTCAGAACCCTACCAACTCTGCCCACAACCAAACTGAACTCCTCACGTGTGAGCTCTGACCGACCCACAGCTGCCCGTTCCCAATGATTTGTCCAGCACACTCCATGGCCCACCTGTATCACAAACAACTCTTGTTTTTCCCAAGGCACAGAACAGTAAGCATTTGTTTTGCTCATGCTTTTATTTTTCTTCAAGCTTTATTGAGACATAATTGACATGCAGCACTACATAAATCTAAATTGTACTGCATTATGACTTGGCTCACAGATACTGTGAAATGATTACCACAGTAAGTTTAGTTAACAACCGTCACCTCGTACAGATACAAAAAAATGAAAAAATGTTTCTTTCCTTGTGATGAGACCTTTTAGGATCTACTCTCTTAGCAGCTTTTGAATAAGCCCCACAGCAGTGTTAACGTTAGTCCTCCTGCTGTACATTACATTCCCAGGGCTTATTTACCAAATAACTGGCAACTTGTACCTTTTGGCAGCCTTCAGCCAATTCCCCCACCCCACCTCTAGGGTTCTTGTTAAAGGGGTAGAGTCTCTGGCTGCACCCCAGAACCTGATATGGCTGATGGGAGGCAAGGCCCGGGAATCTGTATTTTCAAAAATCTGCCCAGGTAATTCTGATGGACACTGAAGTTTGAGAACCAGTAACCTGGAGGACAGGATGGAGAAGCTAAATGGCTCTTGGGATTGGAATGAATTACTGAGCCTTTTAACTCTAGCTTGAGGGTTTCAACCCAGTCCACGTGGATTATTACTGCAAATCCACCATCATCTTCTGGGTGCTTGGTTGGCCATGTATGAAACAGTTGAGAATCAGAGCCCAGCTTTTTGTAGACAAGGTCCCCATCACCAAAAGATTCCTTAACCTATCTTTTCTGAAGGAGAGCCCAGGAACCACACAACAGGCTCCTCTGACACTAAAGCGACCACTGCACTGCGAGCGATGCAAGGTCTTCTGCTCAACAGCTCTGCAGTAGTCAGTCCCATTGAGAGTGGCTGCACCTCCGCTATCACTTTTGTACTTGACACTTTGTGAGTGCAAAGTACTTTCCCAGCACTGCCACTTCCTCTGGGGGAGCTAACATCAGCACTACATCAAAACAGAAGGAATAAGGAAATTTGCTCCAGCTGCTAGACAGGGAGGCAGGGCCACATCAAAATGTCACCGGTACCAAAAATTCACCACCAAGCAGTGAAATTTTCCTGTCACTGCTCAACAGATATTAAATACAGTATGGGAAATGGCAGGGGGTAAGAAAACAGGAGACGAAAAAGTCAGCAGGTGACCACCTTGGTCAGCTCTATGTGAACAAGTGCAGCTGAAACACAGACTGCCAGAAACATCATGTGTGATATTTTCTGTGAGAAGTCATCATTTGGCTACCTTAGTTTCACAAAAAGGAGCAATCTAATTATGTTTAGATTTTTCTTCAAGGAAAATGGTAGGATTTCCCCCCCAAATATTGACAGTTTAAACTAAGGTAGCCAAATGATGACTTCTCACAGAAAATATCACACATGATGTTTCTGGCAGTCTGTGTTTCAGCTCAACTGACGTATAGTTAAGAAGATATCAAGAGAAAAAAGTAAGGATAGATCCAAATTGGGAGCTGTAATAATCCTAAGAGTGACCTATCAATAAAATAATTATTTCTCAAAATTTTAGGTTAGTCAGTTGACATTAAAAGCCAAAAGGACAACTGTTGTGCCTCTAGGGCAGTTTCCCAACCTCATCAGGACATTTGGGGCCAGATACCATCTGGTTGTGGGGGGCCGCCCTGTGTTCTCCAGGGGCTTTAGCAGCGTCCCTGGCCTCTGCTCACTAGACACCCATTGCAACACCACCCCTCAGCTGTGACAATAGAAACGTCTCCACACATTGCCACGCATCTCCTGCAGGGCAGAGCTGCCCCATTTGAAAACCACGCTCCAGGAGAAACACTGTAGGATGAGGAGGAGCCTGAGATACCCAGGAGATGGCTGGTGGTTAAAAGACAAGCAGAGGTAAAATAAGGTTCATGCCCAGAAAGGACAAAGGAAAAACTCCCAGACACAGGTTCTTTGCTCCCTACCCGACTCTGCCAGCATCTTGACAGCCTTGGCCTTGGCCAGCTCCAGGGCCGTCACCCAGCGCTGCCGCTCCACCTCTGAGCTGGCCTTCAGGTGGTAGGTCTGAGCACCCCCGTTGGAAATTATGAAGTTGCAGGAGTCCTCCACAGTGATGTTGGCGGTGGCGAGGTTGATGGTGCCACGGCAGGTATGTCTCATTTCTGCCTTTGACCTGTGGTAACGAGATAAAGACAAGCTGGGTAGAAAGCTGACGGGTGGTTTATCCTTCACCACGTCCCCTTTCTTTTCGTAACTCAAAGCGTTTTGAAAATACAGTAGTGTTAGGAATCATCAAGTTCTAATATTTCCCTCAAGTGGCTTCCCGAAATTCCAGAAACCATCAGTAACGATGTCCTTTCAGAGCCTGTAAGTGTTGTTTCTGAGTCAGATTTTATTGGTCTTCTGTTCCTCTCACCCTCAGCTCTTTAAAAATGGGCTTCACTAAAGCATAACTACATACAGTATTAATTCAGCAATTTTAAGTGTGTGATTTCAGTAAGTTTTGACAAGTGTATACAATTGTGTAGCCTCTCCACAATCAAGATGTAGAACACTTCCGTCACCCCAAAAAGTTCCCTCATGCCTTTTGCGGTCAGGCATTTTTTACTTAGTAAGTTATAATTAGGAAATAGTGCTTTATAAACTCAGTTAACAAAATTTCATTTAATAATCTCATTCCCTAAGAGGAAAAAGAGCTCCATTTTACATTTACAGAATAACCCACCTCTAACGGTAACTCAGCTCTAATGAGAACTGTCACACTAAGCTGAGAATAATACTGCAGAAGTGTAAGGCACACTTAGGTAGCTAGAGTATTAAATGCTGACTGCAGTGCCAATGATATGAAATAGGAATAACATTTTCTGTGGCTGTAAAGAAGGAATAATCACACAAGAATAACCAAATGGTATAATCTTTCTAGAATATATTCTTTCCTAAGGTCCACTGACCTCTATTGGTGGGAACTCCTAAGCCTGATATCATATTAATGGCTAGGGAATATTCAGCAAATCTGGTCTCACAGGACTGGGTGTAAAAATTTTCCCCATCTCTACTGACTGACAGCCCTATTAATAGACTAACTTACGAACTTTTCAGCACTACTGGGTGACAGTAAGCTACAAGAGACTACACATAAAATATCAAGCTGCTAGCACAACTGAGTCTACAGTGCCAACTGTGCTAATTTTCCACCACCCACTGGTTATGTCCAGGGGTCTGCCTGCTGAGACCAGTTTCCTCTGACCAACTTGGAACACAAAGGGGTCAAAGTCCTTTGCCAACTGCCACAGTGCAAAACAGAGCCATTTCCCTTTCACTGGAGCCAAGCAGCCCAACACACCTGGCACTTCCAGAATTCCTGCATGCCAGAAATGACACACACCCCATTTCCAGAAATTAAGATTTGGTATGTTTGAGAAAGTCTGTTTACTGTTCTTCGGAAGACAGATTTGCTATTGCTCAGTTTGGTTTTTCTTCCTCAAATGCACAAATGAACAGTATGGGATGGACAGGGGGTCTCGATGATCTGGGCCACTTTCCATCCCCTGCACCTGCCACATTGTAACGTGAAGCCCTGTTTTTGCTATTCTTACCTCCCCTCCCCCACCCACAAGCTTCAGTTACGTTCTGAATAATGCAGGCTGAATTACAGGCACGCAACTGACAGGCCAGCTCACCCTTGCTTTCTATTCCAAAGGTGCTACTTGGACCTTCTAACACATTTCGCACAAATGTGTTGGTAACTCTCACAAATCACTCCCTAGGGATCTCTTCTGCCTGGATCATGTTTGGGGACTTAAGAGGTTTCTCAAATCAGTCTGTAGCAGCTTTAAAAATACCAAGGAACCCCGGGAAGTAAGGTAGGCTTGAACTCAGGGCTGTTGGGTTTGGGCAGATACACACACTTATGGTTATAAATGATAAGCACAGAAGCTGGAAAGACATGCTTTTCTGTGTGCAAGATAAGTTCCTCAGGCACTACAGTATTAGGTGATATTTTCTGGTTAGGAAGTTCTTCCCTGAAAAGGCTAGCTGAAAAGTCAACCAGGAAAACTAATACTATGGCCCTATCATAATGTGTCCAGGAGAGCTGGGATTTCACACGTGGCTTTAAGAAATGGGCCATCTGTGTAACTGTGTATATAAGGAAGAAGATGATAGTTAAAAAGAGGGGAGTGGCTTGCCAAAGCCTATTAGGGCAATTCATCAGAAAATGGGTCTAGTTAATACATGATCTCAGCTAATAAGGAAACAGTATTTTGAAAGGTATAAATAGGAGATGACAGGTTTTGGAAGCGTGAAAAGCAGGAGGAATGACAACTTGGCTAAATAACTCCTGGGAAGTAGGGACCTGAAGAACTCTGTAGGGAAGAATAAACTCCCAATATAGTTGGCAGATAGTATTCCAATGTGATTCCGAGGGTAGTGCACAGACTGGATTAACCCTGGATCCTGCGGCTTGGTTGCTTCGTGGGTGGGACCATTTGAGCTGGCCAGGACAGGCCCGTGGCATATTTCCCAATATGTGGTTTGGTATGTTTTGGAAGTTTTACCTGTACACACACAGGTACCACTAGCTCTTATAAGAGAGAAGTTAAAAGTGGTTACAAGTACTTGAAGAGACAGCGACACAGAAGTCATTAATGTCCAACCAAGTTCAACACTGATCAAGACTGGTACTGATCAATCAACCAACTGGCCTGGAAAGTGGATCTGGTAAGAATTTGGATGCAGGAGAGAAGGACCACACAGTAAAGCTCTCAGCTAAAAACCTAACTTCTGAGAATGGAGAATCAGTGTGAATAGTGACATACAAGCCAAGTTAGGATATGAATCAGCTGAGCATTAGAATGATTGTCAATGTAAGAGGAAAACTTGAAGTTGAGTAGGGGAAAATTTTTGGAGCAAATTGGTATTTTAGATTTGTGATCTTAAACTGATATTCCTGGGTGAGTAATTAGAAAGGTTAAAATTAAAATCAATTCTGAATAATGCAAATGATATACACAACTGTTCACAATTAATGTCAGTTAAGCAGAAAGGATGCATTAACACATTTTCCACTGTCAGAGACCCAGTAAGAACATGTTCCTACTTCAACCATGTCCAACTCCCACCTACAATTTCCCCTCAAAATTCTCTAAGAGCCAATACAACTGGAGTGGACAGAAAATGATTCACTCACCCAACTGTCCTAGTGGCAGAGTAACTACTGGCAGAGAAAAAGAAATAGCAAACTGCTCTTAACAGTGCTTGGAGTCCCAAATAGGATGGTCTTTACAAAAAGATTTCAATCAGCAATGCCATTATAGCAAGCAAAGTCTCCCTTAAAGGAGATTTTTATACATTTGTATAAAATACACATAGTAGTCATGATCTATAAACTTACTTACTATAGAGTTAAGTAATTATCTCTGTATCTGATTGATTCATGTAACACTAACCTGGGTTTTAGGTTATGTCGGTGTGAACAGAACTAGTTTCAAATCCTGACTCCTCAAGACCTTGGGAAAACTGCCCAAGCTAGTCTCAGTTTCCTCATCAGTAAGATGGGAATATCTCCTAATTCCCAGGGTTGTTGAGAATCAACGAAATATCATATGTGAAACACCTATCCAAAATGTCCAGCACCTAGGAGATGTTTATGTCCCGTCTCCCACATCTGGTATCTTAACCTGTCTATGGTATCATGAGTAGCCAAAACATCTTATGGCAAGATTGTGAGTCACCATAAATATATATGAAACATTCCAAAACAAACATTGTTGAACAGAAGTAATCACACCAAAGATATGGATTCTTCTTTTCAAATAACCTAAGGAATCAAAGAGACCCCAGAAATACTGGATAGAATTGGTAATCATTCCCATAGGAGGGGATGGGTCCAGAAAAAATAGAAGATGCACTGAGTGCACATGTCCATTCTGGGCTGTCCAGAAGGCAAAGCCTGGAGAGAGAAGGAACACAGGGGACAGATACCGAGGCCACTCTGTGCCTGGTGTCCTTGTGCCTCAATTTGGAGAGAGCATAGGCCGGTACATCCAGGACTGCTAATAACCTTGAATTCTAGAGACTTAGCACAGACAGCTAAGACTTGGGACTAACATAGTAAGTTCCTTGAGAGCAGTGCCTGGGCTTTGCTCTCCCATATGTTCCCCTGAACACCTACTACAGCGCCTTCCTTGCAGAATTAATCACTACAGCGTTGTGCAGGTGGAAATACAGTGGAAGAGTTGGTCATCTCCAAAAACTGGAAAGGACAGAGAACGAAGGGAGGTCTGGCACCAAGAGTAAGGAAACCAGGTAGAGGGTAAGTCCTGGGGCATTCACTCTCGTGCTGGTGGGCTCGTGTCGCGGGCTGTCAGTGCGCGCAGGTGACGAAAAGGGGGCCTGGGGCGACCTTGGCTGCGGTGCCGGCTGGAGAGGGTGACGGCACGGGGACTGTGGGCTGCGGTGGGGGACGGGCGCCCCGGAAGCAGTTACCTGTAGTAGCTCAGGAGCCCGTTGCTCAGCACGAACCACCGCCGCTGGTAGCCTTTGATATAATTGGTCCATTTGAAGAGCCAGCCCTCTCGAGCTGAGCCAGAACCCCCAGCGCCCGAGCCGCCCGCCGGCGGCGCAGGGGCTGGGCCCGCAGCCGCCACTCCACCGGCCCCGGAGCCAGGACCGCCCGCGGCCACTGGGCCCAGGGTGGCCCCGGAGCCTGGCCCGGAGTCTCCGCGGCCGCCGCCTCCTCCCACCACAGGGGGGCCAGCGCCGCCGCCGCCCGGAGCTGCAATGGCTGCCGGGCCTGGCCCCACCACTCCTCTCAGCTCAGTCGCCGCCATGAGCCGCCGCCGCCCGGAGATACAATACCGGAACCGCCTACGAGAGCCGCCGTCGCCGCCGGGAGCGCCCCACTCGGCTAGCGCCTCAGCCCCCGCCGCGCAGCGTCCCCGCCCCGCCAGGCCCGCCGCGGGGAGGAGGGCTCGACCGCCGGGAAGGGGAAGTCGATTGGTGCCGCTGAGTGTCACTTGCGGAGGACCCCTAGGACATTGGCATTGCTCGGGCCTGTCATTCCACACCACCCAGTGAGAGTCCAGCAAGGGGCGCGTCTGCCAGGCATGCTGCTGATTGGATAAGATGAAGGCCAATCAGACTCATGTAGAAGCTCATTGGCGTTTTCCCGAAGTCTCTGGCGCTCAGGGAGGCCTCGAGAATGCAGAGTGCCCGGCTAACTTGATCGTCGATTGGCTTATGCTTCCGCCACTCACTTCAGTTTATGTTGCCGTCACTGCCACGTCATCCCCTCCCATCACTCTTCTTAGCGTTCTTCTTCCGCCCTTACGGATTGGTGGTTGGTATCAGCTGCTCAGCCTTTTCTACCATTTACTGAACGAGTTGAGGAAAAAGGTGGAGAGTCTCGCTTTCACAGCCCTACTTTTATTTATTATTGGTTGGTATGCATGTCATTCACATGCCGGCGGAGATTCAGGGCGGCTATTGGAGGTGATTGGTTTCAGGAATTGTCTGTGAAAAGCCCTAAGACAACCAATAAAATCCTGGAAGAGCCCCTGGGGGCGTGCCCGTTTGCTGCCAGTTTCGGAGGAGTTAGTGGGAGGCGAAAGCGACTTAGTTTCTCAGAAGCTTTGGATTTACCTCCGATTTAAGACCTCCATAGTTTCTTAAAAGAGTGACTCTCAGCAGTCAACCCCCGATGCTCCCCTTTCTTGGGCCCCTTCTAGCAACTGGCTCCTAGAGAGGCCCACAAATAGCTTCCCCAGTTCTCTCCTGGATCCAAGATTCCTAATTCTCTTCCCGGTTTGCTCATCATCGCACCACACCCCTTATCCTTGATTCTATGCTTCTCCTCACTCTGTCCCAGTCACCTCTTGCTGACTTAGCTGTGAAGAGAAGATGACTCTCGAGGACCTGACTTTGTGTTCATTTTCTACCGATATCCTCCTCCAGACCCTAAAAGGCCTTTGTTGGTTTTAGCATCATAAGTGTGCGTGTGCATGCGTAACTGCACAGAAAAGTTATTTTTGATAAACTTTGTTCACACATTTGTGAAAGTAACAGATTCAATAACTCATTTAACATTTAGATCTTGTAAACTGTTGTTACAAATGGTGCTTGGGGATCCGGCAACTGTTGAACAGTTTGCTGGTTCAGACCGGCAATAAAATAGCTGTTGGACACTGTTAAATCGCTTTTCCTTGGCAATGTGCTTCCAGAAGTAAGAAAAAATACCCTTTTTTAGAAAATGTTTTTAAAAGGAGAGAAATACTGAATTCTGGAAAGAGAATACACTTTGAAAACCTGCAGTTAGACTATTTGGGATTTTTTTTTCTTCTTACTGAGCTAAAGTGGACCTACTTAGGCGTGAGTCTTGCCTTTGCTCTTGACTTTGCGAAGTCACTTAAGCACTCCAAGCCTGTTTTCATTTCTGTTAAATAGGAGTAAGACCTTACAGAGATGCTGTTGTGATTAAATGCATTTGGACATGATTGATAAACTGTAAGCAGCTACAAATATCTGAATGATGTTGCCAAACTCATCCCTCAGATTACTTCTTGACAATCACAAATGAGAAACACATACCTTTACAATGAGAAAGTCTGGCTGTTCTATCTTAACCCAATTATCCATCTTAGCATCGTTAACGCTGGGACAATCAACATTTTTATGAGGCCCCTCGTGTGCTGTAGCCTGAAGTGTACAGCATTGCTTAATAACATTTTCTTGCCAAAAATGTTAAATCTAAATTCAATCAAGCCTGTAGGTCTAACCTCTGGTTTTCAAGGGCTGGAAGAACCAGTTAAACGACACCCCCAAGGACGCAATCTGATAAATCAAGAACTTGAGGCATTCTGTAAGACAACTCGTTTTAAAGAAGATAAGACATAAGGATCAAAGAAAGTTTATGTCATAAAAAAAGGTCGGGTAATTTTTCTAAATTTTAAAAAATGTAACTAAATGCTTGATTGTATTCTGGTTCTGAAAACAAAACAAAATGGCTTTTTAGACATTTTTGGGATAATTGGGGAAATTTGAAAATGGACTGATATATGATGTCAGGCATTATGTAATATTGGTATGATGGATATGGAAGAAAATGCCTTTAAAATTTGAGAAATGCTTAGGAGTAAAGAGTCATGATGTCTCTCATTTCCTTTAAAATGGTTCAGGAAAGGAAAAAAATGAATGAAAATAAGCCAAGGAAAAATAATACTTTGAAGTGCATACATACACTTACATCTATGTATTTACCTATATATAAAGCAAATATGGTAAAATATTGTTGAATATCTGTCAGAAGTATAAGGATGCTTACTGTACTATTCTACTTTATTGTATATCGGAAAATACATTTTGAAGGTTTTAAAAGGCTTAGTTGAGTTATTGTTGTTACCAACCACTACCTCCAGAATTCAACCCAGATTTTTTCACCTGGCAAATGAGGCTCTGGACAACCTGGTGTCATTTCTCTTCTCCAGCCTCTTACTCTTTGGTCCTGATGGATGCCGTGCTCTAATTAAATTGATCTATGCATCTTTACCCACGTGTGCCCTGCACTTTCCCAGATTGGTGCCTTTGTGTGTGCCTTCCCTCCTCTCATTGCCCAGCACAAGGCTCTCACTCCACAGTCTCTTCTGATTTCCTGCCTAGAAGTAATGCCCTTCCCGAGGGATTATAATTTCCTGTGACAGTAATTGTCTTCTTAGTTATTTATGTTCTCAACATATTACCTCTGCTAAAGCGTAAGTTCCTCCAGTGTGTGATATGTACCTGTTTCATCTTCGATTCTCTCATAATAGCAGGCAGCCTTGCATACTCACCCATTTACCAAGTATTTATTGAGCATCTACTAAATAACTTCCAGGCTTCAGCCAAGTGTTGGGGACAGAGTGGTGAAGGCATAGATAGGCTCCAGTTACTTGTGGAACACAAAGGAACTCAGGGACAGACATGTATTAAACAAGAAACATACAAATGAATATATACAGTATGTGCACAGAGACAGTATGTGCAGTCCTTTTAGTCATACATACAGTACTATGGAGAACAACCAAGAGAGGAATAGGGTCGACCTGTTTCAAACAGGGATGAACTCTCTATAAGCGATCTGCAGGCCAGGGTGGAGTTACAAAAGGAAAGACTGGAGGGAGTTATTCTGGTGTAAAGGCCTGAGGGGGAGGAGAGTGGTGGTACCAGATGGAGGTGGTAGCAGGGACGGAGAGCCCAGATGTAAAAGGCCTAGAATGTCTCCTGAGGAGCTGGGTTTTATTCTAAGGGCAACAAGAAACAATGGAAGGGATTAGGGTTAGTGACCCCAATTTTTGTTTAAAATTATTACTGTGGAGTCACAAGAAATGAGAGGAGACAGCAATTAGGAAACTCCTGCAGCCTTTTAGGAGAGAAATACTGGTGACTTAATCGAGTGTGATGGCAACAGAAATGGAGAGAAGTAGACAAATTTGGGAACAGGACCAACACCTGTGAGGAGTCGAAGGCAACAGGGTCAGAGGGAGAGATTGAGTTCATATGCACCTGCAACAGAGGCTCAGCTGGGGGGACACCTGGAGCTTGGTTGGCCTATCCCAGGTGGCCAGCCTGGAGACTATATGGCCAGGTGCTTATACCACAGCACTGATCAGTCATTGCATGTGGGCTGCATCCAAGAAGGGGCACAGTCCAGACATTCCCTTCAGGAGAGGGCAATTCACAGAGGGAGACAGTCTTAGCTGTGACCCATCAACCACCAACACTTTCAGCAGTTGGGGTATAAGTACCCAGTCCTAAGGAGGGGGGATCTTGGCATCACTCCAGAGCATCCACTACAACATTAAGCCATTTTCCTCATAAGTCAGGACTCACATTATGCAGTTCCCTTAGTTCACAAGAAAGAAAAAGCAGACTGGACACCTGACAGATACTGTATACTTGCTAGTAAGCCTGTCATTATGTTTGCCACAGAGGCACTGTTGGTAGCACTTTTTATTCATACTTTTTCTGAAAGCCCACTAGTTCCAGGTACTCTGCTGAGCAGTGGAAAAGAGGGATGATTCTATCTGGTTGCCAAAGAGCAGTCAGCCTGGCATCCCTTGCTTGTGTCTCATTTCTCCTGGAGCAAGGGCTATGTTCTGGCCCCTTGGTCTTCCTTTGTTCACATTGGTGCAGTAGGATGATGAAATTCACAGAACTAGGAAGACACAAAAGTGAGGTCATAGCTTGTCTTGCCAATGGGTTTCAGCCCCAGGCAAGTTCACTATGGATTCAATGTGACCAAAGAAATGACAGTAGAATGTTCTTGGGATGAAAGGGTTATACCCAACTTTATTTCCACGGTGGCAGGTCAATCACTAAAATCTCATTCACTCAGAGTGAGTCTGCATGCAGCAAGCTGGTCTCTGCCTCTGGGCCTCTCTAGCTGCACAGCTGTCCCAGTCTCTGTCCTTGGCACTGTCACCACTCGAGCCTCTGCTCTGCTCTCCTGCAGCCTTACAGCTGTGCCACCGTGTCACCCAGAGCACTGGGAGGGGCTCTTTATAGAGTCAATAGCAGCGTATTGCCCACACGTGTTTAGTGAGCTAGCCAACCAGGGACAGGTGAGAATCCTGGCCACAGAACTTTCATTTGATCCACAGAGCTGCCAGTATATCAAAACAGGTTCTTTAAGAGTCTCAGAGGAAGTAATTCAACCCTCTTCTTTTTGATTACAGGGAGAAGGTTGCTCCTAAAAAGCAAGGACCATATTCTGTGTGTAACTGATAGACAATCACACAGAGTATTGTAAAATTTAAAAGGGGGAGCTACATAACAACTCCACATGGAAAATCACTTCTCGAGGCCTCTCGCAGTAGGCACCATTGATTTACTGAGGAAATATGGTATAATGTTTAATTATTCTGTTTTACAGCCCTGACCAAAAGGGTCCAAATCCTGCTTTTTCTAAATGAATGTAATCTTAGGCTATTTACTTAACCTTTCACCAGTTTCCTTATGACCATATTAATAGCATTTATTTCTCAAGGTTTTGGGGAAGGATTACATGAAAATGCATGAAATGTGCCTGGTATATAGTAAATAATAAATGCTAAGTAATTATTAATTATGCAAGACTATCTTTGAAGTACAGCATAACTAACCCACACAGGCCCCACATGTGGGTATTAGACATGCCATAGCAAAGCCTAGAAATGCTAGGACTTCATATGAGATAGAAATGGATTAATAAAGTCAAGGATAGCAGCTTTTACTGAGTGTTAAGCCCTTTCACAAATATGTCATTTATTCACTGTCACCCTCCCAGTTTTATTTCCCTTTTTACAGATTGGGAAACTGAGACTCAAACAAGTAAAGGAACTTGTAAAGGCAAAGCCACCATCCAAACCCAGATATGCACAGGCCTATAGCTTTCGTAAGCTGCCCTTTATACTTGTGCCTTCAAAACTATTTTTTTCTTAATAACATAATTCAAATAGTGAAATCAGGTGTCATCAACACACTGAAATGGCATTTGGTATAATTTGGATAACAGAAAATATAGTTTCTTTTATTTTACAAAAGTATCACTAGCCTGCCCTTGCTCCTATTGTTCCCAGGAATGATACTAACATTCAGGCTACATAAACCCTCCTGTTTTGCACCAGATAATCATACATTTCACTTCAGAGAAAATGGAGGCTGTGGGTGAAGAAGTCTCTCAAATTTGTAATAATGTTTTTAGAAAGAGTGTTCAAAATTAATTGCTTTTTCTCTAATAGCACTTAATGAGTTCTAATACCAAATGTCTGAAAAAGGGCTTTGTAATAATTATGATTAGGTTTATGTGCAAATCAGAGACCCATTTATGTTGGTTTAAACACATGAGTTTATTCTCACATATAAAAGAAATCTGGAGGTAGGCAGTTCAGGGTGGGTATGGTAACTCACTGAAGTCTCAGAGACACAGACTCCTTTCTCCTCCACTCTTCATTATTTTTGTTATTGAGATTACCTTTTGCCCCAAAATGGCTGCCAGAGCTCCAGTCATCACAATTGCATTCTAGGCAGCACAAAGAGGGAAGGAGGGAGGATGAAAGTTCATTCCCTTCTTTATAAGGAGCAGTTTTGGATGTCCCATACAACATGTCTGCTTACTTCTCTTGTCAGATGGAGAAGTGACTGGAAAATGTAAAAATCCAAGTGTTCTATTTCTGCCACTCCCTCACTGCAATCTTGGGCAAGTCCTGTCCATGCTATCTCTCCTATTTCCTTCAAATACAAGCCTGTTATATAGTCATTATAAAAGAAATAAAGGGTTCAGAAATGTAAATATAGAAAATGAAAAAAAAAAGAAAATGAAAAACCTTCTGTAATCACACCTTCCAGAAATGACTGTTGTTAACAGTTTTATTGTATACATTCTTCTACTATCTTATGGATTTTAAAAATAATTGAAAAAAATTTAATGATGAAATATTTGACATGTATGCATTCTTAGTTTGCCATGGCTACCATAACAGAAAACCAGATGGGAAGGCTTAAACATCAGAAATTAATTTTCTCACAGCTCTAGAGGCCAGAAGTCTGAGATCAAGGTGTTGGTAGGGTTGGTTCTTTCTCAGGTGTCTCTCCTTGACTTTTTGTGGCCATTTTCCCCCTGCATTCCCACATGGTCTCTGTGCCTGTCCTAATCTCCTCTTCTTAAAAGGATACCAGTCATATTGCACTGTAGCCCAACCTAGTGACCTCATCTTAATTACCTCTTTAAAGACCCTATCTCCAAATATGGTCACATTCTGAAGTCCTGGGTGGGGGGTTAGGACTCCAATGTCTGAGTTTTGAGGGACACAATTCAGGCAGTAACACACACAGAATACACATGATGTATGAAAGTTATGAAGCACAATAGTAAAACTAATACCCATTGATCCACCACTGAACATAAGAACTATGAAAAGACCAATTTCCTACATCTTTTTCCCAATCCCATTCCCCTAAACACTCCCAAAGGTAACCACTGTCGTAAAACCACTAAAAAAAATCTCTGTCACTTTTGCCTTTTAAAGGCTGGGTCTTCTCATCCTGCAGACAAGGGATAGTGCTGTTAAGTCCTCTCATAAGTGGCCCTTTCTCTTGTCTATTTCCATCTCCATACAGCAGAGTGATTTTGTTTGGTATCTTTAATATACAATCACATGAGCAACATTGCGGTTACTTGATTTCCCCCACTATCAATCCCCACCACATACCCCATTACAGTCACTGTCCATCAGCATAGTAAGATGCTATAGAATTACTACTTGTCTTCTCTGTGCTATACGGCCTTCCCTGTGCCCCCACGCCCCCATGTTATGTGGGCTAATCGTAATGCCCCTTATTCCCCTTCTCCCTCCTTTCCCACCCACCCTTCCCAGTCCCTTTCCCTTTGGTAACTGTTAGTCCATTCTTGGGTTCTGTGAGTCTGCTGCTGTTTTGTTCCTTATGCTCCACAGATGAGTGAAATACTTTGGTACATGTCTTTCTCTGCCTGGCTTATTTCACTGAGCATAATACCCTCTAGCTCCATCCATGCTGTTGCAAGTGGTAGGATTTGTTTTCTTCTTATGGCTGAATAATATTCCATTGTGTATATGTACCACATCTTTATCCATTCATCTACTGATGGACACTTAGGTTGCTTCCATTTCTTGGCTATTGTAAATAATGCTGCGATAAACATAGGGGTGCATATGTCTTTTTCAAACTGTGCTGCTGCATTCTTAGGGTAAATTCCAAGGAGTGGAATTCCTGGGTCAAATGGTATTTCTATTTTGAGTTTTTTGAGGAACCTCCATACTGCTTTCCACAATGGTTGAACTAGTTCACATTCCCACCAGCAGCGTAGGAGGGTTCTCCTTTCTCCACATCCTCGCCAGCCAGAGTGATTTTTTTTAAAGCATAAATTAAATGTTTTATTTTGTGCTTTTTCCTTAAAAACTGCAAAGGTTTCCCATTACCGTGAGAACAATCCCTTCTAGGCCCTTTGTGGCCACCCCGCCCCCTCCCTTCACTCCAGCAACACCCACTGTCCATGGCCCTTGAAACCCTCACCATCACCTCTGGATCTTGGCCATCTTCATTTTGCATGGGATAATCTGCAGAGACATTGCATTGCCTGTCCTCTGCTCATTATTCATGTGTCTGCTTAAATGGCACATGCTCACTCAGGCCTTTCCTGACCCTCTAAATTACAAATTCGCCATCACTCTGGACTCGGTTGCCCTCTTTGTTCTCTTCTTAGCACTTACCTCTCTAGAAGTGTCCCCCTAAGACTGTAAGCTGTATCAGAACAGTACCTTCATTTGTCTTTGTCACCATTGTATCTGGAGTAATGCTGGTCACACAGGTGCTTGCCTTAATATTATCAAATTTTTCCTGACCTAGGGGTTATTGTGGTAAAACAAGTGACTGCATATTTTTTGAAGCAGGCCTTGCACATGCAGACGAATTTATTGCATTAAGGCCAGTCTTCTGAATAACGCTTTGAAGCTGTTTCTTCACAGCCTACTTCACAAACAGGTATTAATTGGCTGGATGTCTGCTAGGTGTTGCATGTGCTGCGTCTTGGCAGGCAGCAGTGAACTGCACCATTCCTGCATTCGTGGAGCTCACGTATTAATGCAATGAATTAATGAATGAACCAATCACCTGTGATAGAATATATCTAACATAAAAATGCACTTCAAAATAATTGGGATACAAGAGAGAGGGTGGAATCAAGCAGTCTTTTTTTCCTTTGCAAAAATGCTTTAAGCAAAAGAACCATACAGGTAGGCACCTGGCAGCAGCTTTCCTGAAACTCTGATCCTTACATATTGCGATTGACCTGGATAATTGTGACCTGAATTTCTTTTTTGACATTACTAAGAGGCAATTGCTTACTTTGCCTACTTAAAATGAAGGCATTAAAATCCAATCAGAAGAATTTGAAGATGTGTCCTTAAGTGCTTGTAGCTTTTCAGCTGCTCCTGTATAAAGCACGGGTCCTGAAGCAAGACCCCTCTTGTAGCTGGGACTAGACATGGAGCTTAAAACTTAAGGTTTAAATCCCAGCTTTAGCCCTTACTAGCTGGATAGTCTTGCTGATCTACAGTTTTGGTAGTGTACAAATTATAGCTGCCCATCCTATTTCAAAAGGTTATAGTGAGGACTGAATTGGAAAGTAAGTTTTCTTTGTACACTATGAAATAACTGTAACATGTTATTGTGGGTTTACCTTTGTTCACAGTTGAACAATGACAAAAGTATCTAAAGATCAAATTCTATCAATAGGGCAGCAGTTAAATAAATTATGCTGCAATGGCACAGTGGAACACTATACAACCACTGGAAAAAACAGAGTAGCTCATATATATAGTGACAAAATGATGTCCATGATGTATCATGAGAAGAAAAGTAAAAGTATAATTATGTATGCATATGCAAAGAGAAGTTACTTGGAGGGCAATACACTGTTAGCAGTGGTTTTTCAAGGAGTGCATTTGAGATACTTTTCTTTTTGTAAATCACATGCAGATTTCTCTCTGGTTCTTTATTGGTATAAAATCTGAGCAATTGAAGATACTCTATTCACAGCTAGGAAAGTACACATAATGCTGATTATCTAGCTCCCTTCTGTTTCCCAGCTCTCAAGTCCGATTTAGATTAATATTGCCTTGGAGGGTGAATGTGGCTAAGTTGGGAAGCTTGAAGTCACAATGAAGAACAAACTGATAAGCTCGCTGGAACAACAAGCCTTATGAGCAACATTTGCAAAGTAAAAAGCAAAGCAGAGGCTGTTAAGAGACCTGAGAACTTCAGAACTGTGCCTCTGCTGAAAGAAGGAAAAAGGTCAAAAAAAGCTATTAGGTGACTTTAAGATCCTGAGTCCTCAGATTGAAGACTTGTTTCTCTAAAAACCCACGTGTTAACTCCCCAAGGATCATATGAATATATTTAAACATCGCTGGGTTAAGAAGAAAAATATGAGAAGCCTTCAACTCCCCACTTCTGTTTCACATGCTGGACTTCCCTGCCCTTGGAAGGTAGATGGGAGATGGCATCCGCTCTCTGGAGGAAATTCAGTCACATCTTGGCCTTCCTGATTGACAGGGCAACTTTAGCAGCCAGCTGGCTGACACTCAGACCAAAGCGGATCTTCCTGGAGATAGAGCTGGGATCTAGATTCCATAGTGGGCTTGGAAAAAATGCAATTTAGTGTCAGTATGGAAGCTTACTGGGAGATACAGCTTGGACTAACCAAAGTGGTTACTTGATTCCGCAACTGAATGCCTCACCTTAAATGTTCAGTAACGGAATACCTAACCACCTCTCTCAGGGGAAGTGGCTTGCTTTCACTTGATTTTTTCAGACCCCTAGCACATTCATCTGCTACAAAATCAAATGCATTGGCTCTGAAGTCAGACACAACTAGATCAGACAACTTTGCCCTGCCAGAAACTTATTTTCTCACTAGAAAATAGAGGGCTACTATTTTCACTTTTTAGACAATAACCCCTCTTTTGGTTATAATAGCAATGTGTGTTCATTGAAGACCATTTGGATAATATGAAAAGCAGGAACAAACACCTACACACAAAATCCTCCATGATTTCTCCCCCTGAAGGCAACCACTATTCTTTGATTGCCTTTGATTGCATTTTTCCCCCTTACAGATCAAGTCAAACACATATACAGAACCTATTTTACACTTAACATTATATTCTTAATATTTTCCTGTGTAAATTCTTCAAAAACAATTTTTCTTTAAAAATATTTCTTCTAAGAATATAAGCATTTTCTCTATAAAAATTTGGAAAATACTGGAAAGCAAAAGATTGCTCCCCCTATTCCCACACCTACTGAATAGACACCAGTAATCTTTCAGAAGATATCTTCCCAATATATATATTATATATATTTTTATTATACAGCTGACCCTTGAACCACCTGGGGGTTGGGATGATGAAACCCTCCATGGTCAAAAATATTTTTATAACTTCAACTCCCCAAACTTAATAGCCTACTGTTGACCAGCTTTATTTATGAACAGATAACATATTTTGTATATCCTATGTATTACATATTGTATATGTTATATACTATTCTTACAATAAAGCTAGAGAAAAAATTTTCAAGTTGTTGCAGACCTCCCAAGTTTTCCAATGTATTTATTGAAAAACATCCACAAGTGGACCTGCACAGTTCAAACCCATGTTGTTCAACTGTATATGCATTTTCTTAAAAAGGAATTGGATTCAAAGCACATATATTTTATGCTTTTCCATAACCAATACTGTATCATAAATACTTGCCTTGATTAAATATTCTAATTGTCCATGACACATGGATTATCATTTACTTAGCCATTGTGATGTTAGGCATTTAGGTTATTCCTATTTTTCTATTATAAACAATGCTGTGGTGGGTAAGTTATAATTATTACTTTTGACTCTTTCCCTAGATTTCTAAAGCCACATTAGTCAAAGGCTACAAACAATATTTCTGAAGTTCTTCACATTGCCAAATCATTTTATTGAAATTTAAGAATTTACCCCACCAGTGTGAGTGGTAGCCCCAAATTCTCTCTAGCATTATTTTAAAAGATGTTAATTTGATAGGTTAAAAAAATACTCTCTTGACTACTAGTGGGGGTGAACTTCTTAATATTACTTGCATTTCTTCTGTGAAAATTATTCACAAGCTTATTCCCTATTTCTTTTCAGGGTCTTATTTTATATAAGATTACATACACTGATCTGTTTTCAATGCTGTGCCATATCATAAATTATTTTAATGCATCACCTAATTTATTTTTGACATGTTAGTAGGGAGGTTGACATTGCTCTCATTGGTAACTGAGTCTAAAAAAATCCTTTAAGCACCTAGAACAAACACTATTTCATATATACTACATGACTCAAAAAATCAGTTTGTAGTTATTGTCAGCTATTGTTATATTCAAAGTAGAAGCATTTACTTCTTCAACTCAACTCTTTTCTCATGAGAAACAGAACATCTGTTTTCTGGACTAGGACCAGTATTTCTTAAGACTGTGGTAGAGAATCGTTATCTAGAGGGGAGCAGAGGGCATGCAAACCTGAATTTCTTCCTTGGCTTTCCATTAACCAGCCCTGGGACCATCATGCTCTCTGAGCTTCAGCTCCCTTGTGTGTGGACCACAGGATCTCGTTTTCCCTACTTCTGACCTTCTCAATCTGGTCTTCAAGGAATGCAAGAGCAGCCCAGGGCCAGTTCCACCCTAACAAGGCAGAGCTATCTAATGAGACCTTAATGTTCTTTCATCTAAGAGGTGAGAACAAATCTTATGAGAAGACAGTTATACTCCCTCACAGGAATGAGAATATCCTTTTTGAGTTCCCTGCTCTACTGCTTACTAGTGTGTCACCTCAAGTAAGCTATTTAACCTCAAGGAGCCTGTCCACTCATCAGGAAAAAATAAACTATAATTATGCACCCTACTTACATGTTAAATTATCCCCCTCCCTTTTTATCATTTTAGACTTTTATTTGCCTTTCTTATTTGCTCAATCTTTTGTTTTCCCAGACCAAAGGCCTCACGTATTTCTTATTGAACCAGTCCACTAGTGCAGAAACATAGAAAACAAAGAGAAAAATCATTTTTCCAGTGACACATGTTCCAACTGCCCAGACTGTGGTGATGATTCCAGCTTGATATGGTTAAGATGCTAGTGACCTGGACACAGCATAAACATGTGTGCCATTTCCTGTGAGTCCTTAGAGATCCACCTTCGTTCTTCTCCAGTGTCTCCTCTTGGGAGTTGTACCAGATTTTATTCCGTTTCCATCTGAATCCATTGGGGAATGGGACAATCCTGCTTTTGTTCCTTGGCCAGGAATTGCTTGACCCTGAAAAGACTGGTGAGGAAAAGAGTCAACCACATATACCACCATGGTAGAGAAAAGGGGAGAGAGCTGAATCTTTCATTTTGAGCCTCTGAGTGATATACTCAAATCTGAAATTAACATAAATTTATGCTGAAGAATTACCAACTTTTCCCCATCTCCTTTGAGGAGATGAAATGTGAGATGTCAGAGCTAACTCTCAAGGCAGCTGAAGGCCAAACTGGGTGACACAAAGCTCTTAAAATAGCCACATATGTCTAGAGATAGATGGGATAGAAAAGATGAACTAGCCTATGGGTA
This sequence comes from Smutsia gigantea, assembly GCA_032199065.1. Lineage (NCBI taxonomy): Eukaryota > Metazoa > Chordata > Mammalia > Pholidota > Manidae > Smutsia > Smutsia gigantea. The sequence goes on along the minus strand of JAVSCE010013164.1, from coordinate 54,975 downwards.
TCAGCTACAATTTATAATTGTTTTGTAGTTGAAATGTGAGGTGGGAGAACTGAAAGCACCCTAGGTTTTTAAAGGAAGGTTACCATATAAACAAAAGATGTTTCCAACAAAATAAAAAGACTAAAACAGTGATATCCTTACCAATCCCCAACACCAAGAGGTTTGCCAGTCTAAACAAACCAGAAACACATTAAAAATCATGTTCAGAAGTAACAAGAAAGAAGAAGTAGGCACACATTTTTTTCAAGTATACAATTTATTTATTTACAATACCCTATAAAAATGTAAATTTAGAAACTTTTTTTTATTAATTAGAACTGAACAAAAAAGATAAAGCACAGAAAACAAGAAGTAATAATCAAGTGTTCACTTGATTAGTTGTGAAGGGAAGGTAGGAAAGGTGCATAGTGGAAATGGTCAGTAGATAAGTAATGTCAATGGGAACAGCTGGTGCAGCCTGGGGCTACAGAAATGGGAAGAAATGGAGACAAGAACAAGGACAGCTGGTTGTAACAGAGGAGAGGATTTTACTGTTGTACAACACGTATATGTGCAAAATGTTTATTCTCTTTAAATATAACCTGTCCCACCTGCTACACTTGAAAAGGTATTAACAGCAAAAAGTCTATCAGGACAGTCAGGTAAGATTAATTCAGGTGAACTTTTCTTGAGGGCTGTAATCACTAGACATCAAAGCCCTCATCCTGGCTGATTGCTGAGTGGGAGAAGGGTAAGTGGAAAAAATCATGGGGCTGTCCCTGCTGGGCTGTAAACCCAGGCCCCTGGCTGCCTGGGAAAGGGACTTGGGTGAGATGAAGCAGGACAACAGTTCTGCTCACAGTATAGGGGAGACTGAAGAGCAATGACAAGCCAAGCTTAGCTTGTATGGTTACATTTGGGTTTTGACCCGTAACACCAAATAAAAACAGGGAAGAGGTAAGTAAAAGCATGGCTTACTGAAGTCGTCTCAGGAAGACAGCAAGTGTGCAAAAGCTACACTGTGGAAGCAGGCTCTCGGTTAGGATCATCTTGGGCATCTTGCATGTACTTGAGGGCACAGGCTCAAGTACACTACTGTAGATGTAGTGAGAAAAAAGGCTTAACCGTGTGTTGTTTCCACTGAGGTGGACAGAAACAAAGAGAAGACACATGGGGAGGAGAAAAAGGACTTCTCAGCCTAGAGCTGGGCATCAGCCAATCAAGAATTCTGATTTTATTAATGTGCTGCGCACACTCTATTTATATTAAAACAAGTAGAACCCACCAAATTACAAGATGGACTATAAACAGATTAAAAATATATCAGCTGGTTTGTGTTCAGAGGAGGGATATGTCTCAATCTAAAATTCATTCTTTAAGTATCCTCTGGAGACCACATAAATGTATGGTAGTGGTGTGTGTCTATGTGTGTTGAGACACACGCACATACACAAACACACACACGCATATACATACTGATTTCTACTTAGTTGGCTCTCCTATAGCCATATTAATATGGGGCAATGAAAAAAGACTTCAACAGGGTGAGGGAAGGAATCCTTTGGCAGGCTACAATCTACTCTGAGCTGGAGTAGTGGTAGTGGGATAAAGGGAGAGATGGTATTTGTGCCTCTAGGGCAAAGAAAATGCAAAATTGAGTAAAAGGACATGCAGAATTAATTGTAACATAGATGGCAAGAAGAAACCAGCAGAAGTATCACCTAGCCAAGTTTCACAGAGCAGTAGGGAAATACCTGGCATTTAGAGACAAACCCTGTGAACAGGAATCGGTCCCACAAGAGGCTTTGGGGAATAAGCTACCTTCCCTCCCTCATTAAAAACACTCCATTGGTGATGTTAGCAGTGCAGGTGGCAGCCAAAAGGAGGTACAGGACACATTTGGAGATCTTTTATCGTATCCCCTGAACTAGCCTATGGGTATAAAGAGAGAAAGGAAACTTGTTTGTATAAATGAGTTAAAACAGAAGGCAATCTTTTGCATTAAAGTTACACCCTTATAAGAATTCTAACAAAACACCTAAGATCCCTCTCTACTTTTAGCACGTAGCAATGATGAGGGTGCAGCTGCACCTAGTCCCGTGTTTTTTATTTAGTAAATACTCACATATCTGATAGAAATTGTTAGTCTCTTCCACTAAATTCAGTTTTATGCCCCCCCGACCTTCTTATCATTTACTTCTAAAGTACCAGTTTTTGTGAGATGTGGAACTGTCCTGTTTCAAACTTACTGCAGCTTTGTTTCCAGCAAGTTCAGTTTCTGTCGGTCAACATAGCGAGAAAAGAGGGATACTAGGTTTGTGGGTACAGAGATTGGTTTGGCCAGGGCTGCCTGGGGAATCCGCAGAAGCTCTCGAGTTGCCATGAACATCACCTCCGTCCTGACAGGGAAAACAAATAACCATGAGAAAAAGAATGAAAAGTTTATCTGAAAGAACTGAAAAGAAGAAACACAGCCTAGACTGACCACTGGTTGTTTTGCGTTGATTCTGTAGCAGGGTCTGAACTCTGTAGGTCTTCCCCACGGCTCAGGATGACAAGGAGTAGTGACAGGCCAAACTATAAGAAGAAACAGAATCAAACTCAACACTGCACCCTCACCCCCCACCACTGCTTGGGGGATCCCAGGGCCAGATGAGGAATGGCACTAAATTAACATTACCCCACTGTTGTGCTTTTCTGAGAAATAGGTGAAAATCAGACAACCATGAGCTAAGAGGCTGTTTCTTGCTCCTGGCACAGCAACAAAAAGCAGAGTCAATGGAAACAGAAAAATCCCAGTGCCCAGTGTCCTCTCTGCTTCCAACCCCACTTTGAGATGAAAAGGTAGTTTTTCCTATCATAGATAATGTGGGATTTAGCTTTTCTCCTATTTACTAAAACAGAAATGGAATAAAAAAGTCAAATGAAGATAAATATTGATACAGAAAATTACAGTTCATGGAAAAAGAAAAAAACACGGAATGGAGATTTTAAAATACTAAATTAAGAAAAAAAGTGTTAAGACCTGTGGGAAAATGCACAAAGAAAGGTAACAATCATGGTACGAAAGAAAATTTCCTTAAAAAAGGACACACCTATCTGGAAATATAAAAGCTTACACAGAATGTTAACAGGAGTCTAAAAAATTAAGAGAGAAAAGATAAACATATATTCACCATATCTAGGATTATTAAAATTTAGCAACATGCTTTAGAGATTAAAACATACAAAGATTTGTTTCATTAGATTGGTGGGCAGTAAAAGTAGGAAACACAGAGTCTCAAGGGGCATAGAATGAAAAGAAAAAGGGGTAATATGAAGTTCAATGTATAACTCATAGCTATAATAGATCATAAAGGGAAGGCGGGGATATTTTGGGATTCCATCCAACCTCTCTGAGTTCACCTCAAGGAAAGGAAACCTCCCTGTCCCTTCATGTCACTGACAGAAAAACAACACTGGGCTATGTCATCTCTTGTCTCATCTTATGGTTTTCTATTGCCTTTATCAAAATTGAGCTAAGAGTCAAACAACATGGAAAGCATACCTGATTACTCCAGAACCCCCATCTGATGGCCCCTGAGGCACTATCACCTCTTGGCCGCTGATGTACTGGCCTTCAGAGCCATGCTCTAGCAGGTTTCCAGGTGTGAGTGAGAAGGCCTGGAGACCACTTTTTCCCTCCACTGTAATAATGGCCCATTGTGAATGCCAACTATATACCAGGCATTATACTGACTATTCACAGCTGCTGTCTCATCTAACAGGACAACTCTCAAGTTGACCTCATCACCTCCACTTTACGAATCAGGAAACTGTAGCTCTGCAAAGTGAAACCTGTTCAGGGTCACAAACCTAGAATCTGGCCTGCTCTGCCTAAAAGCTTATATTCTTTCTTCTGTACTTATTATGCTTTCCCTACAAGTCTCTGGATTTTTAAACTGAATGTAAGTGAAATATGAAATGGGATGTTCTACTATTTATAATCTTATGATAGAAACTGATATTATCTACTTAATATGCTTTCCTCCTCACATCATAACTCTGCTTTCGTTTGCAGTAACAATGTTGTGAACTGAAAGGTATTTTCCAGCCTTCTCTGAGGTTGGGTATGATGTGTGACTAAGACCTGGCTATTGAGATTAAGTCCTGGGAAAGTCCAAACAGGAGACAGATAGTCTACACCACATTTGTCTCTGTGCACGTGCCTCTCTTCCTGATGCAAAGTGAAGTCTTGAATTCGACAACCATCATGGATCCCCAGAGGCCACGTGCATGGCAGCCACTGCCAAGGATGGTAGAGAAGGCACACTCAAGGAGCCTACAACCCCGACCGCACTGTGGAGATACTACACCAGATTTATTCCATGAGATATATCAAATTTTATTTTGTTGAAACTACTATTTTACTTCTAGCTTCTGTTACTAGAACCTTAATCTAACACCTGAGTGACAGATGCCTTTTTTACAAGTTGCCACAGCTGTGACAGCCAATATTTTATCTGTAACTCCAACCTAGAAGCCTCGCAAAGTTCAAGGACATAGGAGGGCAAGCCCACCTTGTTCTGGAGCACAGCGGTGAGGTGAGGACTGCAGGGTGCTGGTGCAGCTGCACTCTGAGGTAGGTTCATTAGCTGTTGCAGAAGGCTGGTGACAGTCACTGATGGAAGATGATAGAGGAGGAGAGAGAAGGGACTCAATAAGCATGGCAGCACCTACAAAAAAACAAGTGAGAGCATTATAACCTGCAATATTATCCAACATCCTCCATCAGTGGGAGTGGATGGGGGATGCTCATCTGTCTGCTCAACTGCCTCAAGCAAAATGGAACAAAAAAGGGCTGCCAAGTCTAGCAGATACTAATAGTGTCGTAACAATAGGTTCTCAGGTACCTACTGAGATTTTTCGACTCAATTTGCATAGGAAATGTCAGGACTTTGTGAACCTAGGGTGTAAAATCACTTCTCTAACACACTGCAAGATTCATGATAAAACACCAGTATTTTAATTCATTCCACAAATACTTAAATGCCTACAATGTGCTAAGCACTATGTGCTAAAAGTAAGAGGTAGACAGGACAGACCCTCAGAGACCTAAAGTACAGTGGGGAAGAAACAAGTAAATTGACCATCTGAATAGTGTGAGAAGCAGTCTAAGGAAAATTCTGAGTGCTATGGAATTACCAAGAAGTATTTTCGAACTTAATTATATCTTGCTTTATAAAAGCTCAGTAAGGAAATGAAAAAATGATAACCCAAGTTTTATAAACTATTAGAGAAGCTAAGCGATCAGAAGCCCTGTGTTCAGAGTTAGTAGTTGGTAGCCAAAACTTGAATCCAAGGCTGTTGAATTCTAGCCTGCTTCATTCATTCCTTTTAGTCATGAGGGCCAGCCTAGAAAGTTAAAGTACAGAGCTTCCAATATACTAGGTTGTAACGCATGAAAGGCATTAGAGTGCTTCTAGCATGCAGTGCCCATGGTATAAAAAGTGATGGCTGGTGTTACTTTAGATGGGAGTAGACTTTTTGTGATCTGCTACTCTAAATATATAAAGCTTTAAAAATTAAAGCATTTTTAAATATATACAAAAGTATAAAGAAAAGCATAATGTAGTCTACATCTCCCACCACCCAACTTCAACAACAATTAAATGATCAACATTTTGCCCATCTTATGAAACTTATGTTCCTCCTATACCAGTTCATCTCTAACTACTTCAGCTTATATCTTTAACAGAATCTCTCACAGTATCACTGCACCTAATGCTTAGCAGTAATTCCTTAGTATCACCCAATATATACTCCAAATTCACATTTCTTCAATGCCTCAGGAATGTCTTCTAGCAGCTGATTTATTCTAATCATGATTCAAACAAGATCGATACTCTGCATTTGACTGGTAGAACTTCTAAAATCTGTTTACAGGTCCTTTGCCACTGCTCACCTCCTTTTCTCATGCCATTTGTTCGTTGAAGAAACTGGGTCATTTGTCCCCCAGTTTGGCCCTGGCTAGTTCCAACTCTTGGGGTGAAATAATAAATAAAAACTGATGATTAGAATTAGAGGGTTGATTAGATTCAAGTTCAATGATTAGGGAGTGGGTGGAGGAGAGGAAGAAAGTGCCATGGAGAGAGCTGTGTGCTTCCTGCCACATCATGTCAAGGAGCACAGTCTGGCTGTCCCCTTTCCTGGTGGGAACAGTGATCAGTGGGTCAGGTGTTGTCAGCCTACTCTGACCATGTAAAATTCCCCATCTCCTCTACTACCTAAATGCCTTTAGAAACAGTAATGACTGCTGTCCGCATTGATGACTGCTTGCTTTTCCATCAGTTGTAAAATGGTCATTTTCTAATTTTATAATTTCTTATCATTTATGGCAAATTATTGAAATTATTCTATCTAAAGAACTTTATTATCAACTCTCTAGTTACCAGGATCTTTGGTTGTTAATGGACAGGCAGGCAGGATAAAGGCTTGATTCTTTTCCTTATTTACTAGTTTTCAGAATAATGAGTTGATGGTTTAGCAATATCTCAAGGTGATTAACATATCTTTTGGCATCATTATGAACTCATTAAATATATTTGATATATTTCAATCTACTGCCATAATTTTTCTTTCTGATGCAAATTATCCCACTTTTGACCAACAGGAGTCCCTTGGAGCTGGTTTTTTCCATGTTTTACATAGGACCCTAGTAATCCGGTAGCTTCCTTGCTTTCTGGTACAAGATATTCCAGGATTACCTTGTGTATTATGCCTCAGACCTGGGACCAGCTATTATTTCAGGATATGGTACTTAGAGGAGATGTGTTCTATTACTCTTAACATACCAGCAAAAACTTAGCCTCTAGTAAATACATATACAGACCCTCTCTAGAAAGTAAGCTCCACTAAGGCAAGCACCTTTGAGTTCCTAGCTCCTAGCACCCAGAATTAGGTGCTCCTGTTCTAGGACCCTAAAATAGTGCCTGGTATACAGAGGTCCTCAATAAATATTTGCTAAATGAATAAAGCTCTCTCAAACTTGTTTCCATTGCTTAGTTCCTCTGATACTATGATGAAGAGTGCCTGCCTCACTGCTTATAATTTATATGCTATAAAGTAGCTGTTACTTTAATCTTCTTCTATTTTCTAGGATAAACCTCAAATCCTTCAACTTTCCTCCAACTCATTTTTCATTCTTGAAATACTTAAAATATGTACTTGTCTCAATCCCATGTCATTTTTTCTGATGATGAAACTAAAGCTTCATACTCATTTCTCCTGCAGACGCTACATTTCAGCTTATTATTTCAGAAGGAGTAATTTTCAAGCCTCCTACCATACTACTTAGGTATCTTGGGATCATTTGTTTTCATGGTACTATTACCGGTTGGTTATTACTTCACTTTTAGTCTACAATAATAGGCTCACTCTCATAAATTCTATTATTCTGAATCTTACACTTAATAATACTAGCCCTTTATGTTGCGCTCATCGACTTCTTGCTTTGAACTTCTAGGACTATTCTAAATTCTGTTACTCTTTTCAACTGTTATGAGGAGGGTAAGCTAAGAGCAAATCTTAGGAAGAGTTAACTTATGATCTTGATTGTCATGTTTCAAATTCCAGCCTCCTTTAGATTGTGATAAAAGTTACTTACAAGCACTGGCTCAATTCCTGTGGGATACCATTCAAACAGGTCTATATAGGCCAATGTTAAACTACTGGTAACTGCCCCATGAGTGATACTTTATATCCAGCAAAGTAACCAAGACCATAAGTTTGCAAATTTAGTGAGCATCAGATTCAGCTGGGGGCCTTGTTATTGACACAGAAGCCCTGATCTTTCCACTGTAAGTTCTGATTCAGCATGTTTGGGATAGAGATGCTCCCCAAGTAATTATGATACAGAACATGGTATCCCAACTCCATTAAGTAGGATGAAATTATTGCTTTCCTCATGTTTAGGAACATGGTCTGTCGGACCAAAAATGGGATTAAAAATATAGACCTGGAGTAAAGTCTTGCTTTAAATAATCAAATCATACTGACGAAAAGTTAGACAAAACAACACAAAAGGAAAGAGAAGAGGAAGAAAAATCTGGATTCTAGAAATCTTATCAACTATGAGGACCCAAAGGAAAGATGTTCCCCATAGTAGATCACCTCATCCTGTGCATCTTTCTTGATAAGAAAAGGGAGATTCCTGGCTGTTGTCATGAGAATGTCAGCTGCCTGCTCTGTGGAAAGGAAGGGAAGAATGCGGGCAACCATTCTCTTCCCTTTTCGTATACACATGATCTGTATAAAATGGTCATCACTTGGCCTGCAGAGGAAGAAAAATAGGTTTGCTTACTTAGGTTAGCAAGAACAATGTAAAAAATTCTCTTTTCTTCTTACTGAATGAATATACTGCATTCATTTTCACTATAATTATCTGTACTACAAAATAAACTTTCTTCTCTAAGTCTCAACGAAAAAGTAAAAAGTAATGTTTCAAGTTTCAGAAATGTAGAGAATCATCATTTCACACATTGTATGTTAAAACAACTTGGTTAAAGGATATCCATTAATTTCCTTCAACTTTTAAAAAAGTAGCTAAATATAAAATACAGTTAATGCAGCAAAATCTAAAAACACAGTAAACAAAAAGGAAATACAAATATTCATAATCCCAAGGTTAATTTATTATTAGTGCTATCATTCTGAAGAGACTTTTGTTGTGTATTGCGTATTTTTTCCTTTTAAGAAAAAAAAGCCCACACAATTCATACGGCTTTGTCACCCGTTTTTTTTTCCACTCAACAACATCCTGTGACACTTTTTCATATTAATTAATATACATCAACTACATACACTTTAATGGATGTGTAACATTCCAATCAGTGGATGAACCTACATTTATTCAACTAGTTGCCTGTCAGACAAACTCCAGAAGAGAGGTGTTGAAAAAAAGGTGCCTCTTCTTATTGTGCTGTTTTGCATATGTTCTGGCTTAGATTCTATCCTTAGAAGAATTATTAATTCTCTTGAATGGGCAAAGGGAAAGGGAGTTATTAGGAGACACAGTCCTCTTGCATTTGCCAAATTCATGGGGGTTTACAGAATGTTTACTATTAGCAACATTCTGTTCCAGATACAGGGTCAGAGACAGTGACAGAAAAAAGATGTAGTAAGGAACTTAGTCTCCATTGTAAGACTGACTGGTTTCCAGTATTCCATGCAAACTTCAAGGAAGTATAAAGGTTCACACTTTCCATCTTTGTAGGGAAGAAAGTACATAAAGATTACAAGGTTGAACATGCTAGTAAGCATATACCAAATACAATCTGTAAGCTCAAAAACAGAAACCAAATAATGTTCCCCACTGTATCTCTGTGCCACAAATACAGCCCCTACTAGATACTGAATAGGTATTTACTGAATAAATGAATTCAGAATGAAGGGATTTTTTTTTTCCTGGCTTGGAAGGACTATGAAATGTTTCATATGAAATGGCATTTGAGTTAGGCTAACAGGACAGACCTTAAATTAACTGGGATGGTAAGGAAGGAAAAAGCAGAAGTGTCCATAGCTGGGTTCAATGAGTAAGGAGTCCTGCTAGTCTCATGTTTTCCTCAAAGTGCACAAGTCTTACCTCTCTTGTCCAGGCAATTTGCCCCTTAAGTTGTCATACATGCTACAGATTTTGTGCTTTCTTTCATTCATGAGGGCAGGTCGTTCTTCTTCTAGACTTAGGAGATAACGCCTTTCATAATCCTCCACATCAAGGAGTAAACTATAGGTCTAAGTGGGGCACAAAGCAGACCACAGAATGCTAGGTCAGGGTTGCAGAGTATGAGATAAGTAGCTTCACAGTTTAGGACCACCAGATAGAGTGGAAACGCATTGTAATAAAATTGTGAGATAAAAGGTGCGAAATACTGTTAAGAACTCTTCTGACACTGTTCCTTGTCCCTCATCTGCATCTAATCCAGAAGGTGATGATAATGAAATGATCACATACTTTGCCAACAGTCAGCACCAACAGTACGGTAATACAAACAGCATGCACCAATGGTCCAGGTGATGCCTACATTTACAAAATGGTAGTATTTACTGCTGGGTGCCCGCACTGTTCTAAGCACTTTGCACTCAATCTAAGTACTCAAACACTCAATACTCATTACAGCCCAGTGAGAAAGATACTGTATATAGCACATCATTTCCATTTTTACAGATGTAGGAACTGAGGACAGCACAGAAAGGTTAAGTAACTTGCCTCAAGTCAAGAGACTCAGAAATGTAAAAAGAGATGATTTACAGCCTGGTTCCAGAGTCTGTGCTCTTAATCACTATGCTCTATGGCCTTGCAACATGGTATTTACACTCAACAAACTCTAGCTGTCCATGTATTACCTCATTTTTTTTAGCACCCAGCACCCAGAAAGTGCCCAGTAAATGTATGTAAACTGATTTAACTAACACACAGGTGGAACAATGTAATTTTTTTTCACATTTTCTTAGAAAGGTGACCTGCTCCAAGACACTCAGCTGTTAACTGAATAAACTCAGATGAAAACCAAGTACTTCTAACTAACTGCAGTGTTCTTTCCATGAGGCTGAGGAGGTCCACATTGCTTTCTAGTGTGCTCTGGTACACAAAAGGCACATACTTAACAAGAACACATTCATTAATTAAACTCACAGAACACGACTGACTGGTTACTCTTCCACTTCTTTCATATACGTACATTTGAAAATTCCTTTTTTGATACTATACCAACAAATTCTGAAACTTACTTTCTCAATTATGACAAGGGTTTTTCGTCTCTTGTCCCGAACTTGTTTTTCTTTTGTCTCCTAAAGAAAGACAAGATTATTCATTGTGAACTCTTTACCTCTGTTAAAAATAATTTTCTAAGTGCATATATAATTCCATTTGTGACAATACTTTGAGTGTGGAGAGCGGTTGGGACAGAAGGAGCAAGAGTACAGGACAGACTGATTGTGTTTTTATGCCTAGTCTCCATCTAAGGCCTGAACCAGGCCTGACTCTAAGAAACCTTGAAAAGTTTCCTAAATTCCAGGAACAAGTATCTCAGGAATGCAGGGAGGTCTTATCTCAAGGCCAGCCACCTGGACCAGATGCCCCCAGGCGGATGTGACTTAAGTATTCGATTAATGTCCCATTGTATTGATCGGTGGGCAATACTTAAGTGATTGAATTGAGGTCCTTGAGAAGGGTGTGTGAATCTGTAGGCAATTCATGTGTATATAAGCCATGCCAGAATAAAGCTTCTTTGCATTCTGCACCAGACAGTTTGCCCTCCTGTCATCTTGTATATACAGCCCGACGCCCCCACTCAGGAACTGTTGGACTCCTGCTGGCAGGCCCCGGCATTTGAGAATCTTGATTGTTTAAAAGTTAATCATCAAAAACTTTGTCTCATGTGGACAAAGGTCACAGAGTTGACTGAATCACCCCCCACACACAAACTACTAAACTGAACTCATAGACAGGCCAAAGGTAATTGTAGAATGTAGAAGAAAATACTATAGGGTAATCTTAAAACATGAAAAATGTTAATTTTTAAAAATGGAGTAAATAGCTGGTTCTGTTTGCAGCCGGTTACCCAGTTTTAACATTTCTGTCACCCCAGGTCCTACCTGGCTCCCTTAGAGATGAAGGTGTTAATTTCTTGACACATCTGTAGAAAATGAGAATGCCATGACAGGCCAGGTGGGAAGCTCCCAGCTAAGATGATAAACTCTCCATTATGCCTGTTTCTATTCCACATGACCCCAAGAGAAGCAGTGATGACCCAGAATTTCTTAAACACACACTTCTGCTGAACTTACATCATCCTCATTCCGAGATGTCACAACAGCATCAATCATTTTTCGGGGATTATTCACACTAGAGACAGTAAGCTTTCCCAGAGAGCCCTCAAACTGCACTGCAAGAACAAAACATTTCCAATAAATAAAAACTCAGCAATGCAGGCAGGCAACTTACAAAAGGTATTTTTATATTCTTTATTCTTTGCTCAGTCTAACAATTTATTACAAAAATCTATGTATTATATAAAAGCAATCTTTTAAAATCTATCCTTTCCCATTTTTGGGGTGTTGATAATCAAATAATAATCTGAAGTATTTCCCCTTTGTCTGTTTTAGGGATACTAGAAATTATTAACAGGTTTTATAGTTATGGAATCTCAAGTAGAAAAGGATCTAAAAAGTCATCTGCTAAATTATTCATCTTGTGCTTTAACAAAGGCTGATCTTTATTTATTAAGGACAATGGTACTTTATAAAGCAGTTTCAAGCATCTCTCTCCAATCACCTATACAGTTCTTTATATTTTATCATATCAGCAGTATGTTAAATTTCTTATTATGGGCCTGCGGTTAAGTGTCTTACCTGGCTTATAGGCATGCTCCAGTTTGGCCACCTGAGGTGTAATGAGCTTGGTGCGTTCCTTCTTAGGGCCTTCACCTTGCACTTCTTCAGCAGCTGATAATTTCTCCAGTTTTTCAAAATAATTCTACCGCATGAGAAGATCATTTCAGTTGTAACACAAGCACAGAATATGGCTGTTCTTTATCATTAAATAATTAAACTAGTGGCAGTAATAACTCAAACTCTAAAATGTACTGATAACTAAATTGTTAGACTGCTACAGACTATAGATTTACTTTATCAAAAAATCCAAGCCTTCAGAAAAGCCAGAAATGGAAATATCTTTAAAGTTCGACTGCGAATTTAATTGGAAGAACCAGATTACTCGTGCCAGAAGGATCTAAACATGTTGGTCTGAGAGCCTCTTTGTGTAAGAGTAAAAGGCACACATACAAACCTTTCAGTGACTAGTGTGAAAGGCTCTCCAACTTGTAAAGAGGACAAAATATGCCTAGTCACTTCTTTTCCACTTGAAGACTACCTCAAAAGAAAATTCTATCAATATTTAGTTCTACCAAATTTTAAATGAGTGCCTTCACCAGAGGTAGGGATTCAACTGTTATCCTCAAAAAGAGCACAGAGTATTTACCTGGTAATAAAAATCATCCAGGTAGGGATCAGTGCTTTGCAGCTGCATCATCTGGATTTTAGAGACCCAGTCCTTTTCTCGCTGCAACATGAGATTGGCATAGGGATCCTTTCGGAGATGATCTTGATGACTGATCCGGTGACTTCCTCTATCTCCTGCACCATTGAGAGTCCGATGTTGACTGAAAACAAACATATGCCACATTCACTCCAAATGGGAATGGTAATTCTGCCTTATAACAATACAGGAACAAACCAGGCCAATAAAAAAAATTATTTGCTTTTGTTAAAAGAGGCATGAAAAAGAACTGAATGTCAAGAGAATATGAAAGGAAAGAGCTATGCAATACATAATTGAGGAAATAAACCTGACATATCAGTGCCTTACCATATGCTAAGCACTTTCACCCATGTACTTTTGTATAAGCCCTTTGATAACCCTATGAGGTAAGTAGTTTTATCTTTTCGACTTAATACAACAAACCAAGGCCATGAAGATCAAGTAACTTGTCCAAAGCTGTACACTTGGTGGAGAGCAAGAGATCTGAACACAGGCCAATTTGACTACCAGTCTGTGTACTTTTTTTTAAACTTGTTGAAAATCACGAAGTACTTCAAGTGTAAAGGAAAACTGAGCCAATACTCTAATAAATGCCCATTATCCACTACCTACACTTAAGAAAAAAAACTTACTTGGCCAAATTTGCCTCAGACTTTAAAAAAGGAATAATACAGCAGCATACTGATCCATTTACAGTTGAAGGCCCTCTTGTACCCCTCTGGGTCCTATTTTTCAGCTTCCTTTCCTTCCCAGAGGAACCATTATTCTGACCTTGGTAGGTATTCTCCCTGGAAGGTTTTAATACTTTAATTATTTGTGTGTACATCTTTAAATATTATACAGTATTATTCCATTGTGCCTTTTTTTACATACATGGTACTAGACATATACTTCTGTTCCTTGCTTCTTACTCAATATTATGCTTTTCATATTTATCCACGTTGATAATATACCCAGGTATATACTGAAAGGTAGAACTGCTACAATGTGGTGTATCCACATTTTCAACCGTATTATTTACTGCCAAATTCTCTAGCGAGAAGCTCTATACTCCATTCTTGCTGGTGACAGCATTGAGCCACTTCAAGTTTTGCCTGATGATGTAAAATGGTTATCTCATTTAATCTTTATTTTTCTAATTGTTAAGTGTGCTTGAAAATCTTTTCATTTTTATGAGCCATGTAGGTTTCTATTGGAAATTGCATGTTCGTATATGGTATCTTTGCTACATATTAGTTTACATATTTTTAAAATATTGTTAAGTTTTTAACAGCTTTATTGAGGTATAATTAGTATACAGAAAAAATCCACATATTTAATACATACACTTTGGAAAGTTTGGACTTATGCAAAGACTTTTAATACCATCACCACAAATAAGTGATATACCCAACACCTGCCTGTGTCCCTGTTTTTTTTTTTTTTGGGTGATCATAAACATTTAACCTGAGATCTACCCTCTTAACAAAATCTAAAGTATACTCATGATATTAACTATAGACACTAGAAGTTTCATATTTTAACAGTAGTCAAATGTATTAATCTTTTCCTTTATGGTTTGTACCTTTTGTGCCTTGTTTTAAGAAAATGTGTATTTTTTTCCCTGGAAAAAATATCCTAGTTCTTCATTTAAAGTAAGGAATTACACCACAGAACTATAAAACTGAAGGTTGAAGAAGCCTCAAAGTTATATTTAATTTTCTTATTTTATATGTATGAACGATTATAGAAAATCAGTTTCATGGCAGGAATTTGACATGTCTTGTTCTTTCAATCCCCCAAATTTAAGAAAATGCCTGGTACACAGCTGGGACTACATATATAAATATATATTGGTACTGCTGAATGAAGATTAAATATTAGATGCAAAAATAAATAACCGTTGGCTTCATATAAGAATCAAATGTAAGGCTAGCCACTGTATTCAAGATTATCTCTAAACTGGGAAGATAAAAAGTAACTAAGAGTATGGTTAAGAACTCTATAAGAAATGAATATAAAATGCTGATGACCCCTTTCTCAGCCAAAAATCAAATCACATCTAAACTGTATTTCTAGTTAATGATCAGTAGAATTATGATAACTTGGAAAACACCTTGTTACACTGTCAAAATTAAAAGCTAAATTAAGAAACCACAAAGAAGCAGGATGACTACTTACTTTCTATTCTGTTGCTGTTTCTGATGCAAGAGTCGACGGTGCTGCGGATGAAGGTGAGTTGTGTCTGGTCTAAACACAGGAGCCTGAGTTCTAGGGAGAAAGGGAAAAGGTTTTTAATTCTGTAGTTCTGATGACCTGGAGTTTTCAAGAATATTGTTAGTTTAATTTCATACAATCACCCAAGGGAATGTTAAAGTCTAGTCTAAGATCTTTCAGAAAGAAAAGACAACTGTATTTTTATATGCCTTCTGTAAGGGCTAATTCTCAACTCCTAAGAGAAGAATCATAAAATTTGAGTGAATTACCAGTAAAGCAGTATAGTTCTTTTTCTTTTAGCTTCTGTTTCAACTATTTGAGAAGGACACTGAAAATATACGTGTGATGGTTAATTTTATGTCAACTTGGCTAGGCTATGGTGCCCAGTTGTTGGTCAAACAGTCTGGATGTTGCTATCAAGGTATTTTGTAGATGCAATTAACATTTACAACTGATTGACTACAAGGAAAAAAAGAGATGACCTTCAATTATGTGGGTGGACCTCACCCAGTCAGCTTAAGGCCTTAAGAGCAAAAACAGGTTTTCCAGAAAAGGAATTTTGGCTTGACAGTGGAACACAGAAGTCCTGCCTGAGTTTCCAGACTGCTAGCCTACCCTACAAATTTCAGACTCAAGACTACAACTTCAACTCTTACCTGAATTTACAGCCTGCTGGCCTTTCCTATGGATTTCAGACTCGCCAGTCCCCCACAATCACATAAGCCAATTCCTTAAATCTATTTTATACACACACACACACACCCTATTGGTTCTGTTTCTCTGGAGAACCCTGATACAATATGGTATGTAATAAAACACAATTTTGCTGAAGCAGGAGCTTGAACATTTCTGTTATAAAACCAGAGTAGAAGTAAACTACATGGTTAGGACAGAGATTAACTGACTACTCAGCACTGAGATCTGTTCCTTAGGTAATTCCTGTTAAGTGATAAGCACTTTGTGTATATGTAAGTATGTGTATGTTTGTTAACATGGATATAAAGTGAGACATGAGAAACGGTAGAAGAAATAAAAGAGGCAACAGATGAACAATATGCAAATATACACAGGATGCATGTGACTTGAGGGAAGTGATTCATAAGAAAGCCTGGAGACTGCCAATATTACTCTGTTCGGCAACCTGAGCATCCAATAACATTTCAAAATATATCCCTTGCAAATATCAAGAGACTACAGTAACACTGAACCTCAATGATCAAGAGACTTGGCCAACATTGGATAAACAGTGGCATTTGTTTGTACAACCTTAGGTTTTGTAGGTGAGGTCCTGGGCCAGAGGGGTGCTGCTGAGGAGGTGGTGGTGTAGCAGAGGGTGGAGCACTAAAGAAGGCACGGAAGCCTGGTGTTGGGGAAAGCATCTGCCCAACTCGCCCTTGCAGCAACTTGGGATTCATGGCAGCAAGCGGACTACCAACAAATCCAGGGACCCGTGCAAACTGGCTGGGAGACATCCGCCCAGGCTGCAGCTACAAAGAGAGATAAGATCTCAGATTTAGTTAAGCAGCAAGCCCCTTGCTTTTACCTACAGAAAAGTGAATACTGTTTCCATCAATGACTTTGTTTGACAAAGTAAAGGAAAAAAAGAAGAGGCAGTAGACTGATTAATAGTAAAAAAGGGGGATGTCCTCTAGTGAACCTTGGGAAAGTAAGAGAGCTCTCTACAGGTCAGCTAACCACAGGCTTACCTGTGCTCCTCCAAGAAGCTGTGCTCTCTGGAGGGGGCTGAGAACAGGAGGAACACTAGGAGGGAAAGGGTGACCCAGAAGGGAAGAATTCTAAGGAAAAGAAAAAAGAAACAATTATTCATACTGTGAAATAGTAAATTAATAATAAGGGAACTCTAGGAATGCAGAATAAACATGATATAAAAACACTCAAACTGTACAGTCAAGCCGGTCCACTGAAGGAATATAAAAGAGAGTAATGCTAGAAATTAGGAAGAAGTATGATCATGAACATGAAAAAAACAGAGATGAGAGAATGAAAGAGCAGGAAACCAGATGATCTGGCTGAGTTTAGATTTTTAAAGGTAAGAAATGAGTTCAGGTAAGAAATAACTGAACATGATGGACCATAAGATCCAAAAATCATAAAAAATGTGTATAATTTAGGAGATGTCTATAAATGGTGATGACTGGAAAACATATACTTCACATTTTCATTAGGCTGTGAAGTGACATACCGGGACAGCGCACAGCTGGTTTGGAGACATCCTCTCACCATAGGGAGCAGGATAGCGCGGTGGCATTGGGGGCCGAACATGGACAGGCTTCGGACACAGAATCTATCAGAACAAACATATATACAACTACATTCAGTGAAGTCAGTTTTTCCTCCACCTACACCTCCTCCCTTCAAGTACTGGTAGAAACACAGAACTCAATGCAAAGCCCTCTTCTAAGCACACTGCTATGGCTATGGGTTTACACTAGAACCTTTGGTCACTTCCTCTCAGGAATATCACCCAATGTGCCACTTTTAACTGAGGAAGATTTAGCTAATTCTCCAGTTATCCCCACCCTTCCATGCTATCTGAGGGAGGTACCAGCAGATATTGTGACTTGCAAATTCTCTCCAAGAGGATATATTTTGGTAGCAGTGAGGGAGAAGGAATGATAAGAAAGCTGGAGGATTAACTAAGTCCTGTTCTAAAGCCCCTGTGATATGGCCGCCATGCTCAGCTCTTTGGTGACACAATGTGACTCCACCATTTCATTGGATATTGAGCCTAACTAGGCCATACCAACACCACCCTCCCCCCATACCTTCCAAATTGGCCTTCCTTTTTCAGCTGCTGGTTTCAGGTGGAGGAAAGTCTATGGAACAGGACTGCACAGGCTCTAGGGAAAGCAGGGATATCTTAAAGGTAAAAAGGGATGTGGACAATGCTGGGTGTCCCCACTCCCCCCGGCTTTCAGTTACCTCTCTGCCAATGTTTTGGGCAGCCAGCAAAACACTTTAAAAAGGATATATACATTAAATGTGGTTAACTACCCTTTTTCTCCCCCAGTTAAGAGGCAGTGTCAATAGAAGTAGCACCAGCAAAGGGCACTAAAAGTGTGTCTCTTATTTGCACTAACTTCTCTAACTGGCTATCTTCTTTCTCATCTAAAGCCTACACCACACTTCCACCCTCCACCCAGCACCACCAATTTCCCAAATAATTTTGCCCAGATTCCCAATATCCTGGGCTGAGTTCCTGTTAATGGGAGGTACCTGTTGGTTGAAGCTGGGTATAGCCACCTGCTTAGGTGGGGTGCCGATAGGGACCGCTCGAACAGGAGGACTCCCAATGACAGGTGAAGTTGACCGCCTTGGTAATGCACGTTCAGAAAGGTCCCGATCATCTTCAGGGCCCTGTGGGGGCCTCTGAGGCAAGGCATATTCTAATACAGACACGGTTGGCATTTCCTAATTGAGGAAGTAGTTAAAAGAGAGAAATTAGTAACTTGAAATGTTTTAATAATCTCCAAAAATGCCAAAAATATCTTGAAAAATGATCTTTAAAAGTTTCATTTATTTTTACTGTACATCCAGTCAATTTACTCTTTGGTACACAGTTCTCTGACTTTTGATAAATGCCCAGTCATGGACCTACCACCATAATTAAGATACAGAACACTTTCATCATTCCCCTAAGTTCCTTTGTATCATCTCTTTGTAGTCAACCCCTCCGACAACCCCAAATACTGATCTGTTCTCTGTCCCTATAGTTTTGCCTCAAAATGAATTTTTAAGCAATTCAAATCTTAACTGACAAATCTGAGTTCCAATGGCTCTCTTTCAACCTTTTCAAAATAAAGCACAGTCAAGTTTACCATGCAGGCTGAGGAGGTGTGCACCCAACAGGTACACCTATGAGAGCTGGATGAGGTAATCAGTACAATACTGGCAAATGCAATACATCTCTACATTGTTTCAGTAAGGAAAGGATGACAACAGAAGCCAACTTGGACTTTCTGGATATTAGGAATTCTATACAAAAAGAAAATGTTTAATACCTGAGCAAGCAGTGGTCCTCGGATTCGCCGCAGAACTTCAGATCCATCCCAGATGCTGGAATTGAGACTAACTGGTTGGGGCTAACAAAAAAGAAAAACATGTACACAAAGTCTGGAACCATGTAGGCTCACTGGGCGACTTAGCTGCTTTTGGTGAACAAGGCTCCAAAACAGTCTCAGCTGCTGAGAATAAGAAATTATAATGCTCCAGAATATACATTACTCCACAACTTCATCTCTCGAATTGTTATCATATGGAACTGTATTAATCTTCTATGGCATATGTATCTCCTTTAGGATGGTTCATGAGATAAGACGGCAAAGCTCAATGCTTCACTTAATTATTAGTCTACTATAGTTCTCAAATCAGAGTAATTTACTTACTTGCAAAACTGGCCTGGTCTGCACTGCCCTCATGATAGCTGGATCTTCTAATTCGTTTTCAATCACCATCTTACTGAGCCTTTCTGCAAGATTTTCCTCATGGTCACCCAACAAGTCCATCTCATCCCTTTCTCCATTGCCTGTTTGTTCATTAACTGTCATTGGTAGCTTCTCTTCCAATTCAGCCAGGCGCTCATGTGCTTCCTGCCAATCATCATCTATAAGGAAACCATAAAAAAGAAACATAGTTCATATGGGAACTAAAAATATAAAATCCCTCTGTTAACCAAATGAACAATTCCAACTCCAGAAGACAGGTGGAAAGTTAAATTTCTACTTATAGATATGAAATAAAGTTAAAACTAAGCAGCATATTAAAAAGGGCTTTTCACTATTAAAAACAAGTAACACCATATCAGGAATAAAATACAAGCATGTAGAATAATAACTTAGTACATGATCAGTGGTGTCCAAACTCTATATATTCTGAAACCAATTTCCAAACTGGTGATAGATATGTATACTACAACCTGTTGGTTTTGAGATTCTATGACATTTCAGTCAAAAACTTTAAAAGAAAGTTAAAATTCATTGCACTAGCATATACTTCCTCTTAATTAAAATTGCCATCTTCTTTACAAGCCTTTAAATCTAGTCATTTCATTCCATTAATATTTGTGCCTCTATTATGTGCCAAGCACTAGGTGCATGGGGATGCATCAGGGTATGAAACAAGGATCCCTGCCCACCTGCAGCTTACCTTCAAGCAGAGAAGAGACAAATAGACAATAAACAATGAATAAGTACATTAGACAATGTATTAGAAGATGATAAACCACAGAATTATGGAGTAGAGGAGATCACTGAGAGGTTGACGTTTGAGCAAAAATTCAAGAGTTAGACAGTCAGTCCTGTGGATATCTGGGACAAGAGTGCTCCAGGCAGAGGGACAGTCATAGAAGGACCTTAAGATGAAAGACTGACAATTCTGAGAAACAGCAAGGACTGTGTTTGGAATGGAATGATCAAGGTGGGAGAGTAGAAAAAAATGAAGTCAAGAAGGTACTAGGAGGGAGCTCCTGCAGGGCTTTCTGGGCTACTTGGATAGAAACGGAGGGCCACTGTAGGTTTTGATGTGGCTTGACTTTCTGAAAGCAACAGTCTGGCTGCTGTGTTGAGAACACTGGAAAGGGGCAACAATGACGGAAGCATGGAGGCCTGCCAGGTAGCCACTGCAGTACACAACGGTGACCTGGACCTGGGTCAGTCTTTGCTATTCCTGCACACTACTATACAGTCTGTAGCTCTGTCTCATTGCCATGCTGACACAGCATTATTTTTAGTCCTGCTACAGCATAGATGAAAATCCTCAGAACCCTTTGTCAGCTTCTCTGGAACTAGATGCCCATCACTGCTCTCATGCCAGTCCTCCTCGGTGCCAAGAGTCCATTCTGCTTCCATCACAAAAGCTCTACTCACCCTTTTGCTCCTTTCAGCATTCAAGCTCAGATACCCACCCCTCTTCAAGGAAGCTTTCTTTGAATAATCTCTTCATTTTAATTCTACCTTTACCTCATCTAAACATGTATGACTTTCAAACCCACAAAAAACCCTCATTATTCTTTTGTAAATATTACATATTTTACTCTTACTTTAGTTTTTCTTTTGTAGGTCCTATAAAACTCAACAGAGACGGTAACAGGTAATTTCCCTTTACAACTAATATGTAAACACAAAAGTCTGAAAAAGTGTCTTCAGTGACAAAACTCCCCAAATAATTTTTCTATATACCTCATTAAGAGAAAAGAGAAGGAAGAACTGGAGGCACCATGACAAGGAAAAAAAAAGGTACTTGATATACACTAAGGCTATAATATATGGTAGCTACTTAAAAACAAAAAAAAGATTTAGATTACAATTTTCTGTAAGGCTCATGTACAACTTGTTAAAATTATGTTTTTTTCTCTGCTTACAAAGAAAATACACATTTGTTAAAAAACTCAAAAAAATCACACAAATATGTAGCTTAGAAAGTGAAAGTCCCCATAATTCCACAAGTATAATAACTTCTCAAATTGCAAACTATAAAGTTTAACCTGTTTCTTTTTATTTAAGCAATATATCTTAGACACCTTTTTATGCACATATACACACATAAATGATTAATATCTTGTTCTTTTTAATATCTATGTAAGATTTTATTATACTGCTAAACAAATGTAATTTATCCCTTACTGATATTGGAAATTTGGATTATTTGTGAACTTTCAATATAACTATTAATACAGTAATGAATATTACACATACCTTAGCATCTTAAATATTTTAAGTCCCTTTCAGGATCAGATTATAAACATTTAAAATTTGCTATTTTTATTACACAATAATGTACCACATAACAGTAGTGTTCCAAAAAGCAAGGGAAGTGGGATTTCCAAGTTTATAATTTGGTATGATCAGAACCACTGTCTAGTCTTTGGGCACTGTGGTAGATTTGAATGTACCCCTTTACTTGTGGTAAAGGGAAAAGATGAAAATTATAGTATTTTTTGAATTATCACTTATTTGAAAAAAATTCTTAAAGAATAGTGTAATTAAAAATCAACTGTGACATTAATATTTGTATCATCTTTGCTAAGAATAAGCTGAACAAGTTTTTAAAGGACAAATTATTTTTTGCAATTTTACTAACTCAGCAATGCAAAAAAATAGAGAAGTCTATAATCCTGAATTAAGGGATTTTCTTACATTTCTCCAATTTAAGAATTTGTCAATGGATTGATTCTAATGCAGCAGAGTTCTAATTTGCATTGTTTCATTCACCACTTCCCATACTCATGTTTATTAACTCTATTAGATGAATAACTCTACCAAAGATGAACAGTCTGTTTGTCCTTAGTGATACATTTAAAAAACACTGGCTAAATAGCCATATTATATGAGAATGGCTCTGTAATGAACTGATTACACTTTTTCAAACAAGTAAGCAAAGGAATCTATGCTAGAAATTACCATTATCATTTTGGATTTTTCTTGCTTTTATGAAAAATCATCTGAAGCAGTATGTCAGAGATTGCATGCTTTTACTATAAGAGGATACTTTACTCTGTATTCTTTTCAAATAATCTAAAAATATACTCAGATATGCCAAATACTTGACCCTTAATCCACACTAGTTGAAATGGTAAAGGGAAGACAAAAAGTAACAGAGAATGAAGGGAAAGAGGTAACTGTTTTCCTTCAACTAATTACCTATATGCCCAGATGTAGGTTGCTAAATTCCTGGCTGGTTCTATAAACTTACACTTCTAATATTCCCCTGAAGATTGTCTCAGCAATATTTCTGAATAAAAACAAAATGAAAAGGAAATAGAGGTGATTTAATTTTAAGGCAATCTCAGTCCCTGAAGATTATAGCAGCTATCAATAAAAGAGAAGCAGAAAGAATGGGGAGCCCTTTCAAGTGGAGGTAAGAGATTCCCAAAGATTCCCCAAAGACTAAACAGAACTGATAGTTTACACTAATTGTATTTATAGTTACTTAACCTCTCTGGCACTTTCCTTCCTCATTTGTTAAAATGAGGATAATAACAGTACCCACCTACTTCACAAGGTTGCTGTGAGGATTAATAATATATGTAAAACCTTTAGAATGGTGCCTAGCACGTAATAAGCACTTTGAAGTGTAAGTTTTTATTTTTAGAGAATGACTTGAGATTACTGTGGCCCATTACTGCCATAAGATGATGCAAGTATTTTTCCATGCAGAAGTCAAGGACTAGTTTCTTAAGGAAAGGTGACATCAGAGCATTTGTAGTCAGGGACTTAAAACAGCTACTGTACTAACAGGTATATTTTCAAGACACTCATTCACTGAATTAAAAAAACATCAAACCAAAACATGTCGAAGTTCTGTCATTTTACCTCCTGGTTTAAATTCTCTACACCAGCTGTATCTACCTGTAGAGGTATACAAAACAAGCCACAGGTTGACTTCAAAAACAATTTTCTTTTTATAAACCTGTATAGTTTTTTTATCAAGATGATTTTAGCTTTATAATTCTATATGTTATATTGTCAATCGAAAGGGTTCACATTTGGAAATCTTTTCTCCATTATAAACTTTGTTGACCAAGAAATCCTTCTTACCACCCTTATGCTCCAGGGTACAAAGAGGGCTAACCATATGCTATTTCACTGCCTTTATTATTTTTTTGACTATCTGTTCTTTTACTTTTTCAACCTCTGTATACTTTTCTTTTTCTCATCATATAAAAATATAGTTCAGCACACTCTAACATCCTTATTAACTCTAAGACAATATTTTCCCCATTATGGAACACAGAAATAAAGAAAAGAAGACTGTCCACAGTACTCAGGAAGTCAAGAATGCAAGATTATTCCTCTTCTGTCCAGGTTCAAAACCAAGGACATATTGCTATGCTGTCTCATCTTAATACAGTATCTATAACCAATTCCATCAACCTCACTTTAATACTGAGGAATCTGCCAAAACATGGTGTCAGTACAGTATTTTAAAAAGAAAGAGTTCTAGAAACAAGCACATATTGTTTACAGCTTCTGTTGTCTTCTATAGGTTATTACTAACCTAACTTCCAAAACAATTTGCAATTCACATCAGTTTCCTGCTTTTCTAATTCTATTCTACCTCCCTTTCCCTGTGATCTCCATGGAGAATAGTATTTTAGATCATGTCATCCTCTTGAACAATCTCACCACTTAAGCGGTGGCTATCATCCAAAAGGGCTTTGGTTTCCTTCTGTACTGAACCTAGCTTCTACCTTAACCACTTCTGTTGCTGCTCCCGATAGTAGCAGTTTTAGGTCTCTCCTGAATTTTGTATACCCTACTTGACAACACTATTACTTTTTCATTTTTGCCAGATCATTGAACTCAGTGAAGCTTTAATAAATTTAAGCTGTTTGCATCATTGCAAAGCCAGGAACCATTAAAACACTTTAAAAACCTCATTTATTTTTGATAATCAATTACCTTGGGATTACACACTACTGCAAAATTTTCTCTTCTTCCTTGTATTTGTTGCATAGACAGAAGTGCTGTGATACCAAAGAAATTACATGTCCCAACATACTGAGTTATTGCTGCTTTTTAACACCAACAGCCATAGCAAAAATACTTGTATTGACTCTATTACCTATTCATTTTCTTAAAAGTGCAGTTCAATTTTAAATTATTAGTATACTTGTTCTAGGATTTCTAATTCTTGAACATTGTCATATAAGCTTGCTCCCTACATTTCCCATCTCAGTAATTTTAAGTCTGTGTCCTATAAGCTTAATTTGCTGCTTTAACTTTTTAACCCTTTCCACTTCCTAGAATATTTATCTATATCCAGGGACAGGAAAATTTCATCTGTGCACAGTACTTTTCTAACTTATGAAGACTTTCTTCTATCACCACAATTCTTTGAATAAAAATATTTTTACTTTATTGAAGATACTATAAGACAATATAGCAGGGTCATGCAATATACCATTGATGACTGAATTTTAAAACATACATTCCTGAATCCGAGTTTTCCCCTAGCCCACTACACAAGTTTTCCTAAACATGTTCCACAAATAATAACTTCTCTCTTTTGGATTATTTTAAACCTTTGTAAAATGTCCATTTTGAATTACTTAAGAGTATCAACCTATAAAGGTCATATAGCAAAGGTACAGGGCTTAGAGAATATCTGGTTTTACAAGTGCGGCAAAAAGAGGCCCAGAGAAGCAGGGTAGATACTTCCAAAGAAGACTGGACTATTCTGGGATTGAGAGTAGAATATTTTGCCAAATCTGTGAATGAGATTACTCCTACTACGACAAAGCACTTTTGAAAAGATCAAGAGATCAAGATGACATAAGAGAGAAAGATGTCACTTACCAACTGCACCTGATCCAAATGTATCATCATTGAATTGATCAATCTCTTCATCTTCCTCTCCCAGACCCTGAAATGCATCTTCATCTTCATCCAAAGGACAATCCTCCAAAGACTAAGAAAAAGAAAAAAGATAAGAGATTCATGAAGTTCACACCCTCATTTAAGAAACATTAATCTTACCTTCCCAATCAATAGAATGGCTTTATTATGACCTTTTGCAAAGATGGAATTTTTTTCTATCCTCCAATATCCTCGACATAGTATCTCCTTTCAGTTTCTCTTTCCTAGTCCTTATTTCATTTAACCTTTCCCCCCAAACATTCCATTTCTCTATCAAGAATCTGAGAATACCATTTCTTCATGCAATCAAGAAATTAGGCCCACAACTTCCTTTACATCACTGGTTGGAATAGTAAAGACAGCTAAAAATAAACACTTTATTATCTTGCTTGGGTTTTGTGTATATTTTCCAACAAAATTCTCATCTTCCCCATTTTCACATGAGCTCTTCAGCTATTTTATTATTCCCTTTTAATGCTCTATCTTCATTTTCCATCCTTCTCTTTTGCTTCCTATGGGCCCAAACTCTTGTTAAAACAGAAAGCAAAATTTTCAACCACAATTAAGTGAACTCTATTAGTCTGTGATATATAACAAGTTCATGTTCTGGCTCTAGTCTTACAAGTTTTTGAACTTGGGAAAGTCTCATTCTTTCTGATTAATTCATCAAATACCTCTTGAGTACCTATTGTGTCTCAGGCTCTAATTAAGCTTCAGTTTCTTAAGTGGTAATGAAGGGACAATACCACCTACCTCAGAGAGGTGAGGCTCAAATGAGGCAAAGATTGTGGATTGCTAAAAAATGCTAGATGCTACCTTAACAACTCTGGTTGTGGTGTTCTATTTTTAATGATTCTCCCCTCCACTTGAGTTTTCACCTATTTATTCCTCAAGTTTCCTTTTCTCTTGGCAACTCTGCCTACCACATCTCATTATCTCTCTCCATGTTTACACAGTTTGGTCTTGAACCATTCCCATCAAGTACCAAGTGTTATGTGTCCCCAAACCTCAAAGACTCATAATCGGAATTTCACACTATCTCGGTAAGTAGGTTTGTGACACATCTTGCTAACCTACCTCTTAGATTGTTCCCAAAGGACAGGTTAGGCCAATGGGCCATTCTACCCATCTTAAGCCCTCCCAAACTTACACAAAACAGGGATGCAACTGTCTCCACATCAGAGGCAACTTTCAGCAACACTCCCTTCCAAATCACAAAGATCGATTTAATCAAATCACTGCTTTTTAAAGTTTGTACAGACTACTTAGACCAGCCCTTTCATTCTACAAGCCCAGAAACTTTATGTCCATAAATTAAGAGTCGCTCAAGGTCATTCAGTGAATTAGTGACAGGGTCAGGACTATTGCTACATTCCCGGGATCACCAAACCCACGGTTTCCCTTCACTCGCCCAGAAGGAACTTCTGCTGGACACGCCCCCTCCCAACTCGGAGCCCTCTTTAGTAAACAATCTTCGGCCCCAGGCAAAGGGCAAGACCAGGCCCCCTTAACCCCCTTGTGTGTAATTGGAGGGGAGGTGGTTCCGCGTCCAGGTCGAGAAACGTGTCTTCCCAGAGTGACTTTTCCTTTAGAGGACCCGCTGGGTGGGCGCAAGGCTCTCCCCTGTGCGGCTCCTCCCGGCAGGGGGTGGCCGGTAGTCTGGTTACGGCACTTAACGGGCCCTCCCCGCCCCAAAAGAAAGGCCAACTCTCCCTAGGGTCAACTGAAAGGGCAGTCCTGCCCCCTTGAACCAGCTCACAGCCCACGGGTGAAACCCGCGACCTCAAGCCCCACGCTCCGCGGCCCGGCCTCCCCTCAGCTCCCTCCTGGAGCACGGGACAGACCCGCAGGAGTGTGAGAGGCAAAGGGGCGCGGGAGAGAGGGAGGCGCCACTTCCGGTCGCAACTGCTCACCTCGTAGCGGAACATTCTTGGGGGGGAGGGAGCGGGGAGGGGAATGGGGAAGGGAGGGAAGAAATGTTGACTCTCTCGCCTCCTTCGCGCGCGGGTCTCCGCCGGCTCACGACCCCGGGCCGCCGCCGTACGCCGGAGCGTGCGTTGGACGTGAGCAGGAACGCCTCAGGGAGGGCGGCCGCCCCGCTCGGCGCCCGGCAGCGGCGGCTGCGCGGGGACAGATTTGGCGTCCCGCTTCCTAGTCTCAACGGCGGGAAGGAGGTCCCGTGGCGAGCGACTGCGCACGCGCTGCCCGTCAGGTCCTT
This sequence comes from Smutsia gigantea, assembly GCA_032199065.1. Classification (NCBI taxonomy): domain Eukaryota; kingdom Metazoa; phylum Chordata; class Mammalia; order Pholidota; family Manidae; genus Smutsia; species Smutsia gigantea. The sequence goes on along the minus strand of JAVSCE010013164.1, from coordinate 27,128 downwards.
CTTCGCGAACCCGGCTCGTGGCTCCGCCCCCGGCTTCTCTGCGCCAGCCCCGCGCGCTGGTCAGAATCACGAGTTGTCCGTCACTGATGGGGCGGAGAAAACCCGTGTGATTGTCACAGGATTTGGCTTTGAAGAGTTCCGGGCTGAGCGCGAGCCCGGAGAAATGGAGGTACCTCGGCTGTTTTTCCTGCATCCAATGCGGTCTTCGGGATGCTCGCATTCCTCACGATATATGATATTCGCCGAGTGGAGGGGAAACAAACGAAAAGTTCAGGCCATCGAAAGGGGCTGAATCCGTCGCCACTTTCAGCGGCACGTCACCCGCTGAATTAACAGCAGGTCGGGGCTGTGATTTATGTCTCCAAGTGATGACGGCCCCCGTTTTTAAAACTTTCGACGGCGTGTTCCAGGAGATTCACCCAGGGTGGTATTTTTAGGCGCCAGGCGCTGCGGGCACGGGGAGCGGGAGAGCACAAAAGGGCAGCACGGCCGGCCAGCAAGGTCATCGGAGCTGGGGAGCGCCAGACTGGGGCCGCCTCTGGGCGACACCACTTCCCTGGAGCCTCGAGTCCAGAACGGTGTCTGCCCAGGTTGTAAGCCCTGGCGCCCCGGTGCCAGGACCCTGTTTAGTGGCGTGTTACCTCCGCTAGCACCTCCTATGCCCTTTCGTCCGGTTGAGCTCACGGAACGAGCCTCTTCCCTGTAAGGACTAAGTTTGCACCACCTAGAATTCCTGAGCATTTCGCAACTCCTTCCTCCCGGTGTCTTAAATGACCCTCGCCTAGGAATGGCATACACTAAATTCCTTAAATGTTAGTGTGACTGGATTAGTCAAGAGCCTGAGTACTGGACACTTTGATTTGGAAATAGAAGTGCTGGGTGAGAATCAGTGCTTTGTCACTGGCTGTAAGATTTTGGGCAAGTTATCTAGACGTCTGAGTCTTAATTTCTTTGTAAAATAGGTTTAATGATCCCTGCCTCACAGAATAGTGCTTCAGTGGCATGATGGTGCTAATTCTACTAATAACAACAATCGAAGTCTGCCTGCCACTCTGCTAGGTGTTGTATGGATTATCTCATCGAATCCTTCCTTATGCCAACCCTGTGAGGTAGGTACTATTATTTCCTCTGTAAATCATGATCCTGAGGATTAGAGATGTTTAGCAGTTTGCCCCAAACCACCCAATGGCAAGTGGCAAAGTTGGCAGCTGAGGTGTCTGATTCCCAAAAACCCAATCTCTGAATCACTGAGACAATTTTTAACAAAAGCAAATATTTACATGTGCCAGGCCTGAACTTTTAAAGAGTGGAGCAGCACAAGAGTAAGTTGATGGTTTCAAGCATGCATGGAACATTACAAAATGTCTTAACAATGACCAAAGAATTGGTGCCATATAGACAAGGGTTGGGAAACTGTGGTCCTTGGCTGAATATGGCCAGTTACCTGCTGTAAGTCAAGTTATGTTGGACTACAGCTGCCCTAATTTATTAACATACTGTCTTTGGTTGCTTTAGGGCAACAAAGGTGGAGGTGAGTACTTAAAAATGGAGACCATTTGGCCAAAAAAGCCTAAAATATTTACTATCTGATCCTCTACAGAAAGTTCGCTGATCCTTAATGATGCAGGTCATGTTTTCTGATTATTATGTTCAAAATGAGAAATTTGAAAAAAAAGCACCTCTAATTCACAAACTATGTAAGAAAGAAAACATAACGGAAAGTAGAAACTATTTAGAACAGAATGCTTATCATTTATCAACATATCAAGATTTTTAGGGTATATAGCTAAGCAGTTTATATGAGAAAATAGGAAAGCCTGAATATAAATGAATAGGATGAAGCTGAAGAAAGTAGAAGGAAAGAAATAATGAAATACAAAATTAAACAGAAAACAAGGTGCAGAGGATCAACAAAGTTATCCATTTCTTTCTTACACAACACCTCTCTGGGGGAGATTAATGGGAGTCCCTTTGAAGGAATAATGTGTTTTTTTTAAGTTGTGTAACAGGTCCATTATTAAGATGGATAGGGTACCAGTTCTTTGCACAAGTGATTCTTTAGAAATGAGGTATGACATCTCTGGAGAGTGTTCCTTGAGTAGGCTTAAAGAGTAGTCCTTCCTGTGTGTAGGAGGAGGTAGGTGGAAGAGGCTTTTGACAGCTGAGAGGACATCAATTAGAGAAAGCCACTGGGCATTCTTTGGTGTTGTCTGTCCTTTTTCTGTGAAATGCAAATTATCCATGGTGGTATTTACAGGCTCTACATTTTTAAAATAATTGTAAAACTTTAATTTTTAATATGTAAAAAACATAAAACTTTCTTGTAAGACTAGTTTCAGATGGTATTAATTTTCATTAAGTAACATACAACTCTAAATCAGTGTCTCTGCGTCACTAAGAGGGCTTGTTTAAACACAGACTGCTGGGCCCCAACACAGAATTTCTGATTCAGTAGCTCTGAAATGGGACCTGAGAATTAACTGTGTTTATGACAAGTTCCCAGGTGATACTGATGTTATTGGTTCTACTTTGATAAGCATTGCTTTAAGACATTGTCCATGAATGCTTGCCAAGGGTTATAGAGAGGGAGGAGAAGAGCAGTGGGCTGTCCAGAGGGTCATCTCTCACGTAGTCAACCATGTTATGGCAAATGTCCCAGAAAGTTATGGAAACCTTTGGTGCAATAGATATCAGGACAAAAAGATAAGCAATATCATGGAAATAAAAATTCACAAGGTAAAACTTGTGGATTAAACAAGGCCGTAGATTCTTTGGCAGTTCTCCCATCAAGAGGTGGGTTCTTGTTCTTCCTCTCCTTGAATCTGGACTGTACTGTAACTACTTTGACCAATGGATTATGGGAGAGGTGATAACTATGCCAGTTCTGCATCTAGTCTTCAAGAAGATTGACAGTATTAGTCCATATAAGATGCCCAGTTACGTTGCTGAAGAGATCACATGGAAAGGCCCTGAGACCACATGAAAGGGAGAGGGATCCTGCCATATCCAGTTTACCAGCTATTCCAGTCAAGACACAGACACGTGAACAAAACTGTCTTGGCCTCTCCAGACTCAGCATGAGCTGAATATCATTGAGCAACACCATACAACACCGTGTGGAGTAGAAGAATCACTCAGCTGAGACTTACCCAGATTCCCGACCCATAATAATGTGATATATAATAAAATGGTTGTGGCTTTAAGCTGTAAGATTTTGGAGTAGTTTATTACTCACTAATAGATAGCCAGAACAAGTCTGTTTTGAAAAATTAGACACAACTTGGAAATAAGGAAAAAAGATTTTGTGTGCCCTTTCAACATTAAAATAAGAGCATTATCTGCCAATCCTGCTGAAAGGTCATTTGAAGTTCCAGGGAGAGGTACCTTTGTTGGACTTAGTATTTACTGTTGATGAAGTCCTAGAGTCAGTAAAGTTAGATGTTAATTTGTGGAAGACTGATAAGTTGCAAATTATTTTTGTCCAGTGGAGATGATTTCATTTTGGTAGAAGAGATAATCCTAAAGAGAACAGTTTTATTGCCCTGCCAGACATTAACTGCATATTTAACTTTTGGATCACAATTCCAGCATTTTTTTCCCACTATGTATAATTGGTGGTTTCTTACTTTCTCTTTTGAATCAGCTTTACCATTCTGCAGGTTCTTTCATTGATGAAATAAATCTTTGACACATGCTTGTAATATATTTGAATGAATCATTGAAAATCATATTTCAACAAACATATATATTGAACATTAATTTTTGGGGGATATTCAATTCAGTACATATTTGTAGAGAATCTATTATGTAAAAAGTTGAGAATCTGTTACATAAAATGTCCTGAGCAAGGACTGGATAGTATGAGTTAAGTGCTGAACTGTAGTATATTTATTTCCTATTGCTGCTGTAACAAATTGCCACAAACTTAGTGATTTGAAACAACACAAGTTTATTCTGGTTGTGAAGGTCAGAGTCTAATGGGTTACAGTACTGTTCCTTCTGGAGGCTCTAGGAAAGAATCTGTTTTCTCAAGTTTCTTTAGCTTCTAGAGATGGTTTACATTCCTTGCCTTGTGGCCCCATCCTCCATCTTCAAAGCCAGCAGCATAGCATGTTCCAAAATCTCTCCTTCCCCCTTTCTAACTCTCCTCTCATTACATTTTTCTCTCCCTCCCTCCTGTGTCCCTCTTACAAAGACTCTTGTGATAACAGTGGGTGCACCTGGATAGTCCAGGATAATCTCCCCATCTCAGGATACTTAATAATATCTGCAAAATCCCTTTCACCATATAAGGTAACATAGAGGTTCTGAGGATTCAGAGGTTCCAGGACATGGACATCTTTGTGGGGGCGGGGAGAGGCATTTTCTCAGCCAACCGCAATGTATGTGTGAACACTGGGGGTATCCAAAATGAATTTGGGCAGTATAATGAGAAAATATTTTAAAGTTTAAGTATCTGTTTTTGTACTATTTAAAAATGAAAAGGAAATTTCACTAGGTGAAACAGTGAAGGGTCATTAAAAGGAGAATGAAGAGTGAGTGAGAGAGCGTGCAGGCCCACTCTTCTGCCATGGCTCCCAGAAGAGGCAGCTCAGTGCTCCCAGGCCTTGACAGTGGGATGGATTGTAGGGACACCCCTCTTGTATTAGTATGAGTTTGGCTGTCATTTAGAGGTGACAAAATATGGTGGTTTTCCAGGGTATTCATAGCATTGGAGAATAAAAGAAGATGACCAGTTTTGTTGCACACTTTGTTCCTCAACTGGTAAGGGGGGTGGGGAGCTTACAGTGCCATTGCTTTCCTTTTCATTCTCTGACCATTGCAGGGCAGGGATGAGGGCCTAGAAAGCTATTTCCCTCATTTATCTACAACCCAGGAAAGGGGTGATGACTCTCACCTTTGTGGGCCCTTCCCACTGAGGATAAGTGATTGAGGGCAGAAGCTATATATTTCTTATTCAGCATTTTATTCTCACCACTTTGTCTACTTCAACACTTGTGTTCAAACATTTTTGAGTTCTTTTCATCACAAACCGATATACAGAAAAGAAACCCAAAATAAAAAATTAACTGGGAATTGTCTTCACATACCTTGTAGGCCCAGGTCCTCTTCAAGTTCTCTTTTAGTATCTCTGTGCCTTGGTTTCCTGTAGTTCTTGCAGAATCACCAGAACAGGGTTGGGTGGCAGAATCCCATTCAAAATACATCCTTGCCCATTTTACTGGCAATGGCTGGTGCCAAAGAAATGGGGAATGGGATCATGGGAGGACTAAGAAGCACAGTAGGGAAGAAGGGAGGAAATCCTATGAAAGCTGAAACAGCCTCTGTTGATTAACTCCCTGTGCTAGCAAGGCTTACTGGTAGCGTGTTTTGGGAATTAGTCGAATTTCCATGTTTCCCCACACCTAAGTGGTGGGGGGGCGGGGGTAGGTTAGCTTCTGGTTTCTTGCTTTTTCCTGGGGCAGTCAGGGAAGCAAAGAAAGAATGAGACTGTTTGCTGAGACTGCTATCCTGGAGGGACCATGGCTGTATCTCTTTCTTTGGTCAAAACTTGCAAAAAGGAAGAGACTTGTTCAACAAAGTCTGAAAATTAACCAAAATTCCATGAACACCATGAAAAGTCTCAAGGCATTCGGTTAACAACCATACAGAAGCCCGACATAAAGTAAAAGGATATTTAAGAACTCAGGCACACTTGCTTCCCTCACCTATTAGTGGACACTTAACACAGAAAAACTGATTGAAGAGATGTCTACATTAAGGTTTCTTTTGTTTCTTTCTCATTAAGTGAGTTAGGATGCCCATAATGTAAAGCTCAAGACACTGAGGACTTTGATGGTTAACTTGGGATGTTGCAGTTATCTAATACATATAACAAACTGTCCCAAACTTAGTGGATTAAAATAATACTGATTTATTTCACTAATGAATCTGCAGTTTGGTCAAGACACAGTGGGAACAGCTTATTTCTGCTCCAGGTAGCACCGCCTGGTACTGCTTGACTGCTGGGAGGGTCTCAAAGTTTGGTTGCTGGAATCATGTGAAGTCTCACTCTATCTGGCAGTTGGTGCTACCTGTCAGCTGGGACCTCAGTGGTTTTTTCAGCCAGAGCACTTCCATGTGGGCTTTTCTCTGTGGTTTCTTACTTTATGCACAGCATGGTGGCTAGGGTCCAAGAGCAAGTGTCCCAGAAGGGCCACTTGGAGGTGTATCCCCTTTTTATGACATAGTCTTGAAAGTTCCATAGCATCGCTTCTGCCCTAGGCCCACCCAGATTTGGGGGAGGAAAGATTGACCTCACCTATGAATGGGAAGAGTGTTAAATCACAATATGAGGGGAACACGTGGGAGGGGATGTGTCACCACAGTTATTTTTTGAAAATAAGTTCTCACAGTGGCCAAGGGTTAGAAGACAAGGCTTTTTGTATAAGATCAGTGAAGAAACCTCTTGAAACAAAAGTCAAACCTTAGAAGGTAAATGTTTTTCTCCCCTCAAATAGTCACCACCAGCCCCACTATCTGTGTTCATATAATGGCATGTGAGGATGAGACAGAATCAGAGGAGACCTGGGAAAGCTTCGGAATTTTGGAGCTTAGCTTTGGTAAAGACATGCCCAGATTTTCAAGGTGGACTATAGGCCATGTGCATGAAAAATCCCCCTACAATTCAGCTTGTCATAAGGCTGTGTTCATTCCAGTCACTCCCAAGGTGGTGGGGGCTATGTTCACTAACATGCTGTGTTAGTGACCTATTGCTGCACAATTACTGCAAAACAGAGCAGCTTAAAATTCAAACCATACATTATCTCACAAAGCTTTGGAGGATCAGGAATCTGGGAGCAGCTTCTCCGTGTAGTTTTGGCTCAGAGTGTTTCAGGAGGTAGCAGTCAAAATGTCAGATAGAAATCTAGTCATCTGAAGGCTTGACGGGGACTGCAGGATCTGTGCCCAGGATGGTTCAATCACATGGCTGTTGGCAAAAGGCCTCAGTTCCTCATCACATGGGCCTCTCCATAGGGCTTCTTGATCATTCTCAGGACATGGGAGCTTATCCCAGAGTGAATAATATGAGGCAGAGCCTGCAGCCACAATCTAGTTTATGACTGAGCCTCAGAAGTCAGGGGTTACACTTCTGCCATGTTCTGTTTGCTAGAAATAGAGCCCCACTCAAAGAGAGGGTAGTGGGCTCCACCTTGTAAAGAAAGGAATATCAAATAATTTGTAGACATATTTTAAAACCACGACAGCCTATTTGAAGGCAAACTACAAACTTTTTAACTGTGGCAAATTTCTGGAAAGATGGATGGCAACATTATGAAATAAATGATGATAAAATATCACTACTGCAAATAAGGTGGTATTGGTGCAGGAATATACAGACTGATTTATGGACCAGAGTAAGAAGCCAAGAGAAAATGTTGCATAAATGTGCATTTATTAGACTTCTGGGAAGATGGCAGCATGAGAACAGTGGCGGAAATCTCCTCCCAAAACCATATATATTTGTGAAAGTACAACAAATACAACTATTCCTAAAAGAGAGACCAGAAGATACAGTACAACAGCCAGGCTACAGCTACATCTGCGAGAACTCAGTGCCTCACGAAGTGGGTAAGATTCAAAGCTGCGACCCAGCAGGACCCGAGCACTCTCCCACCCCAGCACACTGGTGGAAGGAAAAGAATCAGAGTGGGGAGGGAGTGGAAACACAGGCCTGCCAAATAACCAGCCCTGGTGATCTGCACTGGGAGCACAGACACACATCGCATGGTGTATCGGAGATTAGAGAAACAGAAGGGCAGGATCTGAGAAGGAGACTGCAAGCAGGTCCCCTCAGCCAGCTCCCCGGGACAAAAGAAAAGCGGGGACTTTTAAAAAAGTTTTAAAGAGACAAGGTCCCAACAGTGGAACAAAATCATCCCAGTGCACTCAGGCCAGCAGGCTGGGAGTCTTGGGGAATTTCAGACCCCCTGGCTGGCGGCTGGGCAAAGCCGCACCGAGGCTTCCCGCAGAGATCAACAGCATGCCATTGGTTTCCCCTGGCTGGCGCTGCAAAGGGTCTGGTGGAGCCACCACAGCTGTGGAACAGCGGAGGAGTGGCCCCGCCCACAGCAACCTCACAGAATCTACTCCAGGCTGGTGCACAGCTAAGCGGGAAGGGCCCCAGAACCCATAACAAGGTATAGACTAGGCTGAGGCGGCCCAGCACACAGGCAGCTCAGGGGATTATCCCAGAGACTGCTTCCCGGTGTGTGGGAAACAAGCTCAGCCCCTGGAGAAGGGCAAGGAGAACAACAAGAAGGAAGGGACTTTGTTCTCCCAGCTGACACACATGGCACCTACCAGTGACGACTTCTGTCTCCATGAAAAGGCAGAGGAATATGGTCTAGACATGGATCACACAGACAGCCCCAGAGAGAGGGCCTGGTGGGATAGATTTAAACAATCTTCCTGAAAAAGAATTCAGAATAAAAGTCATAACCATGCTGATGCATCTACAGAGAAATATGCAAGAGCTGAGGGAGGAAGTGAGGAGAGGTATTACAGAAATGAAACAGTCGATTGACAGGTTGAAGATCAGACTGGATGAGGCGCAAGAGACTGTTAATGGAATAGAAATGAGAGAACAGGAATACAGAGAACCTGAGGCAGAGAGAGATAAAAGGATCTCTAGGAATGAAAGAATATTAAGAGAACTGTGTGGCCAATCCAAACGGAACAATATTTGCATTATAGGAGTACCAGAAGAAGAAGAGAGAGAGAAAAAGGGATAGAAAGTGTCTTTGACGAAATAATTGCTGAAAACTACCCCAAGCTGGGGAAGGAAATAGTCTATCAGACCATGGAAGCCCACAGATCTCCCAACACAAGGGAACCAAGGAAGACAACACCAAGACACATAATAATTAAAATGGCAAAGATCAAAGATAAGGACAGAGTATTAAAGGCAGCCAGAGAGAGAAAAAAGATCACCTACAAAGGAAAACCCATCAGACTATCATCAGACTTCTCAACAGAAACCTTACAGGCCAGAAGAGAATGGCATGATATATTTAACATAATGAAACAGAAGGACCTTGAACCAAGAATACTGTATCCAGCATGACTATCATTTAAATTTGAGGGAGGGATTAAACAATTCCCAGACAAGCGAAAGCTGAGGGAATTTGCCTCCCACAACCACCTATAAAGGATATCTTAAAGGGACTGCTCTAGATGAAAGTACTCCTAAGGCTAAAAAGATGTCACCAGAGAAAATAAAATCATAGCAAAGGAAGTAGACTAGCCAATTACTAACTAAAGGCAAAAAGTAAAATCAAATATCCACAAAAAGAGTCAAAGGAAAAGTAAAAGAATACAGAATAAAACACCTAGTATATAAAGAATGGAGGAGGAAGAATAAGAAGGGAGAGAAAGAATCATCAGACTGTTTAAATAGCTTAACAAGGGAGTTAAGTTAGACTGTTAGATAGTAAAGAAGCTACCTTTGAACCTTTGGTAACCAGCAAACTAAAGCCAGCAATGGCAATAAGTACATATCTATCGATAATCACCCTAAATGTAAATGGACTGAATGCACCAATCAAAAGACACAGAGTAATAGAATGGATAAAAAAGCAAGACCCATCTATATACTGCTTACAAGAGACTCACCTCAAACCCAAAGATATACAGAGACTAAAGGTGAAGGGATGGAAAAAGATATTTCATGCAAACAACAAGGAGAAAAAAGCAGGTGTTGCAGTACTTGTATCAGACAAAATAGACTTCAAAACGAAGAAAGTAGCAAGAGATAAAGAAGGACATTACATAATGATAAAGGGGTCAATCCAATTTATAACCATTATAAATATATATGCACCCAACACAAGAGTGCCGGCATATGTGAAACAAATACTAATAGAATTAAAGGAAGAAATAGAAAGCAATGCATTCATTTTAGGAGACTTCAACACACCACTCACTCCAAAGGATAGATCAACCAGACATAAAATAAGTAAAGACACAGAGGCACTGAACAACACACTAGAACAGATGGACCTAACAGACATCTACAGAACTCTACACCCAAAAGCAGCAGGATACACATTCTCCTCAAGTGCACATGCAACATTTTCCAGAATAGACCACATACTAGGCCACAAAAAGAACCTCAGTAAATTCAAAAATATTGAAATTCTACCAACCAACTTCTCAGATCACAAAGGTATAAAACTAGAAATAAATTGTACAAAGAAAACAAAAAGGCTGACAAATACATGGAGTCTTAATTACATGCTCCTAAATAATCAATGGATCAATGACCAAATTAAAACAGAGATCAAACAATATATGGAGACAAATGACAACAAAAACACAAAGCCGCAACTTCTGTGGGACGCAGCAAGGGCAGTTCTAAGAGGAAAGTATATTGCAATCCAGGCCTATTTAAAGAAGGAAGAATGATCCCAAATGAACAGTCTAAAGACACAATTGCTGAAATTGGAAAAAGAAGAACAAATGAGGCCCAAGGTCACCAGAAGGAGGGACATAATAAAGATCAGAGAAGAAATAAATAAAATTGAGAAGAATAAAACAATAGAAAAAAATCAATGAAACCAAGAGCTGGTTCTTTGAAGAAATAAACAAAATAGATAAACCCCTAGACAGACTTACTAAGAGAAAAAGAGAATCTACACACATAAACAGAATCAGAAATGAGAAAGGAGAAATCACGATGGACCCCACAGAAATACAATTATAAGAGAATACTATGAAAATCTATATGCTAACAAGCTAGAAAACCTAGAAGAAATGGATAACTTCTTAGAAAAATACAACCTTCCCAGATTGACCAAGCAAGAAACAGAAAACCTAAACAGACCAATTACCAGCAACAAAATTGAATCGGTAATCAAAAAACTCCCAAGAACAAAATCCCCAGGCTAGATGGATTCACCTCCGAATTTTACCAGACGTACAGAGAAGAAATAATACCCATTCTCCCTAAAGTTTTCCAAAAACTAGAAGAGGAGGGAATACTTCCAAACTTATTCTATGAAGCCAGCATCACTCTAATACCAAAACGAGGCAAAGACCTCACCAAAAAAGAAAATTACAGACCAATATCCCTGATGAACGTAGATGCAAAAATACTCAACAAAATATTAGCAAACCAAATTCAAAAATACATCAAGAGGATCATACACCACGATCAAGTGGGATTCATCTCAGTGATGAAAGGATGGTACAACATTCGAAAATCCATCAACATCATCCACCACATCAACAAAAAGAAGAACAAAAACCACATGATCATCTCCATAGATGCTGAAAAAGCATTTGACAAAATTCAACATCCATTCATGATAAAAACTCTCAACAAAGTGGGTATAAAGGGCAAGTACCTCAACCTCATAAAGGCCATACATGACAAACCCATAGCCAACATCATACTTAACAGCAAGAAGCTGAAAGCTTTTCATCTAAGATCGGGAGCAAGACAGGGATGCCCACTCTCCCCACTGTTATTCAACATAGTACTGGAGGTCCTAGCCATGGCAGTCAGACAAAACAAAGAACTATAAGGCATCCAGATTGGTAAAGAAGAAGTCAAATTGTCACTATTTGCAGATGACATGATATTGTATATAAAAAACCGTGAAGACCCCACTCCAAAACTATTAGAGGTAATATCTGAATTCAGCAAAGTGGCAGTATAAAAAATTAACGCACAGAAACCTGTTGCTTTCTTATACACTAACGATGAGCTAACTGAAAGAGAAATCAGGAAAACAACTGCATCAAAAAGAATAAAATACCTCTGAATAAACCTAACAAAGGAAGTGAAAGACCTGTACTCTGAAAACTACAAGACACTCCTAAGAGAAATTAAAGAGGACACTAACAAATGGAAATTCATCCCATGCTCTTGGCTAGGAAGAATAAATATTGTCAAAATGGCTATACTACCTAAAGCAATGTACAGATTCAAAGCAATCCCTATCAAACTACCACCAGCTTTCTTCAATGAACTGGAACAAATAATTCTAAAATTCATATGGAACCACAAAAGACCCCGAATAGCCAAAGCAATCCTGAGAAGGAGGAATAAAACGGGGAATTACACTCCCTGACTTCAAGCTCTACTACAAAGCCACAGTAATTAAGACAATTTGGTATTAGCACAAAAACAGACCCACAGACCAGTGGAACAGAATAGAAAATCCAAACATTAACCCAAACATATACAGTCAATTAATATTTGATAAAGGAGCCTTGGATATACAATGGGGAGATGACGGCCTCTTCAGCAGCTGGTGTTGGAAAAACTGGACAGCTACATGTAAGAGAATGAAACTGGACTACTGTCTAACCCCATACACAAAGGTAAACTCAAGGAGGATCAAAGACCTGAATGTAAGTCATGAAACCATAAAACTCTTAGAAAAAAACATAAACAAAAATTTCTTGGACATAAACATGAGCGACTTCTTCATGAACATATCTCTCCGGGGCAAGGGAAACAAAAGCAAAAATGAACAATTGGGACTATATCAAGCCGAAAAGCTTCTGTATAGCAAAGGACACCATCAGTAGAACAAAAAGACATCCTACGGTATGGGAGAATATATTCATAAATGACATATCCGATAAGCGGTTGACATCCAAAATATATAAAGAACTCACACACCTCAACAAACAAAAAGCAAATAATCCAATTAAGAAATGGGCAGAGGACATGAATAGACACTTCTCCAAAGAAGAAATTCAGATGGCCAATAGGCACATGAAAAGATGCTCCACATCACTAATCATCAGAGAAATGCAGATTAAAACCACAATGAGATATCATCTCACACCAGTGAGGATGGCCAACATCCAGAACACAAACAACAACAAATGTTGGTGAGGATGTGGAGAAAAGGGAACCCTCCTACACTGCTAGTGGGAATGCAAATTAGTTCAACCATTGTGGAAAGCAGTATGGAGGTTCCTCAAAAAACTCAAAATAGAAATACCATTTGACCCAGGAATCCCCCTCCTAGGAATCTGCCCTAAGAATGCAGCAGCCCAGTTTGAAAAAGACAGATGCACCCCTATGTTTATCGCAGCACTATTTACAATAGCCAAGAAATGGAAGCAACCTAAGTGTCCATCAGTAGATGAATGGATAAAGAAGATGTGGTACACATACACAATGGAATATTATTCAGCCATAAGAAGAAAGCACATCTTACCATTTGCAACAACATGGATGGAACTAGAGGGTATTATGTTCAGTGAAATAAGCCAAGTGGTAAAAGGCAAATATCAAGTGATTTCACTCACATGTGGAGAATAAGAGCAAAGAAAAAAACTGAAAGAACAAAACAGTAGCAGACTCACAGAACCCAAGAACGGACTAACAGTTACCAAAGGGAAAGAGACTGGGGAGGATGGGTGGGAAGGGAGGGACAAGGGGAAAAAAGGGGCTGTACGATTAGCAGACATAATGTTGAGGGGGCACGGGCAGGGCTATACAACTCAGAGAAGACAAGTAGTGATTCTATAGCATCTCACTACACTGATGGCCAGTGACTGTAATGGGGTAGGTGGGGAGGATCTGATGAAATAGGGAGTTTAGTAACCGTAGTGTTGCACATGTAATTGTAGATTAATGATACCAAAAAAAATGTGCATTCACTATGTGATAAAGATGACATCTCGATTCAATAATAAACATGAATCATAAATTATCTGAAGCAGTTGGTTACTTACTTTGGGAGAAAAGCTTAAGCCTTACAGGACAGCATACAACAGAATAAGTTCCAGAATGAGAAATAAGTTCAATGTAAAATTTTAAACCTAAAGCAGCAAGAACAAATATGGATGAATATTCATATGATTTCAGGGTTAAATTTCGTAATCGACTATAAAAATGGAGAACTCACAACACAAAAATTTGAATACTGAATTCCATAATGATAACAGCTATTTGTATACATATGTTTATGTATAAATATGTCAAATTAGCAAACTTCCAAAATATTTTCCACATATACCTGTAGAGACAGTGTTGACATAAAATACAGAGACTTAAAAATAAACGTTAAAATTCCTTAAGCATTTTAGAAAAACCTCCAAAAATTTAAACTGGCTATAAAACATATAAAGGATCAATTTAATTAATGAGTAAATGTAAACAGAATAGTTGCTATTGTAAACCCATCAAACTGATAAATAAGAAAGAAAGAAAGGAAGGAAAAAAAGGAAAAGGAAGGAAGAGAGAAGGAAAGAAGGGTGAGAAGCAGGGAGAGAGGAAGGAAGGAAGGCAGCCAGTCCAGTGTTGACTATGAAATTATAAAATAAATTCTTTTGTAAAGAGTTTGCAGCAGTATAAATTAGGAGTCTTCCAGAATGCAGTTTGGCAATGTGTAAGTAGGGTTTTAAAGTATTTTAACCCTAAAGAACTAACCAGAGTTACCCAAAATAAATGATATTATGAGGATGTTTACCACAGTGATAATTATAATAGTGAAAAATTGGTACCAGCAAAATGCCAATAAAATTAAATAGATATGTTTTAACAATCATGTTTTATTTTATTTTATTTTATTTTAGTAAGTGGTTTAGATTTTTGTTGCCAATTAAGTGTTAAAAATATTACATACAATTTTATTGCAGGGATTCACAACCCAGTTTTTAAAAACATTCCTTTATATTGAATATTAAAAAAATATCTTTTCGAGTTATGGTGGCCACCAAGTCACCATCCCTCAAACAAAACAAGTCCTAAATCCAAATAATTCTGTTTCTGCTAGATGGCAGGGTTTGCTTTCCATCATACCTGGCTGCCATACCTTTCTTGTGACAATGAATGGCCCATGCCATTCCTGCATGACCTTGCCCTTCCAGCTATCTTCTACCACATCACAGGGGCAATTACTGGGATCAGACATGTAGACTGACAAGTTTGAGTGAGATAAGCATCCCAACCTATGAAGCACCCTTTGTCGCATGTGCCATTTATTAGGGTTTCCATTAAAAGTATTGTGTTTTCATACTTTACAACCATAAAAGAGTAAATCATTTCAAAGGATTTAAAACCATGTTTCATAACGCTACTTCAGCGTGGCAGATGTTTGTATTTCAAATTAGAGAATGAAGTAGGCTGTAAAAGTTCCTCATAATATAATAAACACAATGTATGAAGTACCCAAATAGTATATGAGGTTTGTTTTAATTGGTGGGGTTATAAATGATCTGTTAACTTTTTTCTGTCTACATTTGTATGTGTTGCACTTTTTCTCAAATGGATGTGTACTGTATTTAAAAATGAAAAAGTGATATTTTTAAAGATAGAACCATTCATTACAAGACAGATTGGCAAGAATGGAAACAAGAGTTTCTCATACCACTTCTTCAAAAAACCATTAGTCCTTTGACCGCTTCTTGAAATTTCCCATTCTGAATAAGAAGAAAATAAAGATATTTTCTAATTCTGAAGCATCACCAAATACATTAAAAAATGACAATACATATCAGAGATTTGTGTATTATATTTTTACAACTTCTCAACACAGATTGGTCTCAGGAAAAACATTACCCAAGACTCAGTCAATGGAAAGGAGAAAAATAAAGAGTATATGAATGAAAACTTGAATCATGACTGCTCTTAGACGAAACCTCTCTCAGTTATTCTACAAATATTAATTGAATGTCCAGTATGTGCAAATCTCTGTTACAGCATTGTGAGGAGATAACAAAGAAACAGGAATGTTCTTTGCTATCACTTCAGTAAACTCAGTAATTTGATTAATATGTATTGTGTATCTGTGTAGCTAGGCACCAGGGATAGATCAGTGAAAAGAAGACAGAAATACTTTTCCATTAAGAGTTAAATCTCTCCCTTATTTTAAGTGTGAGTATCTTAACTTTCAGAAGCACACAATATACATGGGAGCCAGAAATAGGAAGTGAGGCATGAGGAAGTAGTAAATCCAATTCTCCAAATGTGTAGGTCGTCTAATCCCTGAGTTCATCATTTTCTGAAGAATTATTTCCTTCCATTTACATGAGCCTAGAAACTCCCACCTTTCCTAGTTCAGTAAATGTCTTTTCATCACCCTATTTAGTGCATCTTTCAGCTCCTTGTTTCTCATACTGTAGATCAAAGGGTTCAAGACAGGGGTGACAAAGGTGTAGACAACAGAAACCACACGGCCCATTTCTGGGTTGTAGCTAGAGCTGGGGCATAAGTAGATAAGGCTACCGCAGCCATATTGGAGGAGAACCACAGTCAGATGAGAAGAGCAGGTGGAGAAGGCCTTGTGTCGACCCTCGGCTGAGTGGATCTTCAGAATGGCAGCCACGATGAAGATGTAAGAGATGGAGATGAGGGAGAAGGGGATGGTAAGGGTGATGACACTGACGATGAAGAGCATGGCTTCTGGCATTCTAGTATCCCCGCATGCCAACCGCAACATGGGGAGTATATCACAGTAGAAGTGAGTGATTCTGTTGTTGCCACAAAACGGCAGGTGGAAAATCAGAGCTGTGAGTTGTAAGGCTTGAAGGAAGCCAAGGACCAAGGCTCCGGTGGCCAGCTGGACACACCGCTGCCACCTCATGATGAGGGTGTAGCGCAAGGGGTCCCGGATAGCTACAAACCGATCGTAAGCCATGATCACCAAGAGGGTACAGTCAGAACAGCCCAGAAAGACAAAGAAGAACATCTGTGTGCCGCAGCCAGATAAAGAGATGGGTATTCTCCCCATGGTCAGGAGGTTGACCAAAGCCAGCGGGGCAACAGTGGAAGAGAAAAAGATCTCCAGCACCGCCAGATTGGCCAGGAAGAAATACATGGGAGTGTGGAGGGCATGCTCCGCCCAGACAGTGAGAAAGATTGTGGCATTACCAATGAGACTGCCAGTATACATTAGCAGGAAAGCCACAAAAATACACATTCGTACCTCCCTGATGGGTGAAAGTGGGTGAAAGTGGAACTGGATCTCTATGGTTTGGTTTCCGTACCCCATAAAAGTGGCACATTGGGCTTCCTAGGACAAAAGAAATAGAAAAAAACATGTTTAGGAAGGAAGTACTGTGTGCTGTAGGGTAAAGATGATGATTAAACTGTCTTAACACCTATAGCCTTAGTAGTTTTGACGATGAGTTTATGCTGGGCAGGCCACTCTATTCTTACTTGTGTTTGTCAGCTCACGTTTTCAAGACAGTTGTCTGGGTTTAAGTATAAAGCTTATCTCTGTGAACAGGAGCCAAGCTAATTTGCCTCATGTGGCAGCTGAGCTCATGACTTTGACTTCAGTGTTGTTTTGCAAGAAGCAGCCAAACTTAGAACCCCTGAATGTCTAAACTTCTACAGTGTGTAGAAATAATACACTGGCCATGCAATATGAAGTCATAGTGATCTGGATTCTGGGACCCATAATACCCACTGGGGTCATATTGTCCCATAATAAGTAGGCTCCATTTTTCTCTTAAGGGATATGTTCGTAGAGAGAAAGCAGTCATCTTGTGTTAATTCTGCAGCACTGAGTATGATGACTCCATTACTAGCCAGTGGTTGTAGAAAGAGCTCCAAGCCTTCCAGTACATTGGCCCTTAACCATAGGCACCACATCCCTGTCCCTTTTATAAACTTTCTCTATGCCTCTTAGCAAGAGTCAAGGGAGGTATAGCAGTCAAGAAACAGCATCAATAAAGACTCCAGCTTTGGAGAGTTTATACAAATTCTTTCTCCCATCTCAAGTGGACAATGGCCACATTCTTATATATGGTAAAGAAAGTATCAAGCACAATATTTTGTACAACCTCCTAAAACAAACTTTTATCTTATATTTATGATAATTTGTTTTCTTTATGTCTTATTTCTTATAAATATATAATCTCCTGCAGAATAAGGACTGTATTTTATTCATCCCCTCGTTAATGCCTAGTGTGGTGACCTGCAAGTGTTTTGAATCAATCAATAAATGAAGATGTCTTTTTCACAACCTGGATAGGTTTTCAATTAGGCAGCGCACATGGTCTTGTAAATTGTGACTTAGGCATTCATGAAAGGAAAATATTCCTCACACAAGCCTGGTACAGCTTAGTTACTTTGTGTTTAGAAAATACGGTCATTGAAAATTTGCCCATTTTCTTACCTATTAGTTTAACTGTAAGTAATTAAGTACTCAAATCACAAACTATTTTTCTGCATGAGGAAAATATCCTCTGTCTCCCTCTCCATGAGTCTCTGCTTGAAGGAGATCAGGCTGATGTGTGTTTCTGGTATGGGCCCTGCCCTGCTCTGGGACTCACCACTCAAAGGGTCTGAACACTGAATGTGATCTTTCTCTAGACTACTGGTAGGACAATAGGCTAGAATAGATGCTCAAAGGGAAACTAGAGAAAGAAAACACCCAGGGTCTTGTGTCAGCTGTTAGTAGTTGCTGTCACGCCCATGAACATTGCCTCCACTCCACTGAACAGTCATCACATAGGAGGTCACCCAAACTCTTATGTTTTGTTAATTACTGCTTGGATCTGAGTCAAGCTCATCCTTACAGGAAGGAACGTTAGACATTTACCTAAGGGGAAGGATTTGAATGGCCTTGTAAAGACCCTCATTCATAAAGTTGGTCCTTTCCCTGATAAAATGAAAATTTACCCAGCGAAAATGAAAATGTGAGCTAAGATGGATGAGATGGGGGTATAAATTAAGAGGGTCAGATATCACACCAGTATATCTGTCAGAAGCACCTTACCTGACTTTATTTGCCAGAATCAATTCCTCTTCTCTTTCAGGTGCTGGAAAGGGGAAACATTTTGGAGTACCTTGCATGTGGGAGGAGAGAGTGACATAAGCTGAGTATAAATCTTGGAGAATGAGTAGATGTCTTAGAGCAACTCAGGGACCATTTGTTATAGACTGCTACATGCTTTTTCAATGTGTTTATGTTCTTGTATCTCATTTAATTTTCTGGAATTGGTCAGTAGGTAGAAAGACAGCAATCCATATCTCTGTCTTGTGACTGAGGCACAAAGAGGGTGATAAACTGACCCAGGGTCTTGCAGTGATTTAGAGGTGGAGGACAAGCTAACATTTAGATCTCCTTGTGTTTATCAATGATTACAGAAATCTTGGCTTGATTCTTGTCATGGGACTGCAAACTAGCTGGGATCTTGTCAGTGATGCTCCCACTGAAGTCAGGGTAAACCAGCAAATGGCTTGCCCCAGGTCAAGGCTCTTACATACATGACAAAATGACCTTAATGACACTAGAGGAAAAGATAAAGAGGATTCCACCCAGAATTTCTAGCTAAGTCCCTGAATCAACAAAGTTTCTATGTCTTGGTCTATTTAAAAAAAACCTATGGATTCAAATAAAAATTGCATGGGTGAGACATGGCTTAGCTTGTAAGAAGTTCAGGTATGCTGAAAATTGTAGCTGTGGTTGCAGGCGCCAAAAGTACCAAATTCTGATTCCTGAAAGTACAGTCAGACTGATTGGTGCACAAAGTTGGCAGTGAAGCCTAGTAGATACAAGAACTTGAACACTGGAATCGAGTACACCTGGGACTATCACCTGGCTCTGCTGTTTACCAGTTGTGTGACCTTGACAACTTTGTCCCTGTGCACCTCAGTTTCTCCATATTTAAAATACAAATAATATTAACATCAATCCTGTGAAGTCGTGCAGATAAATGAGGTAATGACTATAAAGTGATTTTCACAGTGTCTGGTGGTGATGTCATTATAGGCTGAGTAGCAACACCATAACTGATTTTCAAAAGCTGTACTAATGGCTCTGTGTGAGTCTTTCCATGACAGCATGAGTTCTTATTCTGATATAATAGTACATAAAACCATGATGACCATTTTGGCCTGCTTTCTATGTACAACAACGCCTTCCTTCATCTGATTATGCCCACCGGACAAAGCGTTAAGTATGTGGCATTGTTATTGCTACAGTTTGAACTCAGACATCGTAGTCCTGTGCAGCAATCCAGGGACCACACACCTTTATGGAATGGTATTGCTAACTTTGTCAGAAGGCTCCAGTGTGTCTTTACCTTTCTGGATTTTAATTACTGTAATTGAGAACTTAGGCTGTTCATATTATATATTCTCTTAATTCATGTTCTCGAGAAGGAGGGACTCATGGCCCTCCTATCTTGTACACTGCATTGTCCACCCAGCACCCATCGTAGTATCAGATCACAAGAGACAGTATAAGAATGAATGCATGCATGCATGAATGTAGATTTGTCACTTGTATATCTAGACAAGGGGAGAATACATAGCATAGTCTGGGAGATTCTGAGGTTCTTGTAAGAACCTCTTGTAAGGACCTTGAGGTTCAATGTAGGGTCTTAGTATTAACCTCATAAGAAATGAGAAATAGTAGGGAATTTTTGTAGAACATCCTGAATCTTGGAGCCAGAGTCAAGAGAATTTCTACCTGATTCCTTAGGGCCACACAGATTTGTGTTAAATAATGGGACGGTAAGGAGTTAGCCTACTAACCCATGAAAATGAGAGGCACAGCCTCTCAGTTTTGTTCATTTTGAAGTAATCAGATATTTTTCCATTCTGAATCCAAACTAGAAAATTTTCAAAGCAAAGTAAACCTTTCTGATCCCTTTGTCTGTCTTCACTTGGAGTAACTTGTGAGAACAGGGTGCCATCATCAATGGCAAGTCATGTAAGTCCCTGATTATCTGGATAGAAAGTGAGGATGGATCAAATATCTGTGGTGCTGCCAGGCTTCCCGAATTTTGCAGATGTTATAAAACCAAAGGCAGAGATAGAATTTTTATTATTCTAAGGCATAATCAGAATCATTTTGTTATCAAAATGATATCATTTGTTATCAAGAATTCTAACGTCATAACTCCTGTTATCTTCCCAGCTGGCTATTGAGCACGAAGGTAAGGAATCTGACGCCCTAGAAGGCAGCTAAGAGAGATGCTGGAATTGGCTGAGCACTTACCTTCCTCTAGAAACAAACCTATCTTCTAATCCAAGTGTTATTTCTGAAGGTTTCCCTCAATCCGTAAGCCTTTATGACTCCTGCAGGGACCTTTGGGACCAATTTTCCGGTGTCCCTAGATCCCTGCCCACAAATGAATGCCAGGTCATGGCATCCACGTCGTCACTGTTCTCAGAGGTCAGACTCACCTTCAGGAGTTTCTGTGAAATCAAAGCTTCCTTCAGCAGTTTTGCATCTGACTCTGTTTCAGTGGAAGAAAGGCATTGACCCTCCAGAGCCTGGGCAGTCGGAGTGTTTCACTATCCACAAGGAAAGGTATATCCAGCAGTGGTTTAGAAATCCAAAGCAGGAAATGCAAAACACCGTTATGAGCCCTGTTGAGTGGCTTCTAAAGATTGTATTTACTTTTCATTGGTACTTTGCCTTGACGATGTCATCTCCTTTCTTTATTGTTTTCAAAGTAGTTCTTAGGGGGTTATTTTCTGTGACAGTGTTACTGAGCCAGAAAGCAACAGCCAGAATAGTCTTCTGGAGTAAGATCCCTAGCGTGTCATTTTCATAAAGAAAAGTCATATTAAAAATATGCTAGCTAATTACCTTGATAGAGGGTTGAGAGATTGAGTCAAACACCTGATCATTTTTTCACGAGCACCTTGAAATTTTGTGTGATGAACATAATATTTTGGATTAACAGAGTATCTTACTCCTGTTCAGATATTCTGAAATTATGCCAGCAAAACTCCGGGGTATGTGTTTGAACTTCTGAAATCATTATTTCTTCTCTCAGAAACTGGTTTGACATCACTACCACAATAGTAGGCTATCACCATTATTTTCAAGGGACTCGAAAATTTCCTTTTTTATAAATGGGGGAAGTTGGAGATAAAAAGCAGTGAACAATTCTTGTGCAATTAAGAAAGTAGTAATTTAAAAACATGGCAAAATATACGTAAACTCTGTATGTATCACAATATGTAATATTTTTGAAGTGCTCCTGCATTACTCACTCATTCTAACACTGTTTTGTGAGGTTGAAGTTATCATTTTTATCATTTGACACATGAGTCATAGAAGCTCACCCAGGCTAAGTAATGGACAGACAGTGCTTGACCCAAGGCTGAAATTCACATTTTCTAACTTGGAGTCCTTTTTCTTACATTATGCTGCCTTTAGTCTGTATTATTGTTTGTATAATAATCATTACCACTTGATATTGTATTAAGCTCCCTAGGTTTCATTTTATTGAAGCTTCTCTCTAGTAACTTTTTCTCCTACTCTTTATCTTTTTCATCCTGTATTTCTCTTGGTCATCTAACTCCTAGAAGAGGATCATTTTCGTGCTCACCTGGCTTGTAAAGCATCTCTGAATTAGAAACATTTTCATGTTAAAGCAAATTATTTGTTTTTCAATAACCTTTAGAACAAACGTGAATTCCTTTGCATAATGTACAAAGATCAACTTATTGTACATAAATAATAGAAAAATTGAATTTTTAATTATAATAAATATGTACTCACAGTTACTAGGATATAAAAATTTGTTATAAAATATTACACATTTGTTTCATGGAAATGAATTTTTTATGAGTATTTCAATGCTTCTTAGTTCTAGTATCTCATTTTTCCAATAGAAGTTATCACTAAATTTGACACTCATCTTTCTCATGTCATTACAGACTGTAAGATTTTAATGAATATTAAATTCAAGAATCTATGTTCTCCACTAGCAACTGACATGGCAAAGTTAAAAATGAGAGGCAGTAAATCCTTAGAACTAGGCAGTATTTAGAAATGTGTACTAAGTTGTGTCTGTAAATTTATTGTGCTGCTGAAACAGGAACTCGTAGCAGAATTTAGAAAACTATTTATGGTTTTAAGCCTCTCATACGCTGAGTTTATATCAACATCACATTCCTTTCTGTGTTCAGCGCTCAGGTACAATGATAAATTTTTACATAAGACCACAGTAGTTTACTTTCTTCATAATCCTTTAAGTTACACGTCAACTAGGATACTGAAAAGACTACAAAATTCTCTTAGTTGTATAAATCTTTCTTTGAAAGATAATATTGCTGCATCCAAGAAAGAAAAACAATCAATTGATTTGAAACTACATTTTAGACAAGCAGTGAGCTTGGGATTCGTAATTCACCCTGAAATGGATGGTGCTCCCGTTTTTCCTCTTTCCTTTTAATTTTCTAGGTTGGAGAAGTTGCCATCAGGTTCAGAGACTCTGAAAACTTACTTGGCATCAATAATCCATAGGTGTTGTATATGTCACTGGTTTATTGCAGGTTGTTCCGAGACATTATGTAGAATGAAATTTTGGTGCCTGAATCATATTGCGTACAAGGTTAATTTACATAAAATATTATGCCAAATTATAACTTGGAAAAGTGAATTTAAAACCAGATGTTTTCTAAAGTATGTCATTGGCTTGCTTTCTAGAAAGATTGCGACTGCTCTTGGTGAGAGGAGAGATTTTTTAAAAAGGAAATTTTTTTTTGCAAATATTTTTTTTATTGTGAAATGATTATCACAGTAAGTTTAGTTAACATCCTTCAACAAACATAGTTACAAATTATTTTTTCTTGCGTTGTGAACGTTTGAGGTTTTTTCTCTTAACAACTTTTCAATACACAAGACATTATTGCTCACCATGCAACGAACAAGTTCCAGTACAGTGAACAAGCTCCCACAAGGTGAGCAATGCAAAGGCTGTCATATCAGATAAACTAATTCAGTTACTGTAATCAATCAAGTCAGCTATGATTATTCATGTGATTTTTATACTTAAATTATAAGTGAATCCCACATTTCCCCCTTTTTTGTTTTAATTGACACAAATGCATATGCATATATTTGTGGAAGGTACCAGAATAATGATTAGCTGGGCTCGGCCTGTGACATAGCTTGTCACGGGCAATGTCTCTCTCGTCTGGAGGGGTGAGGTTCTATGCCTCAACTCAGTTGGCCCCCACGTTGCTCACCTGAGGTCCCTTGCGACTGTGCCTGTCTTAGGTTGTTCCTCCCATGAGGAATCTTACCCGTCTCTGGCTAACAGGCCATCTCCTGGGACCAAACAGGGAGATAAAATACAAAAGAGAGGACAGCCGGCAGCTCTAATTCTGGATAAAATCACAATATACATGATTATTTTCTTGCAGCAAATGCAGGTGGGGAATCAGTATATGATTTCACA
Organism: Smutsia gigantea; assembly: GCA_032199065.1. Lineage (NCBI taxonomy): Eukaryota > Metazoa > Chordata > Mammalia > Pholidota > Manidae > Smutsia > Smutsia gigantea. The sequence goes on along the minus strand of JAVSCE010013164.1, from coordinate 2,963 downwards.
AAGCTGTTTAAAGGGAATCAAATTTCTTGAAGTTAAATCTTGAGAAGTAGCATATGCTTGTATTGGCTTTAAAAGACCAACAACTGCCTTCCGCACACACACTAGGAGAACAGGAATCAAATGCATAACAGTATTAGACCCACAATTATAGGCCATATCCAATGGAACAAAGAAAACCAATTTAACAATCCAGGCATTTGTGAAAACTTATCAATACCATGATGAATGTTGTCTATTTGATCTTGACTAGTATGCAAAAAATCAGCCAAATTAAAACAACACATCCCTGGAAATTGTTCACATCCCATAGTTGTACAACCCTCCCCATGCCCCAAAACATTACATCTGCAATCATAATGCCCCTTTTTCCCTCTTATCCCTCCCTTCCCACCCATCTTCCCCAGTCCCTTTCCCTTTGGTAACTGTCAGTCCGTTCTTGGGTCCTGTGAGTCGGCTGCTGTTTTGTTCCTTCAGTTTTTTTCTTTGTTCTTATACTCCACATATGAGTGAAATCATTTGATACTTGTCTTTTTCGGCTTGGCTTATTTCACTGCACATAATACCCTCTAGCTCCATCCATGTTGTTGCAAATGGTAGGATTTGTTTTCTTCTTATGGCTGAATAATATTCCATTGTGTATATGTACCACATCTTCTTTATCCATTCATCTACTGATGGACACTTAGGTTGCTTCCATTTCTTGGCTATTGTAAATAGTGCTGCGATAAACATAGGGGTGCATCTGTCTTTTTCAAACTGGGCTACTGTATTCTTAGGGTAAATTCCTAGGAGTGGAATTCCTGGGTCAAATGGTATTTCTATTTTGAGTTTTTTGAGGAACCTCCATACTGCTTTCCACAATGGTTGAACTAATTTGCATTCCCACCAGCAGTGTAGGAGGGTTCCCTTTTCTCCACATCCTCGCCAACATTTGTTGTTGTTTGTGTTTTGGATGTTGGCCATCCTCACTGGTGTGAGGTGATATCTCATTGTGGTTTTAATCTGCATTTCTCTGATGATTAGCGATGTGGAGCATCTTTTCATGTGCCTGTTGGCCATCTGAATTTCTTCTTTAGAGAAGTGTCTATTCATGTCCTCTGCCCATTTCTTAATTGGATTATTTGCTTTTTGTTTGTTAAGGTGCATGAGTTCTTTATATATTTTGGATGTCAACCCCTTATCAGATACGTCATTTATGAATATATTCTCCCATACTGTAGGATGTCTTTTTGTTCTACTGATGGTGTCCTTTGCTGTACAGAAGCTTTTCAGCTTGATATAGTCCCACTTGTTCATTTTTGCTTTTGTTTCCCTTGCCCGGGGAGATATGTTCATGAAGAAGTCGCTCATGTTTATGTACAAGAGGTTTTTGCCTATGTTTTTTTCTAAGAGCTTTATGGCTTCATGACTTACATTCAGGTCTTTGATCCACCTTGAGTTTACCTTTGTGCATGGGGTTAGACTGTAGTCCAGTTTCATTCTCTTACATGTAGCTGTCCAGTTTTTCCAACACCAGCTGCTGAAGAGGCCGTCATCTCCCATTGTATATCCAAGGCTCCTTTATCAAATATTAATTGACTGTATATGTTTGGGTTAATGTTTGGATTTTCTATTCTGTTCCACTGGTCTGTGGGTCTGTTTTTGTGCCAATACCAAATTGTCTTGATTACTGTGGCTTTGTAGTAGAGCTTGAAGTCAGGGAGTGTAATTCCCCCTGTTTTATTCCTCCTTCTCAAGATTGCTTTGGCTATTCGGGGTCTTTTGTGGTTCCATATGAATTTTAGAATTATTTGTTCCAGTTCATTGAAGAAAGCTGTTGGTAGTTTGATAGGGATTGCATTGAATCTGTAGATTGCTTTAGGTAGTATAGCCATTTTGACAATATTTATTCTTCCTAGCCAAGAGCATGGGATGCATTTCCATTTGTTAGTGTCCTCTTTAATTTCTCTTAGGAGTGTCTTGTAGTTTTCAGAGTACAGGTCTTTCACTTCCTTCGTTAGGTTTATTCCTAGGTATTTTATTCTTTTTGATGCAGTTGTGAACGGAATTGTTTTTCTGATTTCTCTTTCTGTTAGTTCATCATTAGTGTATAGGAAAGCAACAGATTTCTGTGTGTTAATTTTGTATCCTGCAACTTTGCTGAATTCGGATATTAGTTCTAGTAGTTTTGGAGTGGAGTCTTTAGGGTTTTTTATGTACAGTATCATGTCATCTGCAAATAGTGACAATTTGACTTCTTCTTTACCAATCTGGATGCCTTGTATGTCTTTGTTTTGTCTGATTGCTGTGGCTAGGACCTCCAGTACTATATTGAATAACAGTGGAGAGAGTGGGCATCCCTGTCTTGTTCCCGATCTTAGATGAAAAGCTTTCAGCGTCTCGCCGTTAAGTATGATGTTAGCTGTGGGTTTGTCATATATAGCCTTTATGATGTTGAGGTACTTGCCGTCTATACCCATTTTGTTGAGAGTTTTAATCATGAATGGATGCTGAATTTTGTCAAATGCTTTTTCAGCATCTATGGAGATGATCATGTGGTTTTTGTTCTTCTTTTTGTTGATGTGGTGGATGATGTTGATGGATTTTCGAATGTTGTACCATCCTTGCATCCCTGGGATGAATCCCACTTGATCATGGTGTATGATCCTCTTGATGTATTTTTGAATTCGGTTTGCTAATATTTTGTTGAGTATTTTTGCATCTACGTTCATCAGGATATTGGTCTGTAATTTTCTTTTTTGGTGAGGTCTTTGCCCGGTTTTGGTATTAGAGTGATGCTGGCTTCATAGAATGAGTTTGGAAGTATTCCCTCCTCTTCTATTTTTTGGAAAACTTTAAGGAGAATCGGTGTTATTTCTTCTCTATATGTCTGGTAGAATTCAGAATTGAATCCATCTGGTCTGGGGGTTTTGTTCTTGGGTAGTTTTTTGATTACCGATTCAATTTTGTTGCTGGTGATTGGT
>JAVSCE010013163.1:0-25831 GCA_032199065.1 Smutsia gigantea | reverse complement strand
ACGTCCTAATCAGTTTTATGCAATCATTGTGGCTCCTCTCTCTTTGAAATTTTTCCTGTGCATATACTTATATAAATGTGGAAAGAAACATGTATAAATATTTTCACTTGTAACATTTGCTGTAGTAGAAAAAAGTAAAATTATAAAATATAATTTTTATATATATTTTATAAAAGTATAAACCAGGAATTGGGTTAGACGTAGGCATTTGGTGCCATCTGGCCAATGATGAGTGAGAGGAAACCTACCAGAAGACCTCTGAGAAAGTTATTTTCCTTCTTAAGAGACAAGCAAAGACAGTCCTTCTAATATTATGCTTTGGCATGTCAGAATATGATCCTTCCTACTGCAGCTATTTTGTAACCAAGAGGAGAAAGCCAACTTAATGTAGAGCACTGGAGCTTCTTATCAGGTCCCCTTGTTCTTGACATAACAAATGTCCCTTATTGTTTAAAAAAGTGGAGTGAGAGTATATGCACTCATTTGGAAAGATGTTGAAATATATTTTTAGTAGGAAAAAATCCAAAATAGTATGCATAATATGATTTCAGTTGTGTGAAGCAAAGATATCTACTCTGTAATAAGCATGTAAAATTTAGATGCATAGAAACAAAATAACCTACTCACCATGTTTACTTCTTCCACATGATATCAGAATTTTACTTTATGATATTTTTCTAATGCTTGAATGTTTTTCTCATGAGCATGTATTCCACATCTGAAAAAAAAAAGAGAGAAAGAGTTAGAAAGAAGAAAATGGTGATTTGTTAGGTCAGGGAAGAAATAAAAGGAACAGAGTGCTGAATAAAGGCAAGAGCAGTGAATGAAGAGCAAGAAAACAAAGGTACTGGCAGGTAGTATTGAACTCTGAAGTCAACAACGGGGTGATGACATAGGTTAGGGTTAAGCTCACACTGTTGTTAACTGAAACTTCAGTTAAAGTTATTGTTAAATTCTAGCTCCTGCCCTGTGTTCTGGGACAATGAATGGGGAAGGAGAATAAAGTCAGGTGGCAGGGCTCTTCACATATCTGCTCCCAGCTGGCTAAGGAAGCCTTTGTGTTGAAAATCTTGGCTGTCACATGGAATGCCCAGCTGCACTGTCTGCCATGCGATGGATTTTGTGCTACAAGAGGCAAGTTTCACAAGTCATTAATTATACCAGATGGTGCTAGAAGATTTAATAGACATCATAAATCTGCTGGGGAAACAAACATCAACAAATGACTTTACGAACTAGGGTCCATCCATACATGGTGACGGACAGTCACTTGTTTTGCTACAGTGGGTATCAAAGTTGGTTGGAGAGTCATAAATCAAGTCAACCACAACTCCGGAAAGGAAATTCCTATTTTTCTAAAACATAAAATCCTAGAATGGTCAATTCAAGGAGGAAAAAATATGTTATGTCTCTATATTTCAACAGAAATAGAACTCGGTGGGATGCAGTCATAGTGCAACCAGCCTGGAACCCTTGAAAACAAAAAATTGATTAAGAATACACTTGTTACAGTGGCAGGGACCTAGAATCTTTGACAGGATTGCTCTTTTAAGCAAAAAATGGTGCTAATATACCAGCAATGAGGTCAAAGTTGTATGTTCAACACCCTAATAGACCAATTGTCTTTGTTTTCAGGCTAAATTGTACAGTTTGCCCTTAAATAGGAAAAAAAAAAAGAGAGAGCAAGAGGGCAGTGGGAATGTTTGAGTCCATCTCTTATTTCTGAAAAGCTATTCAAATAAGTTATTCTGCAGATGGCAGGGCAGCAGAATCATCTTTAAGATGAAAGAGAGCCAATCAATATAAGCACAGAAGACACCTGTAAGTCATATCAGCAGGGGAAAATGTTAAGTAGTATTTCAAGAAATATTTACTATTTTACTTTTGATCTGAGATAAAGTACTGTTGTACCATGGGACCTAGGAACATCTTAACTCACACTATTTTCAACAGAAAACCTTGTCTTTTGCATTTTCCTAGTTCAGCATTAAACCTTAAAAAAACACAGTAGTAGCTTATGGAGAAGAAACAAATTCTAATGACCTTTCTAGCTTGCGCTGCATATTGCAATATATAATACTGTTAGCCCTTTTCCATGATACTTATCATTACGTTTCATTCGTGACTTCTACACTGTGAGTAAAAAAAGTAACTGTTAAAAAGTTAATAATAGAGCAGTGGATTAAAGATGGCAGCATGAGAGGTGAGACAGAACCTTCCTCCTAAAACCTCATATAATATGAAAATATAATTAATACAACTACTCCTGAAGGAGCAACAGGAAAGAGGACTGCGCCAAACTGCATAAACCTGGAGAAAAGAGCAGACCTCATGGAACAGGGTAATGCACCAAAGCTGTGGCCTGGCAGGACCCAAGCCCTTCCCCCAACCCAGCTCACCAGTGGGAGGAAGAGAAACAGAGTGGGGAGGGAGAGGAACCTGGGACTACTGAAAATCTAACTCCAGAGATCGGCTCTGGGAGCACAAACCTACATTTCGTGGTGCTTGCATGGTACTCTCGTAATTAGGGGGTTGGAAAGTGAACACAGGCAGAATTCCTGGAGGGACTGAGATTCCAGCCACTTGTGGAAAGCAGGGATCCATATCTGGCTGCTCTGGGACAAAAGAAAGTTAGGCAGTCTGAGAGACTTCCTAACAAGGAAGTCCTTAGCAAGAGGGCTGCTAAAGGGGCAAGGATTGTACAGAGCTTACTGCTCAGGAGAAAGGACAGGTACACAAAATTGTCCAGGTGCACTTTGCCCAGCAGGTTGAGAGCTCTCACGATCTTCAGGTGCTCCATCTCCCCGGGTGACTACATAGCTCCAAGGACTCCTTCTGTGATACGCAGCCTACTGCGCCTTTCCCCCAGCCAGTCACACCTGGATCACAAACCGGCAAACCCTACACTGGCGTTAGGCCAGCCAGAGGGAAGGTCTGTCTACAGCAACTACAGACGCAAAGGATAGAGACGTATACCTTTGCGCTTGGCCCACTGGTTCTGGCAGTGGAGTCAGGCATAGCAGCCGGGAAGTAGCAAACAGCTCTTTCCTCACCCCAGGCACCAATACCACTCCCTTGTGACCCTCTGACATTGCTTCAGGGGCTGAGCAACTCCAGGGAGTAGAGCTTCTGGGCACTAGAGGGTGCCATATACAAACATGAAACGCCAAAGGAACCTGGTTCAAAGTAAAATTTTTAATACAACTCCTGAGAAATATTTAAATGACATTGACCTCATGAATATTCCTGAAAGGGAGTTCAAAATAAAAATCATTAACATGCTCAGGGAGATACAGAAAGATATTCAAGAACACAGGAATGAATTCCAGTCAGGAGATTCAATCATTGAAGAGCACAATGGAGGGTATTAAAAGCAGATTAGATACGGTGGAGGAGACAATAAATGAAATAAAAACTAGAGAACAGGAATACAAAGAAGCTGAGACACAGAGAGAAAAAAGGATCTCTAAGAATGAAAGAATATTGAGAGAACTGTGTGACCAATCAAAATGGAACAATAGTTGCATAATAAGGGTACCAGAAGAATAAGAGAGAGAAAAAGGGATAGAAAGTGTCATTGAGGAGGTAACTGCAGAAAACTTCCCCAATCTGGGGACGGAGATAGTCTCTTAGGCCATGGAGATGCACAGATCTCCCAACACAAGGGACACAGGAAGACAACACCAAGACATATAGTAATTAAAATGGCAAAGATCAAGGATAAGGACAGACTATTAAAAGCAGCCAGAGAGAGAAATAAGATCACATACAAAGGAAAGCCCATCAGGCTATCATCAGACTTCTAAGCAGAAACCTTACAGGCCAGAAGGGAGTGGCATGATGTATTTAATGCAATGAAGCAGAACAGGCTCGAACCAAGAATACTTTGTCAGGCAAGGTTATTGTTTAAATTTCAAGGAGGGATTAAACAATTTCCAGATAAGCAAAAGCTGAGAGAATTTACCTCCCACAAACTATCTCTACAGTGTATTTTGGAGGGACTGCTATAGATGGAAGTGTTCCTAAGGTTTAATAGCTGTCACCAGAGGTAATATAAACCACAGTAAAGAAAGTAGAACAGCTAATTACTAAGCAAATGCAAAATTAAATTAACTATCCCCAAAGTCAATCAAGGGATAGACAAAGAGTACAGAGTATGAAACCTAATATATAAAGAATGGAGGAGGAATAAAAAGGAAAGAAAAAAAAAGAACCTTTAGATTGTGTTTGTAATAGCATATTAAGTGAATTAAGTTAGACTGTTAGATAGTACGGAAGTTAACTTTTAACCTTTGGTAACCAGGAATCTAAAACCTGCAATGGCAATAAGTACATACCTATCGATAATCACCCTAAATGTAAATGGACTGAATGCACCAATCAAAAGACATAGAGTCACTGAATGGATAAAAAAAAAGACCCATCTATATGCTGCCTACAAGAGACTCACTTCAAACCCAAAGACATACACAGACTAAAAGTGAAGGGATGGAAAAAGATATTTCATGTAACTAATAGGGAGAAAAAAGCAGGAGTTGGAATACTTGTATCAGACAAAATAGACTTCAAAACAAAGAAAGTCACAAGACACAAAGAAGGACATCATGTAATGATAAAGGGGTCAATCCAACAAGAAGATATAACCATTATAAATACCTATGCACCCAACACAGGAGCACCTACATAGGTGAAACAAATACTAACAGAATTAAAAGGGGAAATAGAATGCAAAGCATTATCTTAGGAGACTTCAATACTCCACTCACTCTGAAGGACAGATCAACCAGACAGAAAATAAGTAAGGAGACAGAAGCACTGAACAACACAATAGAACAGATGGACCTAACAGACATCTACAGAACTCTACACCCAAAAGTAGCAGAGTACACATTCTTCTCAAGTGCACATGGAACATTTTCAAGAACAGATCATATACAAGGCCACAAAAAGAACCTCAGTAAATTAAAAAGACTGAAATTGTACCAATCAGTTTCTCAGACCACAAAGGTATGAAACTAGAAATAAAGTATTCAAAGAAAATGAAATATCCCACAAACACATGGAGGCTTCACAACATACTCCTAAATAACCAATGGATCAATGACCAAATAAAAACAGAGATCAAGCAATATATGGAGACAAATGACAACAATAATTCAACACCACAAAATCTGTGGGACGCAGCAAAGGCTGTGCTAAGAGGAAAGTATATTGCAATACAGGTCTACCCCAGGAAAGAAGAACAATCCCATATGAGCAGTCTAAACTCACAATTAACGAAACTAGAAAAAGAAGAATAAATGAGGCCCAAAGTCAGTAGAAGGAGGGTCATAATAAAGATGAGAGCAGAAATAAATAAAATCAAGAATAATAACACAAGAGAAAGAATCAATGAAAGCAAGAGCTGGTTCTTTGAGAAAATAAATAAAATAGATAACCTCCTAGCCAGACATATCAAGAAAATGGGGTCTACTCACATAAACAGAATCAGAAATGAGAAAGGAAAAATCACTACCGACACCACAGGAAAACAAAGAATGATCAGAGAATACTATGAAAAATTATATGCTAACAAACTGAATAACCTAGAAGAAATGGACAACTTTCTAGAAAAATACAACCTTCCAACGCTGACCCAGAAAGAAACAGAAAATATCAACAGACCAATTACCAACAACAAAATTGAACTGGTAATCAAAAACCCACCTAAGAATAAAACCCCTGGATAAAATTGGCTTCACCACTGAATTTTATCCACCATTTAGTGAAGACCTAATACCTATCCCCCTTAAAGTTTTCCAAAGAGTAGAAGAAGATGGAATACTCCCAAACTCGTTCTATGAGGCCAGCATCACTCTAATACCAAAACCAGGCAAAGACACCACAAAAAAAGAAAATTACATAGCAATATCCCTGATGAACGTAGATGCAAAAATACTCAACAAAATATTAGCAAACAGAGTTCAAAAATACATCAAAAAGATCATCCATCACGATCAAGTAGGATTCATCAGAGGGATGCAAGAATGGTATAACATTCGAAAATCCATCAACATCGTCCACCATATCAACAAAAAGGACAAAAACCACATGATCATCTCCATAGATGCTGAAAAAGCATTTGACAAAATTCAACATCCATTCATGATAAAAACTCTCAACAAAATGGGTATAGAGGGCAACACCTCAACATAATAAAGGCCATATATGACAAACCCACAGCCAACATCATACTGAACAGCGAGAAACTGAAAGCTTTTCCTTTAAGATTGGGAACAAGACAAGGATACCCACTCTCCCCACTTTATTCAACATAGTACTGGAGGTCCTACTCAGAGCAGTAAGACAACACAAAGAAATAAAAGGCATCCAGATTGGCAAGGAAGAAGGTAAACTGTCCCTGTTTGCAGATGACATGATATTGTACATAAAAAACCCTAAAGAATCCACTCCAAAACTACTAGATCTAATATCTGAATTCAGCAACATTTCAGGATACAAAATTAATACGCAGAAATCTGTGGCATTCCTATACACTAACAACGAACTAGCAGAGAGAGAAATCAGGAAAACAATTCCATTCACAGTTGCATCAAAAAATAAAATACCTAGGAATAAACCTAAACAAGGAAGTGAAAGACCTATACTCTGAAAACTACAAGACACTCATGAGAGAAATTAAAGAAGAAACCAATACTTGGAAACACATCCCATGCTCATGGATAGGAAGAATTAATATTGTCAAAATGGCCATCCTGCCTAAAGCAATCTACCGATTATGTGCAATCCCTATCAAAATACCAACAGCATTCTTCAACGAACTAGAGAAAATCATTCTAAAATTCATATGGAACCACAAAAGATCCCGAATAGCCAAAGCAATCCTGAGAAGGAAGAATAAAGCTGGGGGAATTATGTTCCCCAACTTCAAGCTCTACTACAAAGCCACAGTAATCAAGACAATTTGGTACTGGCATAAGAACAGACCTATAGACCAATGGAACAGACTTGAGAGGCCTGATATAAACCCAAGCATATATAGTCAATTAATATATGATAAAGGAGCCCTGGATATACAGTGGGGAAATGTCAGCCTCTTCAACAGCTGGTGTTGGCAAAATTGGACAGCTACATTCAAGAGAATGAAACTGGATTATTTTTTAACCCCATACACAAAAGTAAACTTGAAATGGATCAAAGACTTGAATGTAAGTCATGAAGCCATAAAACTCTTAGAAGACAACATAGGCAAAAATCTCCTGAATATAAGCAACTTCTTCCTGAACGCATCTCCTTACGCAAGGGAAATAAAAGCAAAAATGAACTCATGGGACTACATCAAACTAAAAAGTTTCTGTACAGCAAAGGACACCATCAACAGAACAAAAAGGCATTCTATAGTATGGGAGAATATATTTGTAAATGACATATCCGACAAGGGGTTAACATCAAAAATATATAATTTATGTGCCTCAACACCCAAAAAACAAATAACCTGATTAAAAAATGGGCAGAGGATATGAAGAGACAGTTCTCCAAAGAAGAAATTCAGATAGCCAACAGACACATGAAAAGATGCTCCACATCACTAATCATCAGGGAAATGCAAATTAAAACCACAATGAGATATCACCTCACACCAGTAAGGATGGCCACTATCCAAAAGACCAAGAACAACAAATGCTGGCAAGGATGCAGAGAAAGGGGAACCCTCCTACACTGCTGGTGGGAATGTAAGCTAGTTCAACCATTATGGAAAGCAGTATGGAGGTTCCTCAAAAAACTAAAAATAGAAATACCATTTGACCCGGGAATCCCACTCCTTGGAATTTACCCAAAGAATACAACTTCTCAGATTCAAAAAGACCTATGCACCCCTATGTTTATCGCAGCACTTTTAACAATAGCCAAGATATGGAAGCAACCTAAGTGTCCATCAGTAGATGAATGGATAAAGAAGATGTGGTACATATACACAATCTAATACTATTCAGCCATAAGAGAGAAACAAATCCAGCATTTACAAAAACATGGATGGAGCTGGAAAATATTATGCTCAGTGAAATAAGCCAGGCAGAGAAAGACAAGCACCAAATGATATCTCTCATTTGTGGAGTATAACAACGCAGCAAAACTGAAGGAACAAAATAGCAGCAGAGTCAGAGACTCCAAGAAGGAACTAGTGGTTACCAAAGGGGAGGGGTGTGGGAGGGCGGGAGAAGGGGATTGAGGGTACATTTTCCTTCAGTTACCTAATATCGATGTCCTGATAGTCTGCATTGTATTTTTAAGAATAGAATAAGATGCTTTATGAGTAGTAAGTTCTTGTTACAGGAAGTAGTCGAGCAGGCTGTGGAGGTTTATTATTGAAATATGAAAATAGACTTCTTGTTAATTCACATTTTACACCATCTACCATTCTGTGGGATCTCAACCCAAAAGAGCAAAGGGAGAAAACAAATCCTTTGGATTTGGGGAAGAAAAATCATGCCATTCAAAAAAAGTTTTGCTCCGAAGAATGGAATTACATTCAAGAATTAGGAAGGGATCTTGTTGACTCACGTAGACAATTTTCCCACTTCTTTATTTGTACAACCTCAACAAGCAGCAAGCGCCTCAGCCTCCATCAAGGGGTATCAGGAAGACATTACTTCACATGTAGCCCATGAGAGGCCATTAGAAGAGTTTTCCACGTCTGTCGAGCATCACAATGATTTCTATTTTAGCCGTTTCCAATGATCTAAAGTGGAATAGAAGCCAATGTGCATCTTTCTTCTGAAAGAATTATAAATATCCAAAATGCCAAAGACTTTGGAGAATCACAGATGCCCTCGAAATCCTCCAATCTTCTTGCCTTTCCCTCCCCAGCTCCGAGGCCAGTCCCTCCCTCCCCACCTGCCTGCCTGGAGGAAGAAACACCAGTCATTTCTTGTTCTGGTTGTCTTTTGGGTAGGTATATCGTAGGCATTCCAGGGAGAAGCACTAGTTTGTTCTATGGGATCACGTGCCCTTTCTGCCCTTTTCTTGTGGCAAAAGTGGAAGCAATATAAAAGGAACTGAAAAACAGAAGCAGCTGTGGTCGCTCAGGTTGGTGAAACGGAGCCATAGAGCTTTATCCAGGCTTTATTGCAATGATGAACTCACAGAGTGTAAATTGAAACGATAGTTCTGCCACTGCTCGCTGTGTGACGTTAGGAAACACAATTTTTTTCTCTGTATTTGGGGAGCACATGAAATAAAAAAAGAGAAGAGTGAAGTCCCTCCCTCATAGGATTGTCGTCAGGACTAAAATGCTAGTAGGGGTGAGGCATTCAGAGTGGTAGGACAGGCAGGACATAATGTCAGATTTTTTTGCTGGGGTTTGCTCAGGTGGAAATGAAGGCAATGAAGATGGAGCTGGTGTCTTACCTCTTATTACGATTTCAGTGTATTTCTTCTTATCTGGTCTTCAGGAGAACTACTGCATTTTCTTTATAGCTCTCCAGCAGCCAGTTGTGCCAATTATTCTATTATATTCATTTTCTATGCTCTACACTTGATAGCTTGACATCCCTGAAACCCATCTCATGTATTTTCCTAGTAGACGGTGGATTATAAAATGTATGCCCTAAAGTTACAGTCCATAATTTTAACACCATAACATTGTATAAGTCAGGAACTGTCCAAGTCACAGTCAATAACCACGGGAGTTAACACTAATATAATTAGTTTGACCACCTCCAAGAAAATATAAAATATACATGTTTTCTGTGTCTAAACTACATAAAGGGACTGTATTCCAAGAAATACTTATTTTTGTATGTAACTGAAAAGTGACTTCAATGTGAAATGGGATGATGCCTAGGTAGGCAGGATTTTTTTAAACTGGCCATTTAAAGTTCCCAGCTGTTTTTGTCTCTCAGTAAACCCACTTTTTCAACTTGGTGAGCATTTTCTTTGTTCAAGGCAGAGACCTACGGCTCCACATCTCACAGATGTTCCTCGGTCGTGCTGAGTGGTGGGTTCAGAAGCAGTAGCACGTGAGAACTGAGTCTCCCAGTGGAGTGACCAGAATCTTCAGTTCCTTGTTCACCTGGCACCTGGACACAGAACTGGCCCCTTTGGACTCGGTAAGCCTTCAGGTTCTTACACATTTGATTAGAGGATATGAGAGGCATACATGAAGTCCTGCCGATTTGAGCAAATGGACGTCTGAGCAGTTACTGTAATTAGGACTGAAGAGATGTGTTAGGAGAAAGCAGTGCCATAGGGGCCAAGAGAAGAGAGGGGATCGAGCAGCGCAGAGAGGTAAACAGGATCCAGAGCTACTGAGATTTGAACAAGATCACTAAACAGCTTTTTTAGTCATCTCTTGGGTCTCTGGTTATGTCATAACCTTGTGAGCGCAGTGTCAATGGAAAGAGTCAGATTTCAGTGGGGAGAAGAGTGAACGACAAGTCAGGCTTTAAAGAGAGCAAAATATACTACCATTTCAAGAAGTTAGTTTGGCAAAGGAAAGCCCGGTAGCTATACAGACATAGGGAAGGGGGGAACAGTTTGTTGAGATGAAGAGCAAGCAGAGAGGAAAGCTTGAAAATGAAAGAGATGGGCTAGAATTTGGTGGAGTTTTACGAGGAAACTCCATACATGTGACTTAAAACTCAGCTACAGGGACTAGCCTGAGAACAGAGGAGGGATCCATCCTCTGAGAGTAGAGAGGAGTCGATAAGGTTTGAAATCGCTCCTTGGAGGCAGGGAAGAATGAGCAGACCAGAGACGGGATGAGGCCTATGGTGTATGCATTGCTCCCCGTCCAGCTGCGATTGCTCTGGCCCCAGTTTGCAAGAAAAATGTAGATGGTTAGAGAAGCCCAGATTTGGGATCTTGTCACTAGTGTGGCAATAAAACAGATTTCGAATTTGCCCAGCCAGACCACACAATTGTGTAATTCCTTGAAACAAATCTCTTTATATGTGTGTGTGTGCTAATGTATTTATGTGCATATATACATATATTCCAGTGGCTCTGTTTCCCCAGTAAGACCCTGACTGGTACAGACATCAAGTAGCTTATTCAAGGGTACACTGTGAGTGGCAGAGCTGCTCTCCTGACCTGGAACCGGTGCTCTTGCCCCACCATCCCACTCAGCCCTTCCCATAAATTCCAGTCATTAGCTGTCTAATTGAATATTCAGGACTGAACCCAGCGGAGAACAAGCAGAGAAATGCACACAAATGAAAATACAGTATAAAGGGGTTTGCAGCGTGTAGGGGTGCACAAGAGTAAAGAGCATCAGCCCCTACAGGAGAGATTTTGAATTACGCTGAAACACAAATGAAGTACATGTATTTGCTTAGAAGAGGAGACCGATTGCAAGTGGAGCGTATGACACACTGACACACAGAAGCGCAAAGGAAGTCGTGGAGAGCTTGGCCACGGCAAACCTCCAAAATGAAAGTTAATGAGCAAAGAGCATGAGATCTGTGCTCATTAACAATTGCTGCATAACAAACTGGGGGCCAGAACCATCTGAAAGCTCCCTGTCTCAGGTCTGGTGGTAATGCTAGCTGGCTGGGATGATGGTCTCTTTATGTAGTCTCTTCACATGGGTTACTGGAGTTTCTTCAAAACATGGTGGCTAGATTCTATGGCCAAGAGAGAGACAGAGGGAGACAGAGACAGAGAGAGAGAGAAACAGGGAAACAGAGACAGAGAGAGACATACAGAGACAGAGACATAGAGAGAGACAGAGACAAAGGGAGACAGAGACAGAGGCAGAGAGAGAGAGAGAGAGAGAGAGAGGACTGACGATCACCCTTTATGATGTAGCCACATATGAAAAGAACTCTTCATCTTTTGGTGGGGGAAAGCAAGGGTCCAAAGCGCGTGTGGGACTGGAAACACGGCAGTGTCAATTTTGGTGAATACGATCGGCAGCACACAGCCACTCACAGCACATCAGTCCCTCGGGGAGCCGGGCCAGCGTCTCCCTTAAATGCTTACGGATGGAAACTGGGTGGACGGAGCAGCAGGGCGGATCACCCTCCTCTTTGCTCGTAGTCCCTTCATTCAACATCCCTCAAACTGTGGTCTGGCTTTTAAACCAAACCGTTCAATTTCACAGCTCCGCCGCACGGAACTTAAAATAGCACACATGAGTACTTCCCGCTGATGTCTGGTCCTATCACGTGTGAGGGCGGGGGAAGCGCAGAGCCGAGCAAGAAGCGCCGCCCATGTGGCGGACACCCACCTCCCACGGCAGGCTGGAGCTGGAGCTGGAGCTGGGATGAGGCAGGGAAGGTTGTTTTCATTCAGTCTAGAAAATGACTTTCATTCATGGCAGAAGCAGAAACAGAACCTGACTACATGTGTTCATTATTCTTCTTGTCGCGGGCACAGGAACCCAGGTTTTCTGCTCTTACTAAGTGGTGTCACAATGACAGGTGTTAATGCCACCTTCAGAAAAGGGAGACTTAAGGACAGAGTGGACATTCCAATCGAAGGAAGCATGACTTTTTGCTCTGATTTGAAGCTGTTGTCCATGATGCACAAGGTTGCCCCTAAGCAACGTCTGATCTTACACTAATTGAATCTGGGCAGCTGAGTCACTCCATTCTGCATCTCTGCCCTTCGAGTCACCTTACTTCCAGAAGGACTGTGCTAAAAATTCTCACTTTCAGTCTGATTTCTCAACTGGAGCCACTGACATTTTCATGTATTTTCTGACAGCAGTAAACACACTTCTCCCATCTATTTTTGTACTAATCTATTTTTTTCAGTGCCACCAACAAGCCACATTGATTGACTCACTTGTACCAACTGCTAATGTCCTAATAATCTAATATCAAGAATACAGGAGTTATCAGAAAACTGAGAGATATTGATAGAAAGTTTCTAGAAGCAATACAGAAATCAAAAGGAAAATAATACAAGTACTTTGAAAACTATAAAGCACTACTAAATACATACACATGTATATGCGAATATAGATTTTATATTTATGAATATATGCATATATAAACTTTTCCATTTTTTTGTAGACTTGCATAAATATTTATTAAATACTTACTAAGGGCTGCAGTGAGGACAAGAGACATTGCAGCTCTCTTCCAGTGGTTGGAGCAGAAGAGTTTGTGGGAGAGTGTGGTAGGAGCTGATGTCAGAGAGGGTGGCAGGGGACGATTCATCTAGAATTTTATGTCTTATTACATTTAGACCTAAGTGAAGAAGTGATGGGCTTAAAGGAGACAATTTGACTGAGGGAGCTCTGGGGTCTAGATGTTGCCAGTACAATTGTAGCTTGTTTGTTGTTATTGTTTAAGTTTTCTCTATGTTTGTTCTATGTATGATAATATTTCAGGACTTGCCAGCATTTTTAAATACCTATACTTGAGACTAGTTTTACAAATCCTTCCCTAAAAACTGTAGCGAAGGATAACTGTAATGGACCAAAGCAAGGTCTGTGTGACAGAAAGGCCCCTCCAGTCATGTAATTCTGTGTTATTCTTTGATAAACTTCCATATATGGGGGGAAGGGTGCCAGTTCCTCTCAAAGGTGTGGTCTGCAACTGTTAAGTAGTGTCCTGTGTGTCCTCTATCACATGTGCTCATCTCTTACCACTTCCATCTCAAGCATAGCATCTATACAGAATCATAAGCAAAAAAGATTTACATCTTAACAGTTGATCCAGCACATACATCTCTTACTCACCTTCCAGTTCACTTGTTAATCAAGCATCTAATAATGAATTGTGTCAAATTCTTTGTTAGTCAAACGTCCCCAATTTGTTTATCTTAATTTTTAAGCTTTACCAAAAGATATTCAGTGCCTTTATTATTTAAAAAACAGTTGATCAGGAGTGAAAGATTGTTTGAAATGTTCATAATATAAATTAGCATAAATGTGGTTTCAAATGTGACAGATAATGAGTTTTCCATAATGCTGGTTTCTGGGAAGCTACTTTACAGTGAATTATGTATCTGGGCCCATTAGTCTGAACCTCTGGGACTTTGTTGTTTCAAAGGAGAAAATACATTCTGTATATAATTGCATGGCATTTTCACTAGCTGCAAAAATGCAGTAACTAAGGACCTTCGATTATAATATTAACCAAAAATTTGGCAGGGTACTTAGTAATCTTTAGTACATGTAATATATTCATAACTGGCAGAACATGACAAGTATTCCTGAAGTGATCTTTAAATATTGAAATGGACTTCTTTCTAATCCTTCTTTGATTCAGACCTAGGAGTAGAAATTCAAATAATGCTGGGAAGAGAAGATTTCCACCGCACTGTGAACTGTTTGCATCATGCCAAGTATACAAAGGAGTCTGTCAGGGAATTTTGAGACAGCTCTCTGTGTCACATAACCAAAATGGATTGTTTCCTTAGGCATCAAACTACGATAAATTATCTGTTCCAGGATAGTTAAAAAAAAAAAAGAAAAGGAATGTGCTGATTTTAGCTAATAATGTACTCTATTGTTCTTACTTGGCTCTCCGGGGAGTATCTCATAACCTAGGGAAAGAAACAGACAGGAAGCAATTGATTACAGTAGGGTCTGATACTTTCATTAATAGAAGAAACAAAGTAGAAACTAGTCCCAATTTTTCTTATTTTAGTTTCAGTCTTTTCACTGATGTGCAGGAGGTCACTGTAGCCAAGATAGGGCCTCCTGAAATATAGTGAGATGTATAACAAATTTAAGTCCATCGAGATTGCTTGGTGTCGATAGCCATGTTGGGCAGGGCCCTATAGACATTTTTTGCTGGATGGTGTGCATATATACTGGTTACCTGGTGCATCATGGAGCTGCTTCCCAAATTTACAGTCATTGACTTCAGGCTTACAGAGCAACTCTATTCACAGAATGTCAATTCAGCCGCATCGGAAGATATAGGAGTCTGAGTTCTGTAGATAGACAGATCTGACTTGACAACCAAGATTTTTTAACTTCTGCCCATTGGGTCACCTGCAGCCAGGCCAGATTCTCATGTCAGCTAGAGAGTCCACCGTGGCCGCAGCCAGAGACCTGGTCTCTGCTTGGTATTTCCAAGTACTTTCCAACCTTAGCAAGGAGTCCAGGGATCGTCCCTTCTCTACCTCCCAGGAATGGAGCTGTTTAAAGGCTACGTGTACATTTCTCCGTGTTTGTAAATCTACTCATTGATTGTTTTTCTCTCTCTGATGGTAGCGCTCTGCATGCTGTATCCTAACCAGCTACAACCAGCCAAGTGAGGCAAAAATCCCCACATTTCCCAGGCCTTGCATCTTCTAAGCTGAGCTTTTGTACCGTCATCAGTTATCTGAGGGAACAGCTGGGTGGGATTCTTACTGTTTGACCTGGAACCTTGAACCCTTGAAGACTAAATCGGACAGAGAACTTTTTTACTAGCTCACTAAAATTATACTGCCTTATATTTACACAGTTTCAGCCACTTAGAAAGCACCAATTTTTTTTTAGCAATACAGGATCTTAGAGGGTTTCTAGTTTAACATCTTTATTTTCTAAACAAGAAAAATAAGGCTCAAGGAATAAACTGGTTTACCAAGGACACAGAGCATTGACAAGTCATTTATTTAAATATTCAAAAAATTATTCATTGAGTACCTAAAACCCCATTTTTGCAACCTTAAGATGTACAGTTTTTTGCATTTGATATCTCTGAACTCAGGGTGAGTGAATTGCTGTCTGCCAGGCCCTGACTGTTCATGAGAATCAAAACTTGCAGAGTGAATGTCACTGTAACTCTGGGGAGGGACAGGAGGGTAGAAATATGTTCCCAGCTTGGGGCAAAAAAACTTTGAGGCCAAAATCAGTCAGTGAGAAATAAAGTGGAGAACACCGTTTATTGCTTATAAGCAATTGTCTACTTCGGCTTGCCGGTGTCTCTTGCAACCCGGCTGCAAAAGGACCCCACCAAACCTCTCTGGTCAAGATATGCCCTTGCTCCCCACCCACTCTGTAATCACCTATTGATACGGAGATGGACTACTTCTCTCCACCCCTTGGAAATATCTATTGATATGGAGATGCACTAAGGTCAGGCAAGAGATTATGGAAATATTCCAATTTTACTCACAGTCACCATCTGAGAAGAAAATCTCAAAGACAACAATCTTTTAAGAAATACTGCTTCACCGATGCTCATGGCACTGATAATGAAATATCAATGAAAATACTGTACACTGGCAACTCTTCATTGAAAACTGATACTGAAGTCTTGGACTCTGAATGAGAAGCTGTTTAAGGAATAGCTTAACCTAATTATTTTGCTTATATTCTTCATTTTTAGAATACATGTTAAGCTATATGATAAATCTCTGGTCTTTTCTAAATAAATCTGAAAGAGCTCTTGAATGAGTTAAAGTCTAAAGTGGCAAGAAGGCACTGTCACTTAGCTTACATGATATTTCTTATTTCAGACATACATAAAATGATGGTGTATCTTACAGTTGATGTCCTCTTAGGTGTGATGAGATATGGTATATTTCTGGCTCTCTTCTAGCTGTTGGATATTTGGCAATGAAAAAAGATGGATGAGGTCTCTGAAGCTTAAGTTCTAGAATCAAATATTGGAATCAAAAGAAATGGACAAGGAGAATAGTACATAAGAGTGATAAATCTATGTAAAGAATCAGAATTAAGTGATGTGAGAGCGACTGGGTGGCTTCTCTAGATTACCAAATTCTCATCGCATGGAGGTGACTGAAAGCTGAAGACACTAAGCTGTAATAATACTAGACGGGTGGGGCAGCCGGACCAGAAGTGTCTCCTGAAACCAGCACTGATGGTATAACGACTGTGCCAGAGCCTCACTGCAGTTCTTATTTCACTCTGGTGGCCTGATTCTTACATCAAAGTTAATGTGGCCTTAAAAGCAAACTATTCTTTCCTCTTGTCATTGTCAGTGGAAATATAACTATCTTAGATGGGTGCTGTTTTGTGGAACAAAATACATCCAACTTTCTATTCAGTAAGTGACGTTGGGAGAATGAATCTTGAAAATCTCTGTGAAATGCAGAAAAAAAAAAGAAACATTTAATGTTGATTTTCTTACTCACCAAAACTTTTGCCAAAGCTTTAAATAATTTGATCAAACCAGTATCAGCATTGGAGAGTATCAATTTGGAGTTTGGCCAATGGGACAATTGACCTCACTAGCTTTTTATTCTTTTCCTGATTGATTGCTGTTTGGATAGCAGGTATTTAAAACTGGATATTTATAAAAGAATTAATAAAAAGTTCTTGGGTAGTGACCAGTTTTAAAATATCAGGTTGAGATTCCAAAAACAAGCCCATAAAATATGTGATAAAATTTTAAAAGATCCTGAAATATTGGAATCAAAGAATGATAAAATGTTAATAAAAAAGACACATAAGGTAACTCCTGGGATAGATTAAAACTCAGATAATATGACACTAAAATGGTAACAAGTGATTAGAGACACATAAGTTCTGAGAGAATTAACTGGCTTTTAGCTTACAGTGTTTTATGCTTAAAAGTTTATCTTGGCCCCTGAACAACAGCATTTCAAATTTTTTTTTAAAAAAGAAGAATCAAAAGCTTTCATTCATTTTACATGTAATAAATATTTACTGTTCTCTTGTTGTATTCCAATCACTGTGTTGGTAGTGGTAAATTCTTAATATATACACCAAGACCAATAACTTTGTAAATAACTGTAAACAGGTTATTAATAGTTTAAGATCTAAAATCTGTGGTAAAGTGGTACCTTGTCCATCCCACTGAGTATCAAAGAAAATTGGTCTTTAGTTGGGACCCTTAAGAGGCAGTCCCTTGGGTTCATGCCTCTGAGGCATGATAAGAATAGATATGAAAGGTCTTTGTGGAAAATACCCAAGGGGACAAATAGCAAATCAATCTGCTAAACTCAGCTGCTCCCCACCTCCTTTCACCCTGGAGGAATTGATGCTTCAGCTTCTATTTCCACCATTATAACCACTTTGGTAAATGAGGTGTTTGTGTCAAATTGTGGAGAAAAGCCTTACAGACAAATAAGTATCTCTAATATCTATACTGGGAATGAATAACGGCTGAGTACTTTATTTCCAAGTGGAGAATTAGGAGACTGGTCAATTTAAATTCTGAAGAGGCCCATCAAACAGAGCTGAGCATGGCTGGGCAAAAATAGAAATAATTTTCCCTCAATTTCAGAGATGATAGAGATAGGAATGACATCTGTCAACAGACCACTTTCTCCAAATAAGCCTAGCAAATACCACCAAAGGCCGACAAGAAAAATTTAACCTGCTACTAAAACATGTATGTGCGTGTTTGTGTCTTGTAGGGTACACAATAGTTACCTTCATCCGTATGCCATAAATAGTCCGTTTTGTTTCCTCCACCTGATCTCTTGTCATTTCTTTGAAAATCGCATCTGTGAGGATAAAATGCTGTGTGTGACTGACTGCAATGTAAAAGAAGAAATACTCTTCTAGCCATTACAGATTCTGGGTCATTATTCATTCTAAACTTCATCTCTCTGTCATCTCTGCAGTTCTAATCAATTCCCTTAAACAATCGCAAATAATTTTCTGTCAAGAAAACACTACTGCTAGGAATATCAAGTCTTCCAATTAACCATTTATACTTAGTTATGTGGAAAACCATCACAGTGAAAGCACTACATTGATATACTGGAAGAGACTCTCCAAATATACAACATCTATTCTTGATGTAGCAGTACACATTTTACTAACTGATATAATTAAATTCCACAGGTCAGAGTGAGGTCTGTGAACCATAATAAAATGATTCTATTAATTAACAATGAAAAATAAACCAGCCTTATCAAAAATTCTGTGTCATTTGCAAGACACATTATCAAACCCAATAAGAGGATATAGACTTGTCAGTATTTTAGAAATCTTTCTCAATTGATATTATTTTACAATAATTAATTGCTCAAAAATTGTTAATTTTACAATTAACAAAGAATTTTGAAATTCATTGTTTTCTTTTTATTTTGAAAAGCACTAGGAATGTTGTGAATTAGAGCCCAGACCTTTATTCCCATTTTCAAGTGAGACTGTTATGTTAAGTGGCTTCCCCAAAGCCAAACTGTAATAAGCAGACTATCTAGCATTTAAAGCCAGTTCTCCTGACCCCCAGTCCAGGATTATTTTTACTATTCTGTCCTCCTAATAACTGTAAAGTTCATTCATTCATTTACCCCTAGGTAAACGGTGCTCTGCTAGGAACTGCGGCAAGTTCTGAGGAAAAAATACTCCAAACCTACAGTTATATAATTGATTAAACTACTTGGCAAGAGTGAAGGTAGAATAAAAACAACTCTAGATACAAATGTTTATCTAAAGATGAAAACCTGAGTAAACTAACTTCTGATAAATATATACTTGAGAGGCAAGAAGGAAAATGAGCCCAGCAGAAAAGAATGGTATACACAAAGTAAGAAGTAGACATCAGAAAAGCACATTGGTAAGCTAAGTGAGTTTTTACAATATAAAAACCACAATTTGTATAAGCTTTAAAATGCTAGAATTAAAAATCATAGACAACAACATGACATCCTTGCTTATTTGGGAGAAGGCTAGAGACATTGAGACTTGTTAGAGAAATAAAATATTAGGAATATATATGCAGCAGGCTAAATAATGGCCTCCAGAGGCAGCCATGTCCTAATCTCCAGAAGCTGTGAATATTATTTCACATGATAAAGGAATTTTGCAGATACGATTAAGGATCTTGAGATGGGGAGATTAGCCATGATTTTCCAGGTGCGTCTTAAATGTGATCACAAGTGTCCATGTAAGAGATTTAATAACAGCAGAGACAGAAGGCAATATGATAAGTGAGGCAAAATGCTAAACTTCTGGCTTGGAGGAGGAAGGAAGGGACCAGGAATGCAAGGAATGCAGCTCCAGAAGCTGGAAAGGGAAAAGAAACAGATTCACGCCCTGGAGCCCCTGGAAGGAGCTCTTGTCCCCTTGATCTCAGCCCAGAGACTTTGCTCTCAGACTTCTGGCCTCCAGAACTGTAAAAGAATAAATGTGTGTTGTTTTAAACCAAAAAATTTGTGGTGATGGCTACAGAGCCATAGGAAATGAATATATTAAAAATGTGGGGTAACCACTAAAAGAATAGATGTGGAATATATAACTTATTTTCAAAGAATACTTATGCCTCCACTCTTCATGTTTCTAGGTGATTTTTATTAAAAATACCACCACCAACAACAAAAGCCTCCTGGGTGTTCAGGCCACCCCTTTCCACTTTTGTTTAGTAGTGACAAAATTACTTCTCTGCATAGGGTTTAGAAATAATTTGTGGTTTCAAAAACTGGTCCAAGTACATGGAGGGCAAGGTGAGACTGAAGAAAGAGGCAGGCCACTCCTGATAGCTAGGGGGCAGATTTAATCAGCAAGAGACCTTGCGTATGGGGCTTGTCCTTCATGGTGGGAAGACTAGTACATCTCTGCAACCCCCTGCCAGAACCAGAAGTTTATATAGAAGCCTTAACTGGGTTCAGTCCCATATACCATCGATCTGTGTCCTTGGAACAACTCCTGGTGTGGGAATGGTGGGCAAAACACACATTCCGTGGACAGGGGAGGGGGTGAGGAGCCTCTGATTGCCCAGGTCCAGCTAGGGGGGTCGGGGGGGTCCTATCCTCTTAACTGTGTCTTCTGTACATCTGAACACGTAGCTCCACTCCTTCTTATCCCCTTCCTCTCTTGGGATGTGCTTATCAGCAGAGAACAGACATTCTGCTCTCCTCTGCTTTGTCTTTCCTGAGGAAGGAGGCCTGTGGCTACTCAACACTACCAAGGGACCAGATAAATCTGCCTAATTCAGGGCTAATAGACTTATGGTCACATTCTGCAGAACCTTCATTAGAAGGTAAAGGTGGCATTTGATCTCCATCTACCTTACTCTCTGGTCTATCTCTCAAATGCTTCAAAACGCACATGGGGAAGAGCAGGATATTACATATTAGTTTTTTTGAATCTTGAATTTTCAAACTGATAAAGGAAATGATGAAAAGGTGGGAGGACTTGATCAATTCAACATCAGAGAAAGAGAAAACAAAAAAGAAGCAAGGGAATGGTGGACCACACATAGAGACATAATCAGAACAAAAATCCACAGGAATTTAAATATAATGAGTTGGAGAAAAAGTGTACTGGACAAAAATTAACCCAAAGAAAATGGGTACATCCATGTTCATCTTGCTAACAGTATAAATGCAACTTTAAAAAAATGCATTAGTGGGAAAGTATTTTACATTATATGATACATTTACACTGGTATAAAGAACAAAGATGATATGAAATCATAGAATTACATGCAGCTAAAGTCATAGCTTCAAAAATTTTTAAGTGCTGAAATTATAAAGACAAATTGACAACTGCATGATTACCATGGAAAACTTTAAGGTTATGTATCAGTTAGCTAATGTCCATAAAAATTACCCCAAAACACTTTGGCTTAAAATTTATTATTATTCATGAATCTACTCACCAGTTAACTAGTTCAAGTGCAGGATGAGAACAGCTAGGATGACTTATCTTTGCTCCATGAAGTTTCTCATCTTCTAGCAGAATAGCCAGAGCTCATTTGTCTGGAACAGTAGAGGTTCCCAAGAGATAGCAGGGCACACAATACATCCGTGATCTAGGCTCAGAGCAGGCACATCTTACTTCTGTGTATTTTATTGGCCAATGCAAGGCAGAAGGCCAGCCCAAACTCATGATGTGGAGAAATAGTTTCCACCTCTTGATGGAAGAAGCTACAAAATCACATTGCTAAATGCATGGTTACACAGAGGCCATTAATTAGGGCCCTCAATGTAATCAATACACCACATTCATCTCTGTCAGAAATTGATAGATCAAAGGGTAAAAAAATACTTGTAGAGGTATAGAAGATTAAATAATGTAATTAACAGTCATGATTTCATAGATATATGATGATAGTTGACAGATACATGATATAGAGATATATAACCTTGAATGCAAAAAAAAACCCCAACAAATT
Source organism: Smutsia gigantea (assembly GCA_032199065.1). Classification (NCBI taxonomy): domain Eukaryota; kingdom Metazoa; phylum Chordata; class Mammalia; order Pholidota; family Manidae; genus Smutsia; species Smutsia gigantea. The sequence goes on along the minus strand of JAVSCE010013163.1, from coordinate 3,827 downwards.
TTCTTTTCAAGCACATATAAAATGGTCACACAAATTGAGCATGGAATTTCTAATAATTTCCAAAGAACTGTTCATTTAGATCACAATCTTTTATCATAATGCAGTTTAATTAGAAAAACAGAGTGGAAAAATCCATACATTAAGAGACTCTACATATACTTCTAAATCACTTATAGACTAATGATGAAATCACAATGGTAATTAGAAATACTTAGATTTAAAAGGAAAATACTGTATAAAACTTGTGGGATGATAAAAGAGCAATTACAGGGGATTTTATAACTTTAGATGCATTTAACTAAAAACTAAGAAAAATTAACAATAAACAAGCTAAGCATTCATCCTAGAAAACTGACAAAGCCTAAAGGAAGAAGAATGAAAAAAATAAATACTAAAAATTGATTGCAATCACTCAGAGAATAGTCCTTGAACACAAAGTAATTGTGCTTGTTTACTTGAAGAAATACTATAATATTATTTGAGTGTAGATCATGATATATTAAAAGTAACTATTGAAAAGTCTAGAACAACCAGTAGAACTTTTCCAAGAAGAGGCATAACTTTAAACGAAATCAGAAAGACCTTGAGGGCATTATGCTAGGTGAGGTAAGTTAGATAGAGATAAATACTGTATGACATCACTTACATGTGGAATCTAAAAAACTGAACTTGCAACAGCACTGTAATTATAGACAACAATACTGTATTATTAAGATCAAACTTGCCAGGAGACTAGATCTCAATTATTTCTCAGCACAAAAAAGAAATGATAATTATGTGATGTGATCGAGGTGATAGCCAATGCTCTGATGGTAATCGTATTACAATACATAAATTGTATATCAAATCAACATGTTGCACACCTTAAGTTTACACAATATTACATGTCAATCATATCAATAAAATAAACAAATAAATAATGAAAAATGTTTAAAGTTTAAAAGCCAAACTCATAAAAACAGAAAGTAGAATGGTGGTTAACAGGGGCTGGGGAGAAGAGGATATGGGGCAATGTTGTTTAAGGGGACAAACTTGCAACTTATAGACAAATAAATCCTGGAGGTCTACTGCATAGCACTGTGGTGACAGTCAACAATACTGTTTATAAACTTGAAAGTTGCTAAATGACTAGGTCTTCACTCTTCTCACCCCCAAAAAGAGAGCTTTGGAAAGTCCCTAAATATTTGGTAATTAAACAACACTGTTTTAAATAACCAATTAGTCACAAAGTTAAAAGGAAAATTACATTTTTAACTTAATGAAAACAACATATCAAAATGTGGGAATCCCATTAAAATAGCATATAGAGGGAAATGTTTCACATCAAATACTTACATTGAAAAAGAAGGCCTCAAATCAATGATCTAAACATCTACTTTAAGAAGCTATAAAAATAAGAGCAAATTAACTCAAAAACAAGTATGAGGAAGGAAATATAAAGTTAAAGGCAGACTCAAACAAAATTTAAAAACAGAGGAAAAAACAGTAGGGGAAAATAAGTGAAATAAAAAAGCAGTTCTTTGAAAAAAACAATAAATGAGATGAATGTCTAGCCAAAGTGATGAAAAAAAAAAGTGAGAAGCCACAAATTATCAATATCAGGAATGAAAGAGGACATACCACTACAGCTCTCACAGACATTAAGAAGATAACAAGAAAATAGTATTAACAACTTTATAGGAGGACTTCCGGGAAGATGGCGGTGTGAGCAGGGCGGCAGAAACCTCCTCCCAACACTATATTTCTCTACGAAAACACAGAAAATACATCTATTCCTAAAAGAGAGACGAGAATACACAGGAAAGCGCCCAGCATGCAGCTACACCCGAGAGGACTCGGCACCCCAAGAGGCGGGTAAGATGCGGAGCCGCGACCCGGCGGGACCCGAGCCCTCCCCAACCCCAGCGCACCGGCGGGAGGAGAGGATTCAGAGCCGGGAGGGAGTGGAAGTGCACCCCGCGAAGTAGCCAGCCCCGGGGATCTGCGCGGGGAGCGCTGACCCACATTGCGCAGTGCAGCGGAGATTGGAGAGACAGAGGGGCAGGATCTGAGCGGGGAACGCGCCAGGGTGCTTGCAGCCGGCTCCCGGGAAGGAAAAAAAAAAAGCGCGCGCTTTCTTCAGCGGTCTTAAAGAGACAGGAGCCCAGCGGAGGAGCCGGATCGCCCCAGCACACTCAGCCCAGCACGCTGGGAGTCCTGGGGAGTTTCAGACGCCTTAGCTGGCGACTGAGGAAGCGTAGCCATACTTAACACTTCTCACTGAGATCAACAGCCTCCTACTCGTTCCCACCCCTGCCAGAGTGATAAAGGGCCCTGCGGAGCGGCACAGTCACAGCTGTGGAATAGTGGGGCAATAGCGCCACCTATAGCATTCCCACAGAATCTACGTCCGGTGGGCATTTTTTTTGTTGTTTTGTTTTTTGTTTTGTTTTTGTTTTTTCTTTTCTTTCTTTCTTTCTTTCTTCTTTTTTTTCTTTTTTTTTCTCTTTTTTTCTTCTCTTTTTAAAGTCTTAAAGAGCCCAGCTGACATACGTGGCAACTATCAGTGACCAATTATACAGCCATGAAAAGACAGAGGAATATGGTTCAGACCAAAATCAACCAGACAACCCCAGAGAGGGAGTCTGAAGGGATGGAAATGCACAGCCTCCCTGAAAAAGAATTCAGAATAAAAGTCATAACCATGCTGATGGACCTACAGAGAAATGTGCAAGAGCTGAGGGAGGAAGTGAGGGAACTGAGGAAAGACAATACAGAAATCAGACAAGCGATCGACGGGCTTAACAGCAGAATGGACGAGATGTGAGAGACTGTTAATGGAATGGAAAACAGAGAACAGGAGTACAGAGCTGCTGAGGCAGAGAGAGATAAAAGGATTTCTAGGAATGAAAGAATATTAAGAAAACTGTGTGACCAATCCAAACGGAACAATATTCGCATTATAGGAGTACCAGAGGAAGAAGAGAGAGAAAAAGGAATAGAAAGTGTCTTTGAAGAAATGATTCCTGAAAACTTTCCCTCGCTGGGGAAGGAAGTAGTCTCGCAGTCCACCGAAGCTCATAGATCTCCCAACACAAGGGACCCAAGGAAGACAACACCAAGACACATAATAATTAAGATGGCAAAGATCAAAGATAAAGACAGGGTATTAAAGGCAGCTAGAGAGAGAAAAAGATCACCTACAAAGGAAAACCCATCAGACTATCATCAGACTTCTCAACAGAAACCTTACAGGCCAGAAGAGAATGGCATGATATATTTAACGTTATGAAACAGAAGGGCCTCGAACCAAGAATATTGTATCCAGCACGATTATCATTTAAATATGATGGAGGGATTAAACAATTTCCAGATAAACGAAAGTTAAGAGAGTTTGCCTCTCATAAACCACCACTACAGGATATCTTAAATGGACTGCTCTAGATGGAAGCACACCTAAGGCTAAAAAGATGTCACCAGAGAAAATAAAATCATAGCAAAGAAAGCAGACCATCCAAATACTAACTAAAGGCAAAGAATAAAACACCTATTATAGAAAGAATGGAGGAGGAGAATAAGAAGGGAGAGAAAGAAAGAAACATCAGACTGTGTTTACAATAACTTAACAAGAAAGTTAAGTTAGATTGTTAGATAGTAAAGAAGCAACCCTTGAACCCTTGGTAAACACGAATCTAAAGGCAGCAATGGCAATAAGTACATACCTATCAATAATCACCCTAAATGTAAATGGACTGAATGCACCAATCAAAAGACACAGAGTAACAGAATGGATAAAAAAGCAAGACCCATCTATATGCTGCCTACAAGAGACTCACCTCAAACCCAAA
>JAVSCE010013161.1:0-23231 GCA_032199065.1 Smutsia gigantea | reverse complement strand
AATGCACGAGAGAAATTAATTGCTTGGAAAGTCTGCCTTGCATTTAAGGTGAGATGTTACACAGATCATGTAGACCCTTGTAAAAGGAATTCTCATTTTCTTTTTTAAGTCAAAGAGGTGCTATTTGCACTTAGAATAGGAGAAGTAAGCTGAATTAATATATCTGAATGGTTTATGTACTGTTCAAGGGATTCTTAGAAGGCCCTTAATTAAAAAACATAATAAATGAAGGCTTGTTTCTTTATAATCTTTCTGTATTATATAAAAGCGAACTTTGTCAATGTATATAGAAATTAAAGTTACAGGGGAAATCTTAACTGAAACAGTAGAGTTAATCAGTGTTTAGGGGTATTGTTTAACATTAAAAACAACTGGTTACAGTATTATATACTCAGAGTTGATAAGTGATTTTTTGTTGAATGAAAAAGACCATCATTAGTTTTCAAACCTTGGAAATTGATCCTTTTTGCCTATTATATAGGATAAAATATGTTAATGAAAGCAATGGAAATACATTTCTTTAAATAGAACTTTTTACTTCTGACATTTGACTAATTCCCTCAATCTATATTGTTAGGTTTTACTACTGTAAAGATTTAATATAGGTTTAAGTAGAAGTAGTAAAACTTGTATCTAATAAAAGATAAACTTTTTTTGAAGCCTTGTCTTGAATATGTGGCTTAAAGACTAGTGTGTATTACTGGTTATTAAATACTAACTTCTTTGTGCTGAAGGAATATTAGCCTGTAAATACATTTTGATAGCTTTATATAAATCATTTTAATTTTGTAATACCAGCATTCCAAAAGCCATGACCTAAAAATCACATTATATTAATATGTGATGATTTGAATATAAAATGTAAAGGACCAGAAAATTCCTGGAGCCTGATCAGGAAACATACTTTTCAACTGTTTTCTTCTTCCAGATAAATTTATTTGAGGTGCTCACAAGTATGTGGTTGTCAGGGTTTAAAAATTCATAGGGATAATTGGACATTTCTTCTAGGGTATGTCTTAAAAATTATTTTTCCTTTTGTTTCTTTGGATTAAAGTCATAATTTCTGCTAGCACAAAATTTAACAAAGCCTCAATTTTTTTACTTTTATTTTTAATTAAATGTAAATTGAAGAACTTCTTGGTATGATATATTATTTTTTGGCCTCTCTAGTCTCTTACGCATCTGGTAAGGAACATAAATAATCGTATGGCATGTGTGATATATTTTCAGAGTAATTAAATTACAAATAAGTAATTTTCATTTTTTACTGAATTATGGAGTAAACTAATGAGCAATAATTTACTTTTAGACATTTATAAAATTTGTTATGTTCTAATATGACTGGAAAACTCTGAGTCTTAATTTAAATAGAAATTTAAAGTTTATAATTTATTTTAAATAGCAAACAGTTTGTGGCTTTGATTTCTTACAGGCCAGTGGACAGTCCTATGTCTGTGATGTTAATGGCTTCAGTTTTGTGAAAAACTCCATGAAGTGTTATGATGATTGTGCAAAAATACTTGGGTAAGAATTTTTTATTTATAGTTTTTTCTCTTATAACTAAATGCATACTAGTTATTCAGAAACCAAATAATTGTAAACATCACGTGATCAGGGTTTTGGTAAGCACTCTAGAATAAAAAAAATCAGTGTTCATAAAATGGCATCCCAAAGAGCATGCCAAATCCTGAATTATACTTCAGGTTACCAAAGACAGATTAATTTATGACCAGTATAGATAAAATCTTAAACATATTTTAGCTTCATAGATTAAGAAATGCTACAACAGTGATTTATACAGTGATTAGTGAAAATACCTAATTTATTAGATTACTTTGTTCCCAAGTTTTTTGCTGTATGATTGTAGTTGAAAAGATTTCATTCTCTTACTTAATGGCACAATATTAACATTCATGATAAAAGTAACCAGTAAAATAGAAATACTTGGAATTCAGGATTCTTTTCTGAATGCTGCTTTCTAGAAGCATGTATTACTTACAGATAATCCCATGAATTTGTCAAGTGAATTCAAAAGTAATTATTGTATATAGAAATTTCATTTTTATGTTCTTTGACCAGTTTTCTTATAACTTGATTTAGAAAACTTGCAAGACAGAACTGTTTTTAAACCATTTCAAAGTATATATGACAAAGCTATAAGAATCTTAAACTTTAAAATACTTGTTAATTATTAGTTAGCTTTTATAGTATATTTCAAAGATTTGTGAATTTAACCTTAAAGTGAAATTTGGGGAGCTGAACAAAACAAAAATTGTTTTATAATTAAACTTGTTTCTATTGAACCCCCTTAGTAAAATAGAATAGAAATTTGTTGAAAATGAACAATGGTATTTAGCTTAACCAGGTGATCAGTAAACTGTTAAGAAATAATCAGAAGAGACAGTCTTGGATTTCAGAATCTATGTAAATAGATATAAAGCAGTTACAGTGATTTATTTGAATCCTATGTGATTTATATATTTAAAACTAAAGTTAGTGTGTTCTGATAAACAAGTTTAGAACTGCTGATCTAATTTTTCTTATCAGGATTGATTGGGGTTATTTTTTGTGTGCTGTAATCACATAATCACTAGATAGTTTGACTTTAACTCCTGTGATTCTCTGTCACTTGTCATAAAGTACCCACCCAGTTTTCTCTTCAAATGAGCTAATTTTAATTTTTTTTTCCCTATCTCAAAGCAATATTGTAATGCGAGAGCTTGCCCCACAATTTCATATCCCTTGGTCAATACCCTTAGAAGCTGAAGATATCCCAATTGTACCAACGACGTCTGGAACTATGTAAGTCTGAATATTTTCACTGAGAATCTCCTTTCATTGAGAATCAGTCTGTGCTGTTACAATAAGATTAAATTTCTGAGTGATTAAGATACTACAGTGTATGTTTTCATACTGATTCACTTTGAAGATGGAGAAATAGATTATATGCTTTTGCAAGGGTCCACCTGGACAAAAAATCTTTTATATTGTTACATATAAAATTCTGAAAAATGCTTGGATACTGATAGAAGTATTGAAGTAAGCCATAAAAATGAAGTGCCGATAAGTGCGTTAAAGGTAAATAGTCAATAGTCATACAACTTTGGCATTCTTCCTCATGTGAAGAAAAAATGTACAGCTGTATCTTGAGGTAAATTAATTAGACCAATATTGCCAAAGTGTTTTCATAACATTGTACTAGTGAAAGTTACTGCTTGAAACTTACCTCCTACTCAAGTGAGTTAGTTGACTGAGTGCTTCATATTCACAGCTTAGAGATTTATATTAACTTATAAAATATTCTAAGAAGTCCTGATTGTGGAGGAAGAAACAAAAATATTTAATTTTGTCTTTAAGCTAGTATTTCCAAACTTATTTAACACAAAATTTTTTCAGTTAACTTTTTAAAATCCTGCAGGGTTGTGTTCTGTGGCTTACAGTTTGGCAATCTCTAAATTACACTCTAGCAATTCTTCCTGGACAGTTTTATCTTCCAGTAATTTGAGTATGAAATATTTATTCTTCTTTCATGGGAAAAATAAATATAGCATCTATCAAGTAAAGCTTAAATTTGATTTAATGAAATCTCAGTCATTGTGGTCTATGCTATAGGGCATGTATTTAGCAAAGTTATGAGATTGCAGAATATTTACTTTTATCCCAGAGGTAGTGTAGTCATCTCTAGAGAAGAAGCAGATACATAGCTTAACATTATTCCCACTCCAGCTGCTTAAATTCTTTTTATGATTTGATTTGATAAAATTAACTGGTTGTTGCAAATACTATTCTTCATGGGGAAGATCTTGAAATGGTAAAAGATGGCTCTAAGTAAATAATTAGATGTATTAATCTGAATTATACAACGCAAATCTTTGTTAGGAAATTGAGAACTTTTTTCTTTTAGGATGGAACTTAGATGTGTCATAGCTGTTATACGTCACGGGGATCGAACACCAAAACAAAAAATGAAAATGGAAGTCAGACATCAAAAGTATGTTTTAAGGGCAATAATTTAACACTCAAGAGATAAATTAAGATTTCAGATAGGTGATCAACTTTTTGATTAAATACATGATATAGATGAACTGTTTGTCTCCATTTCTTGGCCAATAATATTTAAACTACTCTGTGAAAAAAATCTATTTAAAATAATTGTACAATATCAGCAACTGAAAATTATGAGGCAGTGTCCATAAATGATCATCCATCTGACCTGGTTTCCATTTGTTGTTCTAAAATTATTCTACTTAATCTTGGTTTATTATTCTCTTACATTGCTTTCTGAGAGTCATTAATCTCTCAAGTTAATAGAAGAAAATTAGTAAATGAAAGTTTATGTTACTTCTATTCAGTGTTTGATATGGAGAGAATAAAATTTGAAAACCTGAATCATTTAGTAGTTGTGAAAATAGATATTTTTAAAAATATATGTGTGTGTGCAGTGACCTTGAGGAATATATATTTTGTATTATAATCGTGTGTACAGTTTCCATCATGAGAAAACTTTAAAAAATAATCTAGTAATTATTAGTTTGATAAAAATACAAAGTTTTATCAAAGTAGAGGATCAACATGGTATAGTGAAAGAGAACATACAGTATTTGAAATCCTAGGACCACAAGTTCCATATCTTATCATTTATTATTGTTCTAGTACCATATCTATCATTTATTACAATCGATTTATTTAAATATGTGGTAGTAATATTATCACGAACAACTAACAGTGTTCTGTGTTCTGTCTTTTTTTTATAAGATTTTTTGATCTTTTTGAAAAGTGTGATGGGTATAAATCTGGGAAATTAAAACTCAAAAAGCCAAAACAACTACAGGCAAGTGTATTTGATTTCTTGTTGAGTTTTAAATTGCTAATATCAGAGTCACATAAAAATTCAATTCTTTATTGATTCATTTTATAGGAAGTGCTAGACATTGCACGACAACTTCTTATGGAGCTGGGGCAAAATAATGATTCTGAAATTGAAGAAAACAAGCCAAAACTTGAACAACTTAAGACTGTACTAGAGATGTGAGTATCTTTTTGAAACCCTTAATTTTAATAAGTACTTGGAGTGCTCTTTTTTAATATGTGTGACTTTCCATGTCAATTTCTTTTGTGGTTTGAATTGTTTGCTCTTGATCACTAGCTGAGGAAAGATCAATGGAAGTCTAAAGAGATTTTTATTTTTACCAGTAAAAAAGTAGATTGTTGTACTGATGGTTATTGTTTTAGTTTTCATTTTGATGAGATCAAAACAGGACAACAAATTTGGGTCTTTTGTGAAGTACTATTTAGAATGAAGGTTACATTGCTACTTGACCACAGATTCAGTATTGTTTAAATAAAAAATAATTTTGAACTATGTTTTAGTGAAGTGAAATTGGTACCACCAATATCTTTCTTACAAGCTTTTACATATTTGACCACTTGAAGTCTTATTCCTTTATTTTTTAAAGACCTATGCATTTATGTTTTTATGTATTTCTATACTTTGTCATCTCTTTAAAATTGTGTATTTTCATTTTTAATGAGGTTAGAATGACTACCTATGGTACAGATTTTCTGCTAGGATATTTTGAAGAATTCAACAAGGTAATTACAAATAGAAGGGGGAACTAATATGTAAGATTTAGTTTTTCTCTAGATAGATTTTAGTTTTTCTTTAGGAGGTCACATTGGACACTTACTGAACACATTGAACACTTACTGTTCTGCTTGCCATTCTATTTTTCAGGTATGGCCATTTTTCTGGAATAAATCGAAAGGTCCAATTAACCTATCTGCCTCATGGTTGTCCTAAAACATCTAGTGAAGAGGAAGGTATGTTATTATTAAAGCCTGTTGTTTTTTAATTATGGTTAGGGACTTACTATTCATTGTTGATTACCTTTGGGCCCTCTTCAGTCTAATAGTTTAGAGATACGCATGCTGAATAAAGGAAAAATACAGTGGAGTGATGTCAACTGTACCTTCTACCCTTAAATAAAGGATAGATTTTATTCTTTATCCTTTAAGCAAAGGTTAGATAAAATTATTTGAAAACTGCTTAGGACTTCCTTTTTACCTGGGGTTGTTTTAGAAAGCTTATTTATTTGTAACTAAGTATTACTTAATGGGGCTCTTTCTTCCTCTTTTGATAGAAGAGGGCAGAGTATATGGGAAAAAAAGGTCATAAAGTTTGAAAGACTTTGAAAAAATGCACAGTCAACATGTTTCTAAAATAGACATTTTTCCCTACCCAATAAATCAGAAAATAAGCATTTAAGCAAGATTACTGACCTGAGAACAGTCAGCACAAATGTCTATAAATTCATATACCTTTCAAAAGAAATATGGGCAGGGATTGAAGAAGCCATTTCATGGAGAAATGCAGATGCCCAATGAAATAATGATAACAATAGTGATCACTCTTGCCTTTCACACTGGCAAAGTATTTTCTTATTCTAGTCTTTTTTCAAACAGTAATAAAGAATGGTGACGAGAGTACAGGAACTGTCAGTCTACTGATAGGATCTTAAATTGACATAACTCATTGAAAAGTAATTTGGCAATATATATCAAAAACTTCAAAAAAATTATTCATGTTTTGACCTTAATTCTACTTATAAGAACCTATCTCAAATAAATAATCATATATATATTCAGAGAAAGATTGATCTATAGGGATATTTACAGTGGCATTATTTATAATAGCAAAAATTGAAGTCATTATCTTAACTGCAAACACAGGTTTGATGATATTGATCTTTATATATTTATTTTAAAACCTGACATGTTGCTCTGTTCACCCTTTGTGGTTATTAGCAATACAGATTTAATTTCCTGTATCTTAGTGTTTATGGTCAAAAACATATAAGTCAATTAATAATCATTACATAAATTAATATTGGCCTGCTTGACAAAGCACATATAAATACTAACTAGCCCCAGGGGAAAGGGTCATTTTCTATCCCTTTTATTGAATCATTAACTTCTTTAGCATTATATTGCATATTTTTTAATTGTCTTTGTTTCTTTAAACCAACACAGATCTTAGAATATGATAAAAGACAGGTCAAAATTAAGTTTATAAACTGACTCGTTTATAGTACGGTACCTTCCCCTATGTCTGAGAATATACTTTGGTCTGGGACATACAGAGATTCCACAATTCCAAATTGAAAAGCTGCTCTTGGCTACATTTTATTGAATAAATATTATGCTCTGTCATCTTACATATTCCTAAAAATTATGCAAACCACAGATTCCTAATCATTAAGATGTATACATCGTCTTCACTTCAGTTAACATTACCTTTCATGTGACAGTACTGCAGGAGCATCTTGATATAAAGATAAGATCTGGATCCTGTCATTAAGGAGCTCTAAATCTAGCATATCTGACACAACTAAATACATGGACAAATACCATTGTTTTTATATCACTATGAGAGCAAGAAAACAGAAGCAACACTTCTTTCAGAAAACTGGGAAAGAGCCTTCTTCCTAAAGTATGGAAGATTTTGAAATTTTAATAAGATTTTAACAGGTGGAGCAGGGGTATTCCTAAAAGAAGCAAAGGCCCACAAGATAGGTGTGCTTAAGGAACAAAATAATTTGCAGAAGGGCTATATTCTACTGCAGAAGAGAGCACAAAGAAAAAATCATGAAACACTGCTGTTTAAAAGAAACAAATTTGACATTTACTTTATCCATTTGTATGTATCTTAGACAACCAAAGAGAAGAACCATCCTTAACTTCTGGTTCTGAAATGGGGAGAACTAACCCCTTCAGGCAGGGTCCAGGCAGAAGAACTTGGAAGAGCTTTCAGGTGTATGTATCCTGGAGGTCAAAGTAAATCTTGAAGTTTCTTTAATTTGGTTAAATGCATAGATTGTATCTTCAAATCTTCATTTATTTTGAGATGTTGTTAATATGTATAGAAATGCAGTGAGATAAAAATATAGCTTAAGTGATTTGAGGATTTATTTTCAGGAGATTATGCAGGATTTCCTGGTTGTGGTTTACTTAGGTTACATAGTACCTATCGACATGACCTCAAAATATATGCCTGTGATGAAGGACGAGTCCAGATGACGGCAGCTGCTTTTGCAAAGGTATAGATGTTTTTTTTTTAGAATTACCAGAGTTTTCATCTAATATTTCATTTTAAAAGATTTTTACTAAGGCAATACTTAAAAATTTCAAATTTGAGACTTCCAATTCAAGCCCTGAAATGGTAGTGATAAACTGTTATTAATAAAGTTTCCTTATTGTAAATACTTAGCTTATACCGTAAACAATTCAGCATGTAACAAAATAATTATTGATACTTTCTATTTCACATACTAATTTTTAAATCTGTGTTGCCTTTATTTAATGTGGTTAGGGGCTATTAGCTCTAGAAGGAGAGCTTACACCGAGTCTTGCTCAGATGGTAAAAAGTGCAAATATGAATGGTCTTTTGGATAGTGATAGTGACTCTTTGAGCAGTTGTCAGCAGTGTGTGAAAGCAAGACTTCATGAAATATTTCAGAAGGAGAGAGATTTTACTGCTGAAGATTATGAAAAGGTAGGTCATAGCAAACTCTTTCACTGTGAAATATGTACCCACAGAAAAGTGCATGAAACGTAAACTTAGACCTATTGTATTATAAAGCAAATACTCATCACCATTGGATAGAGAAATAGAATACTGGAACAACTTTGGCCCCTGTGTGCCCTTAACATTAATGTCCTAGAAATAACTAGTAGCCTGACTTTTTATATTGCTCTTTTTATAGTCTTACCATATCCAGAATACTTATTTGGATAAGTATGCATCTCTAACTACTAGAGTCTTGGTTTCAGCTATTTTTTTAAGTAAACTTCATATGATAGAATATGTTTTCTTTTATAAGTCTGACTTCTTTTGTTCAATATTATGTTTGTGAAATGCCATAGTTCATATTTTTGAGAATTTCCATAGGTAATCAGTAATCATTTCTGTGTAGTATTTTATTGCAAGTGTTGGCAAACTTTTTCTATAAAAGACCAGAGAGTAAATATTTTAGTATTTGCAGGTCAGGTATGGTCCCTTGTTGTATATTCCTTTCTTATTTAACCATCGTTTAAAAATGTAAAAACCATTCTTAGCTCATGCACTATGCTATAGCTCACATTTGGCCTGCAACCTGTAGTTTGTTGACCCATGTTCTATTTTATGAATATATTATAATTTATATATGCTTTCTACTATTATAGTTTCATTTACACTCCCACCAGAAGTCCATGAGAATTGTCACTGTTCTACATATTATCTATTCTATGTATTCTCAGAATACTCAATTTTGGCCATTATGAAGGGGAATATAGTAGTATCTCATTGTGGTTTTAATGTTTATTGATGATTTAGGTACCCTGTTTCATGAGACCTTCTCTTTAAGTCTCTTATCCTTTTTTTCTGCTAATTGTGTTTTCCTTGTTGAGTAGTGGAAGTTCTTTATATATTTTGGATATGCGCTCTTTGTTACATATGTTCTAAATACTACCATTTACTCTGAGCCTAAATGATGATTTTTTGATAAGTAATTCTTACTTTTCATGAATTCCAAGTTCAATTTTTTCTTTCTGGTAGTGCATTTTAATGTTTTGTTTATAATATCTTTTTCTAACCAATGCTAATAAGATATTCTTATATATGATCTTCTATAAGCTTTTTTGTTTTGCCTTTTACATTTATTTTCAGTCCTTTGAAATTAACTTTTGTATGTGCTATAAGGTAAGGATATAAAAATTGATGTTTTCCCTAACCGTATGCACATCCAGGTATTGCAGCACCACGTAACTGAAAAGACCATCTTTCCCCACTCTAATGTAGTATGACCTTTATCATATGTGTGTGGTCTCTTTCCAGACTACATTCTTTTGTTGACCCTTTGAACATTGAATCAGGTCTCCCAATCCTAAATGGTTCCTTCTTCAAGTTTTTCTTGGCTTTTCTTGCATTTTCATATAAATTTTAAAATAAGCTGATCAAAAGTCCTGTTGGTATATTGATTTAGATTACGTTAAATCTGCAATTTGTGAAAATCTGTATTTTTTAAATGATGCAATTGTAAATGGTACCTCTAAAAACTTGACTCTGATTGTTGCTGCTATATATAAAGTTTTTCTAATGCTATGTATCAACCTTATTGAACTCATTTATTAATAATTTATCTGTAGATTTTCTTGATCCTTTAAAAGTATATCCACAGGTATTTTTTCCCTTTCCTGTCCTTGCTTTTTATTCTTTTTCTTATCTTCAATAGCTAGCACCTTCAAAACAATATTAAATAGAAGTGTCATTTCTTTTGTTGTCCATGTTCTCAAAGAGAAAGCTTCTAACACTTGTCCATTATGTATGACTTCTGTAGATTTTTTTATAGCTATTCTTTTGCAAAATAAGGAAATCTGATTCTGTTCCTATTTTGTTAAGAGTTATCTATTATTATTATTTGCTAAGAGTTATTCTTTTATACACAGTATATATTTAAATTTTTCAATTAATTTAATCTTTTAACTATGCTTTATTCTTTCTAAATTTCAGAGTTTCCATTTAAGATCATTTTCCTTCTGTCTAAAGAGCAATATAGTAATTACATTGGTATCAGTCTCCTGGTAGTGAATTATTTTTTGTTTGTCTCAGATGTTTTTATTTTAACTTTACTCTTACAGGATATTTTAACTGGGTATAAAATTCTAGGGTTGTATCTATTTTCTTTCATTGCATTGAAGATATTTCACTACCTTCCAGCTTCCAGTGTTTCCCTTGAGAAGTCAGCTATTGATTTATTGTTGCACCTTTGAAGGCAGTCTTTATTAACAAATCCTTCTGTCATTTTGAACATTTTATTTTACTTTTGTTTTTAGCAATTTTCTTTTGTATGTCTAGATTGTAGATTGCTTTTTAATTTATCCTGCTAGTAATTTATTAGGATTTCAGGATCTGTAGTTTCAGGGAAAGTTTTTTTTTTTTAAGTTGGAAAGTTCTTTTTAAAAATACTGCTTCTGTGACTTCTTTCTGGGTCTCCAAATATATGTTTTTGGAATTTTCTCTTACACATTTATTTTTTTCATCCTTTTGTCTGTGTGCTTTAATCTGGATAAATCTTCTAACCAGCCTTCCAATTTACTAAGTCTAGATTCATTGCCATTTTTCTAAAGTTTGCAGTTCCTTGATGATTTTGCAACTTTTATTTTGAATACAGAAAGTTTCTCCATTTTTTAATTTTTGATAATTCTAATGCCCAGAGTCTCTTTGGTTCTGTTTTTGCTCTCTGTTCTGCTGATTGGCACTCTTGGTGTCTTGCTTCTTGTGTGCCTGAATATCTTTAATTATGGGTGGGTATTTTATTTATTTGTGGAAATATATTGAGTTTAAGATTATCATATTCCAGTAATTTTTTTTGTTTGTTCCTGCCATACATCTTTGGGCATAGCAATCTAGGATTGCATTAATCCAGTTTCAAAACAGATCTTTCTGGGCCAACAGTTGACTTGAACCTAGTCTGCACTTTGTTAGTGGGTTGGTTTGCTTCTGTTTCACCCTCACTTTTTTGAGAACTAAATACAGAGAGTTTACCAGAGGTCTACCTTTGGGAACCCTGGAATTCACTTTTGTCCCTTTACCCTAACAAGGCTATTATTAAAGCTCAACTCCACTCCTTGCTGTCTATTCAAGATCAGTTAACATCTCCAGTGCAAAAACAGCCTTAATTGCAAGGACCACTGATCTGTAAATTTTGGTTCCATAATTCTTCACTGTCTTATCTCTTAGATACCTGAAAGCAAAAGTATAGAAATTCTTTCCCCAGGATTTTTACTTATATTCAGTGGTTAGATTGCTCCAGACTACCTAGTTCATAACAAAACATGGAATTCAACTTCACACTCTTTTTTTTTATACCTGTAGAAGCTTATTTGATGGGGTTAAATAACCTGCCAACCTAAGTGTCAGAACTGAAATTTGAAACCAGGTTGTCATTAATGGCTTTTGTTGACTTGGGAAAATCTCATCACAAAGGCATCAAAATGGTGGTTAAGAGCACCAGCTCTGTAACCAGACCAACTGCTTTAAAAAATTTTTTTTTTATCAAAGTGTAGTTGACATATTAATTTCAGGTGTACTACATAAACAATGACTACATGCTCAGGTGTACAACATACATTACAAAATGCTCACCACAATAGGTGTAGTTACCATCTGTCACCATACAAAGTTATTATAGTATTATTGGCTATATTCCCTAGGCTGTATTTTTCATCCCCTTACTTACTTATTTTAGAACTGGAAAGTTGTACCCCTTAACCCTCTTCACCAATTTCACCTATCTTCCTACCCCACTCCTCTCTGGCAACCACCAGTTTGTTCTTTATATTTATGAGTCTGTTTCTGAGTTTTACTTTTTTATTCATTTTGTTTTGTTGTTTTAGATTCTTCATATACATGAAATCATATGGTGTTTGTCTTTGTCTTATTTCACTTAACATAATGGATGGACCCTCTAAATCTATCCATGTTGTCACAAACAGCAAGATTTCATTCTCTTCTTTGGCTGAGTAATATTCCATTGTGTGTGTATACCACCACATCTTCTTTATCTCTTCATCTATCAGTGGATATTTAGATTGCTTCCATATCTTAGCTATTATAAATAATGCTGCAATAAATACAAGGGTGTGTGTGTCTTTTTAAGCTAATGTTTCCATTTTCCTCCGGTAAATACTCAGAAGTGGAACTGCTGTATCATATGGTCTTTACATTTTTAATTTTTTGAGGAACCTCCATGGTATTTTCCACAGCTGCTACAGCAGTTTACACTCCCACCAATAGGACATGAGGGTTCCCTTTTCTCCATATCCATTGACAGACAACCTGCTTTTTTATCCCACTCTTCACATACTAATGATTTGCTGTTGGGCAAGTTGCTTAACCTTGGTAAGTAACTCATCTGGAAAAAGATGGTATTAGAGTCTTAGAGTTATCACCTGTTAAATAATATATGATTAGAACCATATTTGCACATGAGCTGGCAATTTGTCAATATAAGCTAGATTAAAATCTCACTGTAAGAGTACTTCAGCTAAATTTTCTCTGTGGATAGTCTAATGATAGCTAATGTTTACTCTCTTTTTTTGACATGAAGTTCTGAGGTTTTACTTCCTCCTCAATCTTATTACTGTATTTTGGGGGTCATCTTAAGTTATGGTATGGAATTATTCTCCAGCTACTGGAAAATTTTTTATATTGTTCTTTTTAGCAATTGGGCATAACCAGATATAAAATCTATACTTTACTCATTTGTAGCTTACTCCATCTGGAAGCATTTCTCTTATCAAATCAATGCATTTAATTAAAAATCCTGTGAAGACCTGTGACAAAGTTTATTCCTTGATACAAAGTTTAACTTCTCAAATAAGACATAGAATGGAAGATCCCAAATCATCAGGTAAATATTATGTTTTCCTTAGAGCATAAAACAAGTAAAAATTACTATCCAATTACTATCAACATTTAAAAATAAGATGCACCAATCATAAAAGGCAAGTCTCTCATATTGTATCTCGGTATGAGTTAATATATATCCAGTAAAAGAATAATAGCCAAGTTATAGTTACTTTTACCCATGATAGCATTAAAGAAATAATAAAGCATTCTTTTGTCTTATTTATTGGAATACAGTTGACATACATTACTAATTTGGTTTCAGTTGTTGATAATTATGGATATTACCAAGTGCTCACCATGGTAAGTGTAGGGTTACCCACTGCTACCATAACAAGATACTACAATATGATTGCTTAAAAACATTCTTATTTGATTCATTACATAGCAGTACCTTACAGTTAGGCAGCAAATAGGCAGCATAATAAGAAGGAACAATCAATAAGGTGATCTGAGACTAGCTTGGTTAATAATTTGAGCGATGTTGGCATCTTGGATTTCTTAACTGATAAAAATGGATCCTTTGAGCTGTTTAATTTCTAAGGTTCCTTCCTGCTAAAGACTTTCTATTGTGACAGTATGTGACTCTAATAGTATTTAAAATTCAGAACTGAAAAATGTATTAGCTTAAAGAGTTTTGTCATAATAGATGTTCTTCTTTTCTTCTTATTATTGAAGTGTATAACATAAGGAAAGGTCATTTATATACCCAGTTCCTAACCCATGTATTTATACCTTTATTCAAGTCTGTGAAGTATATGGTTGTTCATAGTTAATGACTATGGTAACATTTCCTGGTTTCTTGACAATTTTATCTTTGACATTTAAAAAAGTTTCTAAATTACCAACTTTTTAATATGTACTCTTAATATGATTTTTAAGTTTTTTAAGTTTAAATACTAACAATGTTATGTTGTTTCAGATATTCAGCTTTACCATAGTGAAACATTAGAGCTTATGTTGCGTAGATGGTCCAAGTTGGAGAAAGACTTTAAAACAAAGAATGGAAGATATGACATTAGTAAAATCCCTGATATTTATGACTGTATAAAATATGATGTCCAGCATAATGTTTCCTTGAAATTAGAAAACACTATGGAATTATATAGGCTTTCAAAGGCATTAGCAGATATTGTTATCCCTCAGGTAAGTAACTCCTAGGAATCAATTTTCTTAAGAGTGTTGTAGAGACATTTATAAAATGTCTATTATCACTGGATAAAAGATAGTTGGTTTTCGTGTCTGTAGTGCCCATAACTTTAAAAAGGAAAGTAAGTAATTATGAATTTATATTTCAAACTTACATTACATAAAATCATTATTTGATTTTCTAATAGATTTGAGTGTAGTGACTTCTTTAAATTTAAGAATTAACGCTCCTAAAGAACAATACTATACTAATAAGACACCTGAAAACAGGACGGAATAAATCTCTTAAGAATTCATTGAGCACCTATTGTGCAGCTACCAGCTCTATGCTATATAGAATATGTGGGGAGTGGGAGAAAAAGGTGTTTGTGGCCGTACATAGATTTTGCAAGTCTTTTTATTTTATGTGAAAGTATTTGGAAAATAATATTTAGAGGTCAGTATGTAAGTAGTTATTATGGGTGAGAAGGTCCATGGGTCTTTTCCTTATAGGAGAATAAAAGGCATAACCAGAATTCAAATAACTGAATTAATCAGAGAATTCTCTGCAGTTAAGCAGAGAATCAGATTGATGATAAGAAGGCAGGTAACAAGTTGAGATAAGGGATATTTTAGAAAAAAATAGTTCCAGATGCCCTTTGGGGTTCTGTTTTCAACTCAATTACTAAAAGATTATTTGGATATTGTAAAGGGGAAATTGGAGTAGAACAAACATTCCAACTATGAATTATAGTTAAAAAGAAGAGAAAAATACATGGGAAGTATGAAGATTATGAGCGAAAGTAGCCTCACTAAAAATACTCATAATAACATTGGATAAAATAATATCAGTGTCCCTTTCCTGATATTCACAGAATGTCCAGGAAAAACTATAAACTTTGAAAAACAGGGAATTCAGACAGTGTACAACCTACCTTTAGTTATTTGTGTATGTATTAAAGATGAGCTTATTTTTTCAGTGTGAAAGAAAAACTGTTTGGTCAATAAAAACTATTTATTTATTTGTTTGTTTTGTCCATATTTATAATATGGACAATTTTAGGTGTACTGTATGAATCTGATTTGCAAAATGAATTACTTTTAAAAGAGGATAAAAATATCTCAAAGAATGTCTCTGGGCCTTACTTAAAGATTTAGGAAACTTCTCCGACAACTTCTTTGATTTACTAAATGGAAAAGATTTTTTGCAAAAAAAATTCTGCAAAAGAGAAATTTTATATCCAGATCAAAATGTTTTATTTTTATAACATACAAGATATTTTCAGATTGCTATCAAAGTGAACACTAAATTCTGCAGAAGTCAGTTTTAGATACCTGGTATAAACAGATAAGACTGAGCTAACATTGATTTGATTATAACTCAATAAAGTTACTGAATCAACATTCATCTTTGTTATGAAATTCAAGATAAAGAGTTCATCTAAATTTTTCGTATGATTCTGAGAAGAATGGTTACCATTAATTCTGGTAAACGTGGTAGTTCACATTGGAAGCAAAATTAAGACCTGATTTTTTTTTTCATTGTTTTGGATTTCTTTGATGTTAGTCCAGGTTCTGTGCATCTTAGTTGTACTTATTCTTACAATGAAGATTATTTAAAAGTATACGTTTTAATAGGTAAACTGTATATATGACTCTGAAATATATATAGTGGCCATATGCATTTTTCAAGGTAGTTTTCCAATATATCTCAAATGATCACCTCTCAGTGGCTAAATAAATACACAAATGTGTTTTAGTTTAATCATGTCTGGTATTATCCATGGTTTATTTAATCTCATGCCTTTACTTCTCAGTTATATATACTAAATATTCTTGAAAAATTGGTTTCTAAGAGTTGGGCTCAAAAGAATACTCAACTGTTAATGGGGTTTTAGAAGACAATTTCATTATATATGTATTTCAAGTATGATGCTTAGATAGCTGGAGAAATTTTTCTCCATTTCCTTATAACTTAAATATTTATAATGATTTTTTGAAAGTATTGTAATTAGAAGAAACACTAAAGATTAGGATGGTTAAGAAGGATTTGAGGCATCATTTGCATCTTTTAAAGTAATTCATCATGCTGAGATGTTCTCAGTCTCTATTAACAAGAATTGTTTTTTGATGCAATTTAAGTTTTTTCAACAGTCTGAGAACTTATTTGAAGACATCTCCAAAATTATTTTTCTTGGATAAATCCTCTGAAATCTTATGATTCTTCAGATAATATGCCCAACTTCTAGGAATCAAAGTCTTATTTTTGATAAATTTATACTTAAATTTTTATAAATTTATAACTTTAAAAGCAGAAGTCTTCCCAACTTCTAGGAATCATAAAGTCTTATTTTTGATAAATTTATAATGAAATTTTTGTAAGTTTATAACTTTAAAAGCAGAAGTTTTCTCATGTGATTTTCTGAAGTTCTGAAATTATAAATTGAGGAGAGGACAATTTGGGATTTACCTCTCTCACTTTTTGGTATGATAATCATTATGTGGCAGAACATTGGGGTATCTTCTTTTTTAGTGGAGGTTGAATTCAGTTCAGTAAGTACTATTTTGCTTTGTTACTTTAGCCTTCATAAATCCACAATCATGGACAGAATGAAGGCATTTTCAATCACTGAACAAGTAAATGAAAATTATAAGCATATTTTTAGTAATTGTAATGAAACTAATTTGTCATAAAAAATGAAAATTTTGTGGACTTAGTTCTGAAGTAAATAATATTTCAAGCTTAAGAGACTTGATGACTCCATCAGTAATGTAAAATTTGACTTATTTAAATTAAGAGAGCATTGCTGTGTAAGAAAAAAATGTGTATGTGTTCTGATGTACTTGAGTGTTACTAAGCCTCTAAAAAAATCCATTTCCGTTTTTACATTGAATTGATTCTGTTCTGTGTGAATTATGTAATTATAATCATATTTAAGCTTGCATATGACAAACATGGTTTATTTCTTTTAGTTATCTTAACAGTTAAACTAGTTTTAATCGTGATAGGTATTTTTGCCATGAATAGAATCAACTTTTCACTTTTTAAGCAGTCTCCATCCTCAGAAAGCCCTCGTTTAAAAATGATACTTCAAAATAGTCATGATGGTACGGCAGTAGATAAGAACATCTAAAGACTAAGTTTGGTACTAAATTCTTTTAATTAAGATGGCACACATTCATTGAAATTTCTTTGGTTATTGTCCTTTATGAAATGTAGAGGATTCTTTATAATAGCATTTTCCATAAAAAGTGCACTGACACTGTCATTAAATATCACCACATAATAAGCTTTCAAATAGTCTCATCTGGCCTTTTAATCAGTTCTTTTTATGGCAGAAATATTGTAATTACATTTGAGAACTTGGATTTCTAACAATTAATTATTTGGCCCTAGTTGGTGGCGGCAGATGAATAAAATGTCACTGTGTTGAAGGGAAAGATTCTTTATTACAAAAGTAATATATCTTTCTTGTAAAATTAGAAAATGTAAATATAGCAAAAAATCACTATAACATTATCAACTAGAGAAAAAAAATTTCAGGGTTTGGAAAAAGTTCTTGAAGGTCTTGTCCTTCAAATTCATGCAGATATAATTTTTCTTATAAATTCATATATATAACAAGTGTATTCTTCACAAAAATGAAACGAGGAATACTGTATTACAACCTGATTTTTTTTCCTTCACTTAGTATCAATAAATTTTTCCATATTAGTGAAGCTACATAGACATTATTCCTAATGGCTGAATGGTATGATGTAATAATAATTTATTTAACCATTTTCTCGTATTTGGAAATCTGATTCCTTTAATTGTTTTCACTCTTTACATGAACTCAGGATTATTTCCATAGCTCCAGAAGTCTTTTACCAGTTTTCTTGTAGATGACCAGTGTATGAGAATGCCTGTGTCCTCACACCTCACTAATAACATCCAAAGAATTCCCCTAATGATTTTTAATTTGAACATTTTCCTTTTATTTACATACACATAACACAATTACATATATATCCCTTTCTCATACCCAGTTCATAGTCAGTTATGTTGGTGAGATCCCAAGAAGTTCCATTTTTCATAGGTCTTATATCTGTGAGCAGTCAGTCTTTTCTTTATTAGGCAGTTTTGAGATCCATTATCCATGCTGATGCTTTGCCATCCGGAAGTACATGATAGCAGAAGTAGCCTTTAAACCGAGGTATTCCAGAATGACCTTAGCAAGGGTATGCCTATTTCTTTCCTCTCTCCTCTCCCTTCTTTCCCTCTGTGTTGCCCCCCACACTCTACTTTCTGCCCTCTTCCTTTGCCCCCATCTCCTCCTGTCTGCACACACATCTTCTCATATCAGGTCATTTTCTAATCTACTCTTTGAACTATAGTTTGTGTTACAATTACCACAATTTCTTTGTTCTCTTAACACTTCAGATTCTAATTCCTCATTATAAATTTAATCATAATGATTATTAAATTTAATAATTTCATAGTAGCTTTTGCTCACCACTAGTTAAAACTTTAAAAGTATTGACCAAGGACTTTTAAATAA
This sequence comes from Smutsia gigantea, assembly GCA_032199065.1. Classification (NCBI taxonomy): domain Eukaryota; kingdom Metazoa; phylum Chordata; class Mammalia; order Pholidota; family Manidae; genus Smutsia; species Smutsia gigantea. The sequence continues at coordinate 4,115 of JAVSCE010013161.1, read as the reverse complement.
TGTTAGCCTGTTTAATCTTTCACAGTAGAATAGACCAAAAATTGCATGGTTTCAATATATATTTCTTTGCCTATATTTACTGACATTCTGTGCTTTAGCGTTTGTGTCCTTAATCCGTCTTTCTTTTCAACATTCTACATGTAGGGTTGTTTGTACATTTAAAACCTTCCGATTGATTTGAACTACTATTCATTAAGTTTTTCGTTTATCCATTCATCCTCCACTCTTCAGAAATTACTTGTTTTTTCAATTTCACACACACAAAAAATCCTTCCAATTATACTTAACAGTTTTGGGAATACATTGCAGTTCCAGAAATGTAGACTATGAGTTGTATAATATTTAAAAAAGGCTTAGTAAAGATATTTGTCCCTCACTAGAATTCTTTAACTTAGCAGTGCATTTGTTAGAGCTCTTTGTCATTACACCCTTTTTCTAATATGTATTTTCTGCTTAGGAATATGGTATAACTAAAGCTGAAAAACTGGAGATTGCCAAAGGCTACTGTACTCCTCTAGTTAGAAAGATTCGCTCAGACCTTCAGAGGACACAAGATGATGACACTGTAAATAAACTCCATCCTGTGTAAGAGACTACTGGTATTTAAATCTACAGGCATCTATTTTTTCATATTTCAAATCTAAATTACATTTTAATGTTCTTATGAAGAAATCAGTAGTGTGTTACTTGACACATTGTGGGACTAAGGATTACCTTGATATTCCTAATAGTTAACTTCCAAGCAAGTATGGCTCCAATTTGGGAAAAAACTTGAGGCGAACAGGGAAAGGGGAATAGTGTCATCATTTACATGGGATCATCAGTGTGCCCTGTTCAGGAGCATAAACATCTGTGAGCTTCTTCAGGGCTATGCTAATAGAGGAGCTAAAATGACCTGTTTTCAGTGAACTTGACTATTAACTGTTCTTTGACTAATCTCAGACATTCCAATTAGTTGTCTTTATGTTAGAGGAATATCTACTAAGATAACTCCTCAGTTGTGGTTGGAAGAATAATAAGTTTACCTAATTATTGTCTTTTACTTATAATAAGATTGAATTGCAATTTAAAATAATTTCAGTACTTATTAAGTTTTTACTATATGGTTATGTTTTAACACTGCCTATTTCTCACTTAGGTATTCCAGAGGTGTTCTGTCTCCTGAACGTCACGTCCGTACCAGATTATATTTCACTAGTGAAAGTCATGTGCATTCTCTATTATCCATTCTTCGCTATGGTGCCTTATGCAATGTAAGTAGAATAAGTTATTCCAATCTACTTAACAAATGTTTCCTTCAATTTGTAATCAAACCACAACCAGTTTTTACTGTGCAATTTTAATAATTCATCATTTACTGTCATTTGTCAAGGGTCTACTGTGTATCAAGCACTGTGCTAGATGTTGGAAATAAAAACATGTTACCTTTCCTTCAGAGAAGATCCATTTAAGCAAATAATAATAGAAAATATTTTATGTGATGTTATAGGCTGGTGGTAGTGAGGTAAAGAGAAGCCAATGAATTTGACTTATTTAGGGGTTAGAAAGGACTTGGTGTTTGGGTGGGCATTGTGCCTCTTTAATACTGTTAATAGTGAATCAGACCAAAGTTTATTTACTTTACTACAGTTGTTTTATTTTTTATTTTAATTTCTATTATTTTATTATTTATTTACTTTTATCACTCCCAGCTTAAATCTTAATTACATTTTATTATGACTGATCACTTAGGCAGTTTCATTTTGGGTCTCTCATGAGGTGGCAGTCAGACAGTGGCTGGGGCTTGAATCATCTCAGCTTCCTTCTCATGTCCGATGCTTCATGCTGGCTGTCAGCTAGGACCTCAGCTGGAGTTGTTGACCAAGATACCTACATCTGGCTTCTTGTGACTCACTTCTTCATAACATGACAGTTGAGCTCCAAGAGTGAGCTTCCTAAGGGAACATGGTGCAAGAACAAGGCATTTTTATGAATGACCTAACTTATGAAGTCACATAGCATTGCTTCTGCCGAGCTTTATTAGTTGAGGCAGTAACAGAAGTCCACCCAGGTTCAAGGGGAAGAGAAATAGACCCACATTGTTAGATGAGCAGAGTGTCACTGTCACATTATAAGGTAAGTACTTAGGATTGGATATGTGGTGGTGGCCATCTTTGAAAAAAAGAATATCACAGTATATCTATTGGTCAACAATGCTCATGCAAAATTCACTTCCCTCTCCACGAATATTCCCCAAGTCTTATACAATTACAGCATAAACTTGACATCCAGGATCTTATCATCTAAATCAGGTCCAGGTGTGGATGGGGCACCTTGGGCACATCTCTTTGAGTGCTTAAGGCCACTCAGTCTCAATTCAGAGACGTGTGAACTAAAGAGAACAATTATCTGTCCTTCAAACACCCAACATACAAGGATAGAATAGGATAACTGCTGTACGTAACCTTTTCAAAAGGGGGAAACAGAAGTTCCACCACAGTTACTAGTCACTAGTAATTTTGAAATCTGCCTAGGTATCTGTTGCCCGTTCCTCAATCAGGGCTCTGTCGCACCTTCAGGGAGTCGTTTGCAGTGGTTTGCGGCTTCAGACTTTGGGTTCTTGATCGCTTCATTGGGGTCACCCTTCCTTTTCCATAAGAAGTAGCTCATGTTTGCAGCTGAGTTGTTTTCTTTAACCTGCTTTCTGCCCAAAGCAGTTTAGAGATCCAAAGGTCTATTTATTTTTAGTTCAATATAGTGTTGTGTGAAAAGGAATAATTTATATAATCTAATTCATTAAACAAATCATACCTACAAATCCCTTAAGGAGAAGCCTTTTTCTCCACTGGCCTCCCTGTGTGCCTGTGGAGGGACAGGACTCAACAGTCTTTACTGCTTAATGCTGTGCATCAGAGAGACATACCCTAAGATCCTGAGGAAGTCTTTTATGTCTTTGAAAAGTCCATGAAGCACCTCCCAAATCTTTCCAAGGTCCTGGCAAATGATTCTGTAATCACATCCAGGACAGATTCCTATGCTTCCTTTCTTCCTAGAAGCCACCTTTTAATTACAGTACTAGTTGGTCTCTGGAGAGGCTGGGAATAAGAAACAGTTTATTTTTGAACCCACCAAGTCTTGGCTCTTTATAATTAGCAATTTCCCTGTAGCTTCTCTCTGTCCTCTCGTAGTTTAGCACAGGCTGTGAGAAGAATTTTTTCCTGACAATCTGCATAGCTAGCTCATTGGGTTCATTAGATACAGCTCCTATTTTTGCTATCTCTAGGCTACAGTGTTTCTACACTTCATGCCACTACAGAACAAGGGTTCTTTTTCCTATGGCTTCCAATAACATTTCCCTTCCCTTCCTGTAATCCTTCCCCGACAGCCTCAGTGCCCTTCGGGATTTCACTAACGCTCCCCTGAGGCCCTTCCAGTGCTTATGGAGAGTGAGAAAGAAAAAGAAGTCGGGAAAGATTCTATTTCTAATGGAGACAGTTGTTAGATAACCCTACCATTCATTGGGATAAGGAACACGTTGGGGGAAGATCAGGAAATAGAAGGGAAGTAATGAATAGTTTTAGACAGCTTGAGTTTGAGGAACTAGTAGGCCAGTCACATGAAGATGAGCAGTAGTATGTTTGTGAAGATAGAGGTTTGGGCTAAAGGGGTGGAATGGGGAAGCCAACAAATGAATGACAGCTGGGGCAGTGCTGTTGATAAGATTCCCAGAGAGTTTGTGTTTGAAAAGATAAAGAAAATGACACTTTAGGGACTGGTAATAGAAGTGATATTGTACAAATAAGATGTAGACTGCTCTCATTGCTTGGCATTAGTGCATTTAGAGGTGTGAGTAGCCATTTGTTAAAATGAAGCTAAGAATAAATACACAAATTACATGGTGTTAATTTCTTTTTTTTTACTTTATTTATACATATCAGCTTTTGTTTTTTTTCACTTTTTTAATTAAGGTATTATTGATAAACACTCTTATGGAGGTTTCACATGAAAAAACAATGTGGTCACTACATTTACCCATATTATCAAGTCCCCACCCATACCCCAATGCAGTCATTGTCCATCAGTGTAGTAAGATGCCACAGATTCTCTGTTTGCCTTCTCTGTGCTACACTGTTTTC
>JAVSCE010013160.1:0-53861 GCA_032199065.1 Smutsia gigantea | reverse complement strand
GGATTCATCCCAGGGATGCAAGGATGGTACAACATTCGAAAATCCATCAACATCATCCACCACATCAACAAAAAGAAGAACAAAAACCACATGATCATTTCCATAGATGCTGAAAAAGCATTTGACAAAATTCAGCATCCATTCCTGATTAAAACTCTCAGCAAAATGGGTATAGACGGCAAGTACCTCAACATCATAAAGGCCATATACTACAAACCCACAGCTAACATCATACTTAACGGCAAGAAGCTGAAAGCTTTTCATCTAAGATCGGGAACAATACAGGAATGCCCACTCTCTCCACTGTTATTCAACATAGTACTGGAGGTCCTAGCCACGGCAATCAGACAAAACAAAGACATACAAGACATCCAGATTGGTAAAGAAGAAGTCAAATTGTCACTATTTGCAGATGACATGATATTGCACATAAAAAACCATAAAGACTCCACTCCAAAACTACTAGAACTAATATCTGAATTCAGCAAAGTTGCAGGATACAAAATTAACACACAGAAATCTGTTGCTTTCCTATACACTAACGATGAACCAACAGAAAGAGAAATCAGAAAAACAATTCCATTCACAATTGCATCAAAAAGAATAAAATACCTAGGAATAAACCTAACGAAGGAAGTGAAAGACCTGTACTCTGAAAACTACAAGACACTCCTAAGAGAAATTAAAGAGGACACTAACAAATGGAAATTCATCCCATGCTCTTGGCTAGGAAGAATAAATATTGTGAAAATGACTATACTACCTAAAGCAATCTACTGATTCAGCGCAATCCCTATCAAACTACCAACAGCTTTCTTCAATGAACTGGAACAAATAATTCTAAAATTCATATGGAACCACAAAAGATCCCGAATAGCCAAAGCAACCCTGAGAAGGAGGAATAAAACAGGGGGAATTACACTCCCTGACTTCAAGCTCTACTACAAAGCCACAGTAATCAAGACAATTTGGTATTGGCACAAAAATAGACCCACAGACCAGCAGAACAGAATAGAAAATCCAAACATTGACCCAAACATATACAGTCAATTAATATTTGATAAAGGAGCCTTGGATATACAATGGGGAGATGACAGCCTCTTCCGCAGCTGGTGTTGGAAAAACTGGACAGCTACATGTAAGAGAATGAAACTGGACTACTGTCTAGCCCCATACACAAAGGTAAACTCAAGGTGGATCAAAGACCTGAATGTAAGTCATGAAACCATAAAACTCTTAGAAAAAAACATAGGCAAAAATCTCTTGGACATAAACATGAGCAACTTCTTCATGAACATATCTCCCCGGGCAAGGGAAACAAAAGCAAAAATGAACAAGTGGGACTATATCAAGCTGAAAAGCTTCTGTACAGCAAAGGACACCATCAGTAGAACAAAAAGACATCCTACAGTATGGGAGAATATATTCATAAAAAACGTATCTGATAAAGGGTTGACATCCAAAATATATAAAGAACTCATGCACCTTAACAAACAGAAAGCAAATAATCCAATTAAGAAATGGGCAGAGGACATGAATAGACACTTCTCCAAAGAAGAAATTCAGATGGCCAACAGGCACATGAAAAGATGCTCCACATCGCTAATCATCAGAGAAATGCAGATTAAAACCACAATGAGATATCACCTCACACCAGTGAGGATGGCCAACATCCAAAACACAAACAACAACAAATGTTGGCGAGGATGTGGAGAAAAGGGAACCCTCCTACACTGCTGGTGGGACTGCAAATTAGTTCAACCATTGTGGAAAGCAGTATGGAGGTTCCTCAAAAAACTCAAAATAGAAATACCATTTGACCCAGGAATTCCACTCCTAGGAATTTACCCTAAGAATGCAGCAGCCCAATTTGAAAAAGACAGATGCACCCCTATGTTTATTGCAGCACTATTTACAATAGCCAAGAAATGGAAGCAACCTAAGTGTCCATCAGTAGATGAATGGATAAAGAAGATGTGGTACATATACACAATGGAATATTATTCAGCCATAAGAAGAAAACAAATCCTACCATTTGCAACAACATGGATGGAGCTAGAGGGTATTATGCTCAGTGAAATAAGCCAAGCCGAAAAAGACAAGTATCAAATGATTTCACTCATATGTGGAGTATAAGAACAAAGAAAAAAACTGAAGGAACAAAACAGCAGCAGACTCACAGAACCCAAGAACGGACTAATAGTTACCAAAGGAAAGGGACTGGGGAAAATGGGCGGGAAGGGAGGGATAAGAGGGAAAAAGGGGCATTACGATTAGCAGATGTAATGTTGGGGGGGCACGGGGAGGGCAGTACAACTCAGAGAAGACAAGTAGTGATTCTATAGCATCTCACTACGCTGATGGACAGTGACTGTAATGGGGTTGGTGGGGGGGACCTGATGAAGGGGTAGTTTAATAATCGTGATATTGCACATGTAATTGTAAATTAATGATAATAAAATAAATTATATTAAAAAAAAAAAAAGGCCTACAGCTAACACCATACTTACAGGAAAGCCTACCTAAAATTAAAGATTAACATACTGTGTGCTACTATGTGGAATAGATGGAATTCCCATCTACTGCTAATATAAAGGTGAAATGCTGCAGCACTTTGGAAAAGTTTGGCAGTTTCTTATAAAGTTAAATATGCAGTTACCATGACTCAGCTATTTCACTCCTAGCTTTTTATCCAAAAAATGAAAACATTCCCCACAAGAAGCCCTGCACATAAGTGTTTGTAGCAGCTCTGTTTGTAATAGCCAAAAAGTAAACAATCCAACTATCCATCAACAGATAAATGAATAAAAAAAGTATATGGGATATCCATACAGTTAGCAAAAAAAAAAAAAAGCAATGATTTATACATACAACACTGATAAATCTCAAAATCATTATGCTAAGTGGAAAAATCAAGATTTTTAAAGTATATACTGTACTGAGCCCATTTACATAAAACTATAGAAAATCCAAACATAGTGACAGCAAATCAGTAGCGATCTGGGAACGGGGTGGAGGTAGAAATAAACTGCAAAGAAGCAGAAGAAAACGTGTGGGGTTGATGGAAGTGTTCAGTATCTTGCTTATGGTGATAGTTTAATGAGTATATGCATATGTCAAAACTGAACAAACTATACTTTGTATGTCAATTATACTGCAATGAAGTTATAAAAAACTATTATTCCTTTTTTTTATACTCACAGAATATAGTGTCAATAATACAGAAATGTTGAAATAGTAAAGGAACTCCTTTCTACCTTTTATCTAGTTTCAGCAGTTTTGTTTTGTTTTTTTTAATTTTAAATATAGTTGATATACATTATATTAGTTTCAGGCATACAATACAGTGACTGATATTTATCTACATTACCAAATGTTCAACCCAATATGTATAGATTAGCATCCATCACCATGCAGTTATTACAACATTCATGACAATATTCCCTATGCTGTACTTCTTATCCCTTGACTTATTTTCTAACTGAGAGTTTGTACCTCTCAATTCCCTTCACCTATTTCTTAATATAAAGAAGTAAAATTATTTCTTAAATGAAATTACTGGTCATCTTTTCATGTACCTGGCATTGCACTGGGCAAAGAAAAACAAAGATACTGAGACAATTCTGTTAGTAATGCAAACAAGTAAACAAATCATCTCAATGCCCTATGACATAAGTATTATCATAAATATCTACAATTACCAGCTAAGTTAACATGAAGAAAAGAGTCTAAGAAGGCCTGACAAAAGCCCTTTGAAGGCTGACTCCTGAAGGCCAAGCAGTTTAAAGGGGATGAACACTTCAGCCACAGAAAACTACCCATACAGAGGCAGAAAAAGAGAATCAGCCCTTGCTGGGAAATAGCAAGCACCTGGTATGTCCAAGGTCTGGGAAGGTTAGGTAACTTACACAGGGCCTTATTGGCAATTAAGTCACTGGAATTTTTACAAGTAGAAGTGCAGTGTGACCAGGTTCATGCTATAGGAAAAACCCCTACATTCTGCAATCCTTACTCATTATCCTCTTCACCTTGCCTTGCTCTTTTTGCCAGATGTTCATCTTCTAATTCCGTTAGGTCTTTAAGTTCCTTCTCACTACTAATTATGTTAAATACTGAAACAAAAAGAAAAATGCCATGAGCTAAAACAGTTCTTTCTATAACTTTATTAATAATTTAGTTTTAACACCAAAAGACTCACCTTTTTCTACCTGAATTCTAAAAGCATTTCTTTTTCTCCGACCATAGTCTATTCTGAAAAACATTAACAAGAAGTTCAGTACAGTGATCTCCACCACTATCTATTAAAATAGCTCAATTTATATTGATCACATAAATTTGTGCAAATACGTTAAGTGTATCACTGTGTTCACATTAACTATACACCTGTTTTCAAACAACTTCTGAGTTTATAGTTTTAGTATTGTAATTTTCTAGGTTAGAGATGGGGTTATGGCATGAGAAGCACTGCCAGCCTGTGCTGAAGGTGGCAGAAGCGGGATGAGATGAAGGGAGGCTGCTGGGAGTGTCAGATTCTGCAGGACAGGCCAAAGCGCTATCCAGCTGTGAATGTGGGGCACCCTCTAAAGAAAGGGAAGGCCGGCTCTCGAGGAGCACCAGTGCTGCAGGACTGCCTCTGCTGCCACAGGTGTACGGGCACTGACCCCACACAGATGCTGGCCCCTTAAGCCAAAGGGGCAGGGGAGCCATCCCAGAGAGCCCACAGGACACAGCGTGAGCCACATGACTCTCTTCAAGTCCACTGGAATTTGCCCTGCTAGGCTTCAGACCTGCTTGAGATCATGACCGTTTCTTTCTCATTTCTCCCAGAATGTCTATCTATCCTGCCACTGCATTTTGGAAGCAGATTAACTCATTGCGTGGTTTCATAAGGTCATAGCTGGAGAAGAACTCTGCCTCAAGAAGTAACATTCCTCCAGTCACACCTGCTTTGGCACAGAGGACTCCCTTTAAAGGCAGAAGAACCATCTGCAAACCAAGGGGAGTCAGCAAGAGACCAATCCTGCTGGTGTCCTGACCCTGCACGTTTAGTATCCACAACTGCAAGGAATTAAATTTTTGTTGTTCAAGCCACCCAGTCTGGGATACCTTCCCTAGCAAACTAAAATACAGACCAAGGAGAAAAAGAAAACAGACACAACGAAACATACAAAGTAGAGATAATTTGATTAAGCAAGATATTAGAAAAGGTAGCATTAGAAGCACAAGAGAAGGATATCACCTTTAGAGAAAAGTCTAGAGAAGTGACACAATTCCAGATAACAAGACTATAAGACACTGAAAGAAAAGGAGTTGCCATTCCCCTTGGTAACAAGGATAGCTCCTCGATATAACAGGCACTTGATAAACGGACAAGAGAGCTGAATCCCACACTCATGGACTGGAGAAGTTAATGCCAGCAGCTATTAATATCAACTGGAAATTTGGCAGGATGGAAACTTTAAAAATGGTAGGAAAGAAAAGCAAGAAGCTGGAGACTACACTTCTTCTTACCTGTACATGCTTTGTAAATCAGATGCTAAAACTCCAGTGTCCACATACTTGCCACATCTGTTACTGATAAGGTACTAAAAGAGAAAATGACACATATAAGATACTCAATACTTCAAACTCAGTGATTTTAATCAGTAAGAGATTGAGCTATTCAAACATACTATATGTTAATGTAAACTCATAATTAATAATGTATACCAGAAACATAAATAAAACCACCAAATAATTGTCAAGTCAGGATCAGAATTCAATTAACATTACTAATCACTATGAAATACAATTAACAGTACTACTACACTAGCTATAAGATATTTAAGGAGAGCTTACTGTATCTCAGGTTCCCAAACAGCCCAGAACAAAGCATTAAACTCACAAGGGCACCAAGAAAATTTTTAATTTGAGGTAACACACAGTAACACCTGACATATGTCCCACATTGCAGGAACTACTAGCCTGAGACAATTCATGGTTTCAATGTTAAGTCACCTTTTGATGTCTTATCTGTGTAAACTTTGTTTTCAGCAGTTGCTGTAATAAAAAGCAAATCCCATGCATGAATAGATGTAGGACAGGAAATGAGAGTGGCAGTGTCAATCAGACTGCAAGGTGTGACAAGTTGTACAGTGCCCCCAGCAGGCACACAAATCCGACTGGCAAGTTGATTATTTAAGAATAAAATACAAATATATTAACTTTTATTTCCATTTTTATATATTATTTTTTCAAAAAGCTACTAAGTTATTGGGACTAAATAGTTACTAAACTACTGAACCTAACTTGATATTTTAGGCCTGAGGGTACCATGAAAAAACTACTAAGAGGAGTATAAAAACAAAGATAAACAGAAAGAACAAAAAAAGCAGTAGACTGATAGACACTGAGAAGGGACTAGTGGTTACCAAAGGGGAAGTGCTGGGGAGGGATTATGGGGCACTGTAATTCTCAATCACTACATAGGTAGGTCACAGGACGGTAGTATAGCACAGAGTATACAAGTGTGAGTAAAGTGGGGTTCTAATGGCCAGGATCCTCACTGAACTTAAACTACCTGATGATGGAACTGGCCTGTTGCTATGCTACTGCTTCCACACCTTTAGGCAATAAGCCATTATTGTGTTAATATAAAGAGTTCCGCCCAGTGCTCTGTGCACTGGGTGGCGGGGCTGTAAGGCTGTAGGAGAGCAGAGCAGAGGCTGGAGTGGTGGCAGCGCTGAAGACAGAGGCCCAGAAGACGGCTGTGTCGAGAGGCCCAGAGGACAGCTGTGCAGGACAGCTGTGCAGTGAGGCCCAGAGGTGGAGACCAGCTTGCTGCATCCGAAGCAGCAGTGATAACACAGACTCGCTGAGTGAACGGAATTTTAGTGACTGACCTGCCACCTGGAAATAAAGTTGAGTATAACCTTTTCACCCCAAGGACCCTTTGCTGTAAATTTCTTTAATCACAGTAAATCTATAGTGAACTTGCCTAGAGCTGAAACTCATTTGCAAGACAACTAATGACTCTGTAACACCTTACTACATTGACAGACAGTACTGCAATGTAGTGGGTGAGACCTTGAAAATATGGGTGAATTTGATGTAGTTTTGTATATGTGAAACCATCATAAGACTGTATATCAATAATACTTAATTATTTTTATAATTTATTTTGGTATCATTAATCTACAATTACATTGTGCAATATTATGGTTATTAAACTACCCCCTTCATCAGGTCCTCCCCACCAACGCCAAGTCACTGTCCTTCAGCGTAGTGAGATGCTATAGAATCACTACTTGTATTCTGAGTTGTACAGCAAAACCCGTGCTCCCCCCCAACATTATATCTGCTAGTTGTAATGCCCCCTTTTCCCCTTATCCCTCCCTTCCCACCCACCTTCCCACCCATCTTCCCCAGTCCCTTTCACTTTGCTAACTATTAGTCCGTTCTTGGGTTCTGTGAATCTGCTGTTGTTTTGTTCCTTCAGTTTTTTTCTTAGTTCTTATACTCCATATATGAGTGAAATCATTTGGTACTTGTCTTTTTCAGCTTGGCTTATTTCACTGAGCATAATACCCTCTAGCTCCATCCATGTTGTTGCAAATGGTAGGATTTGTTTTCTTCTTATGGATGAATAATATTCCATTGTGTATATGTACCACCTCTTCTTTATCCATTCATCTACTGATGGACACTTAGGTTGCTTCCATTTCTTGGCTATTGTAAATAGTGCTGCGATAAACATAGGGGTGCATATGTCTTTTTCAAACTGGGCTGCTGCATTCTTAGGGTAAATTCCTAGGAGTGGAATTCCTGGGTCAAATGGTATTTCTATTTTGAGTTTTTTGAGGAACCTCCATACTGCTTTCCACAATGGCTGAACTAATTTGCATTCCCATCAGCAGTGTAGGAGGGTTCCCTTTTCTCCACATCCTCGCCAACATTTGTTGTTGTTTGTGTTTTGGATGTTGGCCATCCTCACTGGTGTGAGGTGATATCTCATTGTGGTTTTAATCTGCATTTCTCTGATGATTAGCGATGTGGAGCATCTTTCCATGTGCCTGTTGGCCATCTGAATTTCTTCTTTGGAGAAGTGTCTATTCATGTCCTCTGCCCATTTCTTAATTGGATTATTTGCTTTTGTTTGTTAAGGTGCATGAGTTCTTTATATATTTTGGATGTCAACCCTTTATCAGATACGTTTTTTATGAATATATTCTCCCATACTGTAGGATGTCTTTTTGTTCTACTGATGGTGTCCTTTGCTGTACAGAAGCTTTTCAGCTTGATATAGTCCCACTTGTTCATTTTTGCTTTTGTTTCCCTTGCCCGGGGAGATATGTTCATGAAGAAGTCGCTCATGTTTATGTCCAAGAGTTTTATGGTTTCATGACTTACATTCAGGTCTTTGAACCACCTTGAGTTTACCTTTGTGCATGGGGTTAGACTGTAGTCCAGTTTCATTCTCTTACATGTAGCTGTCCAGTTTTTCCAACACCAGCTGCTGAAGAGGCTGTCATCTCCCCATTGTATATCCAAGGCTCCTTTATCAAATATTAATTGACTGTATATGTTTGGGTTAATGTTTGGATTTTCTATTCTGTTCCACTGGTCTGTGGGTCTGTTTTTGTGCCAATACCAAATTGTCTTGATTACTGTGGCTCTGTAGTAGAGCTTGAAGTCGGGGAGCGTAATTCCCCCTGTTTTATTCCTCCCTCTCAGGATTGCTTTGGCTATTTGGGGTCTTTTGTGGTTCCATATGAATTTTAGAATTATTTGTTCCAGTTCATTGAAGAAAGCTGTTGGTAGTTTGATAGGAATTGCATTGAATCTGTAGATTGCTTTAGGTAGTATAGCCATTTTGACAATATTTATTCTTTCTAGCCAAGAGCATGGGATGCATTTCCATTTGTTAGTGTCCTCTTTATTTCTCGTAGGAGTGTCTTGTAGTTTTCAGAGTACAGGTCTTTCACTTCCTTCGTTAGGTTTATTCCTAGGTATTTTATTCTTTTTGATGCAATTGTGAAGCCCTGTCCTTTTTTAAACCTAATGCTTTTATGGCAAACCAAAGGAAAAGCAATAGAGGAAAACTCATAATGTCATATGCTAAAGAGCAGTCAGTGTGGCTAGTACTACGAAGAGGCCACTGGATTCAGCCACTAAGAGACACTGCTCAGACACCTGAATAAAGTGAACAACTTGTGGCAATGTTAGGCAGGAAAATAGATAAATAAGTGGGGTGGAAAGAGAATAAGGCCAGGAAAAAGCCCACTAAAAAAGACCCAGAGTTAATCAATTAAAGCTCAAAAAGCCAGGAGCAACTTGGCCTGGAATGTTTGAATTTTCCGATAAAGGAGGGTACCTCAGCATAGCCCATGGCTTTATTGTGTTAATCAAGCAGGACAAGCTTATTTTTTTACCTTTACCTATATGCTGTTTTTTTTCTCCTTGGGCCCTAATCAAGTAGTTTACAACAGGCAACTAATTTAGCCTGCAGGCCCAGCCATGAACACCACGGTAAAAGGCAGGAAGGAGTCCATCTTAAAGACTGCATTTTAATAGCCAGAAAGTTGAGATTTTTAACTTACTCTTTAGCAAAACAGACAATAACTCAGCCCACCCTGAGGGCTGGGCAGGCAGTCTTGTTTAATAGGCTGCCTGACCAAGACAAAAGTATCCCAGGGAGAAATCAGAGCAGGAAGTTCCTTGTGTTACGTTAATTCTAAGTGTTCAGAGACCTCTTAACAAGTCTGTACCCCCAGCCCTTAGTCACATTCCTATAGAATCCTTAAAAGGGGGAACCCCCAACTTTTCCGGGCGCTCGCCCGCACTTTCTAAGTGCGTTAACCTTTATCTTTAAACTTCTCTCTCCAACCTTTCAGAGTGCCTCTCCTTAACTGAGGAGGCCTGTACTTTTTCTTTCTTTAACTTTAAATAAAACTTTGTCTCTGCCCTGCAATTCTTTGTTGCGGCGGAGACAAGGACCGAAGAAAATACACAACGCTCCCCCAACAACACTATCATTTAATGATAGAACATTTAAAATGTCCAGGTTTGGAGATTATTAAATACTCAGTCTGGACATGTTAAGATACCTATCAGACACAGCAGATGTTGAGTAGGCAGTCGGAAATATTAATCTGAAGTTCAATTTAAAATCTGCCCTTTAACAGTGACTGTAATGGGGTTGGGCGGGGGATCTGATGAAGGGGATAGTGTAATCACCATAATATTACTCATTTAATTGTAGATTAATGATATCAAAATAAACATTTAAAAAATCTGCCCTTTAAATATAAATTTAGGAGTCGTGAATGTATAGATAGTATTTAAAGGTATTAGACTGGATGAGATCATCTAGGAAGTGTGGATAGAGAGGAGTAAGCGGAAAAAGAAAAGGTAAGCGGTGCGGGCGGGGTTCAGAGCGCTTCCAAGATTTAGATAAGACTAGTAGAGACAGACCCAAACAAGAGACTGCATAGCCGGTGAGGTTAGAAGAGCAACAAGGAGAGCGTACAGTTCCCAAAGTCTACTGTGAAGAAAAAGCTCTCTCTCCTGCTAAGGTTGCTGGCTGATTATTCCACTCCAAGGCGTTTACCACGTGCTGCTTTGTACCGTGAAATGAAAACCGCAGGGAAGGTGCCCGTCCTAATGTCGGATCCACACTGCCTACTTTTTACTGGCTCAGCCGACCCCAAGTGTCTCGAGACTGGAAATGAACGTCACTTTCAAGGTCCCCAACTCACGTCGCACCACGCGGGCCGCTTAAGACCGCTTCTGTCCTCCCTTACACGGACGGGAAGGTTTCGCTCAAGGCCGTCTCCACCGTCCTCCAACCCGCAGCGAGGTAAACCACCCCGCGGGCCGCGCAGCCGCACCCCGCCGTCCCGGGCTCCGCCGACACCCGCGACCCGACCGAGCAGACACGCACCTGAAGGACACGCTGCTTCAGCTTGCTGTCCACGAACCTCTGCGACCTGGGCCTCATGGCGCCAGCGGCGGCTGGGGGCTTGGCTGGCGGCGCTGAGCCGGGGCCTCCCCAGGGCTGCCCGCGGCGATCGCCGGGCCGGATGTAGCCGCAGCGGGCCTCTCCCACCCCGGCCTTGGGCTCGTTGCGCCCCTCCCGTCCATCGGCCGAGAGCGGAGAAAGAAACGACTGAGAGCACGGAGCGAACTTAAGAGAGCGGCGGCGAGTTCGGAGGAGCCTTCTGTGCAGGCTTGCCCAAGAGGCCCCGAGGCCAAGGACCCCTTCGAACACGCTCAACTTTATTGTTCCTGGTTGCGCACACACGCGCTGGACCCTTGGCGCGCACAGGGGTTTTTCTGCGGTCCGGCAACGCGGATCTCAGCACCGTGAGGCGGGGCCGAGACCTGTGGCCGAGCCCACCGCTGCGCGGCTCCCAGCGGTTCTGGCGGGGAGTCTCGGCGCCCAGCGGCCGCTATCTGGCCCCGCGGACGCGCAGCGGGCACTCCGGTGGGCCACCCCACATACTGTCAGCCAAGCCAGCCAGTGCCCAGAACGTCCCGGCCTGGAAGTGCTCGGAATGTTACCAGACGTGTTTATTTGACCCTAAAGTTCGCCGGGCAGTTAAGGGTACACAGATAAAGGAACAGTTATCATCAGTTCTAAAGTTGCTGCTCTGGTTTTCATTTAGTCGTGTTTTCAGTTCCCTTGTCCTAACAAGTGCCACGACCTCCCCTACGGTTCCTGACCCTCCCCACGGGTCCACCGGAGGGCCAGCTGTCCCCACACGGAACAAGCATGGACGTTCCCGCCACATCCACACGTGGGTCAGCTGGCCGCTGCTTCGCTTTTGCTCCTTATCCGCTTGTTGTGCTCGGGCTCAGGGGGCAGCTCGCCTTAGTCAGTGAACATGTACTGAAGGCTTACAGTGTCCCACGCACTGGCGACATGAAGAGACAGAAGCCATTACTGCTTCTCGGCTTTCAGTTCTACTGGGAGGTAAAGAAAATAAACAGATGTTATAAGTTATTCACAGCCCTTGGCTTTCGCAGGCATTTCTTCTTGTCTATAGCGCCCTTCCTGGCCAGCCTCTGGCGTTCAGAACCCCAGCTCACCGTCTCCCTTCAGCGTTTCTCGGTGCTTCCCTTTGTTAAAAGTTCCACCCATTGAACCCTCAAGCTCATTCATTCAAGCATTTATGGATTGCTTGCCAGTCCTTGCCCTGCCCTTGAGTCTTGTGAGGAAAAGCAAACAATTACAATTTTCACCTTTTATAACATGTTTTTTAAAAGTTAGATTAAGTATTTATGTGCTTAAGCATTTATACTAAACTTAAGCGAAAATTCCCTGCAGCAAAAAATATACACAAATATACTCAATGCCCAGAAACTTTTTAAATATAATTTAATTCTGTGCATGCCAAATGTACCAGTGGAATAACGACAGGCTGAAGGGCCCAGCAACTTCACAACATATACGAGGAAACAAAGTTGATTAGTCTCTAATTTGTCATAGAATCCTATTTCATATTTAGGGTTGGCTTTATGAGCATATGACCTGTGTAGTAGTGATGCCGGGGTTCTTGTTCACGAAGCCGAAGAATGAGCTTCACAAACACGCAAGTTAGGAGAGCAAGGTACAGGCTTTTATTTAGAGATAAAGTGAAAGGACAGAGCTCCTGGCTCACGCCAGAAGGGGACAGAGAGTCTGGGATGGTGCATTGTCTAGGGGCTTTATAGGCAGATGAGGATTTTTCGAGAACATGAAAAATAGTTTAGGAGCGTGGACTTATTAAGTGGTCCTAGGATATTTGCAAGTAACTTGATACAAGTAACCTCTTGCTCTGTTGATTTCTCCCTGAGATACCAGCATCTTGGTCTGGGGTCATGTGAAACAAGGCCACCTTGCTCAGCCCCCAAGGTGGGCTGAGGTATTGTTTGCTGAAGAGTAAGTTAAGAATTTCTAACGTCTTAACTTCTTGGGTATTAAAATGCAGTCTTATCTTTAAGGTGGAATCCTTCTTGCCTTTTACTGTGTTGTTTATGGCTGGGCCTGCATACTGAATTAGTTAGCCCAGTTTGCAAAATCACTTCATCAGATCTGAAGGAGGAAAGACAGCACATAGGCCTGGGCCTTTTAGCATGTTAAAGTGAATCTTACACATGATTATAAATGATTAGCATAATATAAACATGTACTACTCTTCTTTATGTGGGGAATATTAACTGATCTCACTGAAGAATGACTCTAGAGCTGAGTATTTAACACAGAGTTTTAGTAGGGGGTTTCCTTGCATGTAGTTACATTGCTCTGACTGCAAATATCCTGCCTTGCTTTTTCCAGAGGCCCTCACCCTACTCTGACTACACCCACGGGCCCTGTCTCGGTAGCACCAAAGGGCTTTGTGGTCAGAAGGGCTGACACCCGGTGTAATGCTTTCCTGTTGCTGTCTTGAAATTCTTAATACTTTTTGAACAACTGGCCGCTACTTTTAATTTTGCTCTGGGCTTTGCGAATTATATAATTCATACTGACCTTAAGTATTGCTGGAACTGCGGGAACCAGGAACAAGGGAGTCAGGACACCAAGACGTTTGGCAAGAAGCAGCGTTTATTAGTGCCAACACTGGGTCAGTGGATTCCTATCCAAAGGCTGAGTTGGGATCGCAGCAGGGCCATGACTTTTATACATTCACTACAAGGTTAAGAGGGAGTCAGCACCCAGGAAACGTTGCGGTGGGAGCTGTTAAGTCACTGTAGGTGTATCCAGGATGCTAGATATATTTTAATATATCTCTGTAAAGGTTACCTGGATACCCTACTATCAACTATTGGGCCTCCTGACTGTGATCAACAAGCTGTTCCATACCACTGAGTCCCCGTGGGGGGTAATACATTGTTACATTGTTTCAACCTTAAGCACTCAAGCACCTTGTGATTCCTTTACATTACTGAGGCCTCAACAGAAACTTTTATATCCTTGGCTTCCTACCACAGAAGTACTCTAGAGAGGTGCTCAACATGGCAGCATGAGCAGGGCAGGGGAAATTCCTCCCAAAACCATACGTATTTTTGAAAATACAACAAATACAACTGATAGGGAAAAATTTACAAGGACAGCAACTTACAAGGACAGCAGTCTAATCCAGGTGGCTCCCTTCTGTTGCTCTTCTTAGCAAAGACAACAGAAACTCCCTTAACTTCTTCCTCCCCTTTACTCCCCGCTCTGCCAGGCACTTACTCCCTAAACTCGCTCCCCCTTGCCTGCTCGCTTGCTGTGCACGTAGGAATGTTACAGATACAGAAGCAGAAAGATATATATTGCTCCCTTTGCCTTTCTTCAGGGCTCAGACCTTGGGAGATTACTCCCCTCTGAGCCCACCGGTGTGAAATAAAGCCTCAACACTCCAAGACCTCCAAGTTCCGCTTGGTTTTTCCGTCAGTGATCCAGTCCAGGTTTGCCAGTATTATCCATAACACAACTACTCCTAAAAGAGAGACCAGAAGATACAGTACAACAGCCAGGCTACATCTACATCTGCAAGAACTCAGCATCTCACAGAAAGGATAAGATACAAAGCGTCATCCGGTGGGACCTGAGCACTCCCCCCACCCCAGCTCACTGGTGGGAGGAAAAGAATCAGAGTGGGGAGGAAGTGGAAACACAGGACTACTAAATAACCAGCCCTAGTAATCTGCACTGGGAGCACAGACACACATTGCATGGTGTACTGGATATTAGAGAAATGGGAAAGGAAGATCCGAGACAGAGACTGTGAGCGAGTCCCCACAGCCGGCTACCCTGGGACAAAAGAAAAGCAGGTGCTTTTTAAAAGTCTTAAAGGAACAAGGGCTTAACAGCTGGACAAAATCGTCCTAGCACACTCATCCCAGCAGGCTGGGAATCTTAAGGAACTTCAGGTGCCTAACCCCCTGGGGAGTAATGCAGCCCCAAAGCCCGTCAGGGCGATAAGCAGCCTGCCATTCATTCCCCCCAGCTGTTGCTGCAAGCAAACTGGCCGACCTGCCACAGCTGCGGAGCAGCCAGAGCACAGCCCTGCCGACAGCAACCACAGTGTGCAGCTAACCCGGACAGACTCAGAGGCTGCTGCTGGTGCGCAGCTACCCAGCACAGACAGAGGAACCGGGAGCAAGGTCCGGAAGTTATGAAGGGGGGGCCATTCTTGCAGGAGAACACACCTGGCCCGTCTGTGACCCCCCCTGCAAGTCTCTAGGCTATCCCGAGGGCCGCCCCACCCATGGCAGCTCAGGGAATTATCCCAGAGACTGCTCCTGGTGTGTGGGTAAATGGTACAGGTAGCAGAAGCCGGAGAAAGGTACGGAAGGCACGAAGGGGCGCCATTCTAGAAGGAGAACACACCCATTGCTTCAGTGAACCCCCCCCCACAGGCCTCTACGCTATTCCCGAGGGCTACCCTGCCCAGGGCAACTGAGGGGATTATCCCAGAGACTGCTCCCAGTGTGCAGGTAACCAACAAAGGCAGCCGAGAAGGGCAGGGCGACCAGCAAGCAGTAAGGGACTTTGTTCTCCCTCCTGACACATGCACCCCCTGCCTACAACCACTTCTATCGCTATGAAAAGGTAGAAGAATCTGGTCCAGTCAGAAATCACCCAGGCAACCCCAGAGAGAGGGCCTGGGGAGATAGATATAACCAATCTTCCTGAAAAAGAATTCAAAATAAAAGTCATAACCATGCTGATGGACCTGCACAGAAATATGCAAGAGCTAAGAGATGAAGTCCAGAGGGAGATAAAAGAAATGAAACAATTGATAGAAAGTCTTAAGAGCACACTGGACGAGATGCAAGAGACTGTTAATGGAATAGAAATCAGAGAACAGGAATACAGAGGAGCTGAGGCAGAGAGAGAAAAAAGGATCTCTAGGAATGAAAGACTATTAAGAGAATTGTGTGACCATCCAAACGGAACAATATTCGCATTATAGGGGTACCAGAAGAAGAGAGAGGAAAAGGGATAGAAAGTGTCTTGGAAGAAATAATTGCTGAACATAGATGCAAAAATACTCAACAATATATTAGCAAACCGAATTCAAAAATTCATCAAAAATATTCATCCTGATCAAGTAGGATTTATTCCAGAGATGGAAGGATGGTACAACATTCGAAAATCCATCAACATCATCCACCACATTAACAAAAAAGGACAAAAACCACATGATCATCTGTATAGATGCTGAAAAACCATTCGACAAAATTCAACATCCATTCTCAACAAAATGGGTATAGAGGGCAAGTACCTCAACATAATAAGGCCATATATGACAAACCCACAGCCAACATCATACTTAACAGTGAGAAGCCGAAAGCTTTTCCTTTAAGATCAGGAAGAAGACAGGGATGCCCGTCCTCCCCACTTTTATTCAACATAGCTCTGAGGTCCTAGCCATGGCAATAAGACAACACAAAGAAATAAAAGGCATCCATATTGGCAAGGAAGAAGTTAAATTATCACTGTTTGCAGATGACATGATATTGTACATAAAAAACCCTAAAGAATCCATTCCAAAACTACTAAATGTAATATCTGAATTCAGCAAAGTTGCAGGATACAAAATTAATACACAGAAATCTGTTGCATTCCTGTGCACTAATGATGAACTAGCAGAAACAGAAATCAGGAGAACAATTCATGCACAATTTGATCAAAAAGAATAAAATACCTAGGAATAAACCTAACCAAGGAAGTGAAAAAACTATATTCTGAGAAATTGAAAAAGATACCAATGAATGGAGACCCATCCTGTGCTCATGGATAAGAAGAATTAATACTGTCAAAATGGCCATCCTGCCTAAAGCAATCTAGGGATTCAATGCAATCCCTACCAGATACCAACATCATTCTTCAACGAACTAGAGCAAATAGTTCTAAAATTCATATGGAACCACAAAAGACCCCAAATAGCTAAAACAATCATGAGCAGGAAGAAAAAGGCTGTGGGATTATGCTCCCTGACTTCCAGCTCTACTACAAAGCCATAGTAATCAAGATAATTTGGTACTGGGACAAGAACAGAACCATAGACCAATGGAACAGACTAGAGACCCCAGATATAAACCGAAACATATACGGTCAATTAATATACAGTAAAGGAGCCACGGACATACAATGGCGTAATGACAGCCTCTTCAACAACTGATGTTGGCAAAACTGTACACCTACATGCAAAAGAATGAAACTGGATTATTGTTTAACCCCATATACAAAAGTAAACTTGAAATGGATCAAAGACCTGAATGTAAGTCATGAAACCACAAAACTCTTAGAAGACAACATAGGCAAAAATATCTTGAATGTAAACATGAGCAACTTTTTCCTGAATGCATCTCCTTGGACAAGGAAACAAAATAAAAAATGAACAAATGGGACTACATCATGCTAAAAAGCTTCTGTACAGAAAAGGACACAATCAGCAGAACAAAAAGGCATCCTACAGTATGGGAGAATATATTTGTAAATGACATATCCAACAATGGGTTAACATCCAAAATAAATAAAGAACTCACACGCCTCAACACCCAAAAAGCAAATAACCCTATGAAAAAATGGGCAGAGGATGTGAACAGACACTTCTCTAAAAAAGAAATTCAGATGGCCAACTGGCACATGATTAGCTCCACATCACTAATCATCAGGGAAATGCAAATTGAAACCACAATGAGATATCACCTCACATCAGTTAGAATGGCCAGCATCAAAAGGACTAAGAACAACAAATGCTAGTGAGGATGCAGAGAAAGGGGAACCCTCCTACACTGCTGGCGGGAATGTAAGCAAGTTTAACAATTCTGGAAAGCAAAATGGAGGTTCCCCCCAAAAACTAAAAATAGAAATACCATTTGACCCGGGAATTCCACTCCTTGGAATTTACCCAAAGAATACAACTTCTCAGATTCAAAAAGACATATGCACCAGTATGTTTATCGCAGCACTTTTTACAATAGCCAAGATATGGAAGCAACCTAAGTGTCCATCAGTAGATGAATGGATAGAGAAGATGTGGTACATGTACACAATGGAATACTATTCAGCCATAAGAGAGAAACAAATCCTACCATTTGCAACATGATTGGAGCTGGAGAATATTATGCTCAGTGAAATAAGCCAGGCAGAGAAAGGCAAGTGCCAAATGATTTCCCTTATTTGTGGAGTATTACAACAAAGAAAAACTGAAGGAACAAAATAGCAGCAGACTCAGAAACACAAGGAAGGAACTACTGCTTACTAATGGGGAGGGGTTGGGGAGGGTGGGTGGGAAGGGAGGGAGATGAGGATTGAGGGGTATTATGTTTAGTGCACATGGTATGGGCTGTCATGGGGAAGACAGTGTAGCACATAGAAGGTAAATAGTGAATCTGTGGCACCTTACTACATTAAAGGACTGTGACTACATTGGGGTATGGGTAGGGACTTGATAATATGGGTAAATATAGTAACATTGTTTTTTCATGTGAAACCTTCATAAGAGTGTATATCAATAAAACTTTAATAAAAATTAAAAAAAGAGAAATAGTTGCTGAAAACTTCCCCAATCTGGGGAAAGACATAGTCTTCCAGACCATGGAAGCCCACCGATCTCCCAACACAAGGGACCCAAAGAGAACAACACCAAGACATATAATCATTAAAATGGCAGAGATCAAAGACCAGGAGAGAGTATTAAAGTCAGCCAGAGGGACAAAAGGACACCTACAAAGGAAAACCCGTCAGGCTATCATCAGACTTCTCAACATAAATCTTACAGGCCAGAAGAGAATGGCATGATATATTTAATGCAATGAAACAGAAGGGCCTTGAACCAGGAATACTGTATCCAGTATGATTATCATTTAAATTTGAAGGAGGGATTAAACTATATCCAGACTAGCAAAAGTTGAGGAAATTTACCTCCCACAAACCACCTCTAAGGATATTTTAAAGGGACTGTTCTAGATGGAAGCACACCGAAGGCTAAGTAGATGTCACCAGAGAAAAAAAGTCACAGCAAACAATGCAGACCAACCAAATACTAACTAAAGGTAAAAAATAAAATCAACTATCCACAAAAGCAGTTAAAGGAAACAGAAAAGAGTACAGAATAAAACACCTAACATATAAAGAATGGAGGAGGAAGAATAAGAAGGGTGAGAAATAAAGAATCATCAGACTATGTTTATAATAGCATAATAAGAGAGTTAAGTTAGATGGTTAGATAGTAAAGAATCTACCCTTGAACCTTTGGTAACCACGATTCCAAAGCCTGCAATGGCAATAAGTACATATCTATCAATGATCACACTAAATGTTAATGGACTGAATGCACCAATCAAAAGAAACGGAGTAACAGAATGGATAAAAAAGCAAGACTCATCTATATACTGATTACAGGATACTCACCAGAAGCCAAAAGACATATACACACCAAGAGTGAAGGGATGGAAAAAGATATTTTATGCAAACAATAGAGAGAAAAAAGCAGGTGTTACACTACTTGTATCAGACAAAATAGACTTCAAAACAAAGAAAGTAACAAGAGATAAAGAAAGACATTATATAATGATAAAGGGGTCAGTCCAACAAGAAGATATAACCATTAAAAATATCTATGCACCCAACACAAGAGCACCTACATATGTGAAACAAATACTAATAGAATCAAAGGAGGTAATGGAATGCAGTGCATTCATCTTAGGAGACTTGAACACACAACTCACTCCAAAGGACAGATCAACCAGACAGAATAAGTAAAGACACAGAGGCACTGAACAACACACTAGAAGAGATGGACCTAACAGACATCTACAGAACTCTACACCCAAAAGCAGCAGAATACACATTCTTCTCAAGTGCAAATGGAACATTTTACAGAATAGGCCACATACTAGGCCACAAAAAAAATCTCAGTAAATTCAAAAAGATTGAAATTTCACCAACCAACTTCTCAGATCACAAAGGTATAAAACTAAATTGTACAAAGGAAATAAATTCTACAAAGAAAACAGAAAGGCTCACAAACACATGGAGGCTTAACAACATGCTCCTAAATAATCAATGGATCAATGACCAAATTAAAACAGAGATCAAGCAATATATGGAGACAAATGACAACAACAACACAATGCCCCAATTTCTGTGAGACACAGCGAAGGCAGTTCTGAGAGGAAAGTATATAGCAATCGAGGACTATTTAAAGAAGGAAGAACAATCCCAAATGAAGAGTCTAAAGTCACAATTATTGAAACTTGAAAAAGAAGAACAAATGAGGCCCAAAGTCAGCAGAAGGAGGAACATAATAAAGAACAGAGAATAAATAAATGAAATTAAGAAGAATAAAACAATAGAAAAAATCAATGAAACCAAGAGCTGGTTCTTTGAAAAAATAAAGAAATAGATAAACCCCTAGCCAGACTTATAAGAGAAAAAGAGAATCTACACACATAAACAAAATCAGAAATGAGAAAGGAAAAATCACAATGGACACCACAGAACTACAAGGACTTATTAGAGAATGCTATGAAAATCTATATGCTAACAACCTGGATAATCTAGAAGAAATGGATAACTTTCTAGAAAAATACAACCTTCCAAGACTGACCAAGGAAGAAACAGAAAATATAAACAGACCAATTACCAGCAACGAAATTGAATCGGTAAAAAAAAAACTACTCAAGAACAAAATCCCCGGGCCACATGGATTCACCGCTGAATTTAATCAGACATATTGAGAGGACATAATACCCATTCTCCTTAAAGTTTCCCAAAAAATAGAAGAGAAGGGATTACTTCCAAACTCATTCGATGAAGCCAGCATCACTCTAATACCAAAACCAAGCAAAGACCCCACAAAAAAAGAAAATCACAGACCAATATCCCTAATAAACATAGATGCAAAAATTCTCAACGAAATATTAGCAATCCAAAATCAAAAATACATCAAGAGGATCATACACCAAGATCAAGTGGGATTCATCTCAGGGATGTAAGGATTGTACAACATATGAAAATCCATCAACATCATCCATCACATCAACAAAAAGAAGGACAAAAACCACACGATCATTTCCATAGATGCTGAAAAAGCATTCGACAAAATTCAACATCCATTCTCAACAAAAACTTTCAACAAAATGGGTATAGAGGGCAAGTACCTCAACATCATAAAAGCCATATATGACAGACCCACAACCCAGCCAACATAGTACTTAACAGTGAGATGCTGAAAGCTTTTCACCTAACATCGGGAACAAGACATGGATGCCCACTCTCCCACTGTTATTCAACATAGTACTGGAGGTCCTAGCCATGGCAATCAGACAAAACAAAGAAATACAAGGCATCCAGATTGGTAAAGAAGAAGTCAAACTGTCACTATTTGTAGATGACATGATATTGTACATAAAAAAACCCTAAAGACACCACTCCAAAACTACTAGAACTAATACCTGAATTCAGCAAAATTTCAGGATACAAAAATAATACACAGAAATCTGTTGCTTTCCTATACACTAACAATGAACTAGCAGAAAGAGAAATCAGGAAAACAATTCCATTCACAACTGCATCAAAAAGAATAAAATACCTAGGAATAAACCTCACCAAGGAAGTGAAAAACCTATACTCTGAAAACGACAAGACACTCTTAGGAGAAATTAAAGAGGACACTAATAACTGGAAATTCATCCTATGCTCTTGGGTAGGAAGAATTAATATTGTCAAAATGGCCATCCTACTTAAAGCGATCTACAAATTCAGTGCAATACCTATCAAAATAACAGCAGCATTCTTCAACGAACTGGAACAAATAGTTCTAAACTTCATATGGAACCACAAAAGACTCCAAATAGCCAAAGCAATCCTGAGAATGAAAAATAAAGCAGGGGGGATCTCACTTCCCACCTTCAAGCTCTACTACAAAGCCACAGTAATCAAAACTATTTGGTCCTGGTGGAAGAACAGACCCACAGACCAGTGGAACAGAATAGAGAGTCCAGATATTAACCCATACATATATGGTCAATTAATGTATGATAAAGGAGCCATGCATATACAATGGGGAAATGACAGCCTCTTCAACAGCTAGTTTTAGCAAAACTGGACAGCTACATGTAAGAGAATGAAACTGGATCATTGTCTAACCCCATACACATAAGTAAATTCAAAATGGATCAAAGTCCTGAATGTAAGTCACAAAACCATAAAACTCTTAGAAAAAAACATAGGCAAAAATCTCTTGGACATAAACATGAGCAACTTCTTCATGAATATATCTCCTCAGGCAAGGGAATCAAAAGCAAAAATGAACAAGTGGGACTAGGTAAATCTGAAAAGCTTCTGTACAGCAAAGGACACCATCAATAGAATAAAAAGGCATCCTACAGGATGGGAGAATATATTCATAAATGACATATCTGATGAAGGGTTGAGATCCAAAATATATAAAGAGCTCACACACCTCAACAAACAAAAAGGAAATAATCCAATTAAAAAATGGGCAGAGGATCTGAACAGACACTTCTCCAAAGAAGAAGTTCAGATGGCCAATTGGCACATGAAAAGATACTCCACATCGTTAATCATCAGAGAAATGCAAATTAAAACCACAATGAGATATCACCTCACACCAGTAAGGATGGCCACCATCCAAAAGACAAACAACAACAAATGTTGGCTAGGATGTGGAGAAAGGGGAACTCTCCTACACTGCTGGTGGGAATGTAAATTAGTTCAACCATTGGGGAAAGCACTATGGAGGTTCCTCAAAAATAGAAATACCATTTGACCCAGGAATTCCACTCCTAGGAATTTACCCTAAGAATGCAGCAGCCCAGTTTCAAAAAGACACATGCACCCCTATGTTTATCACAGCACTATTTACAATAGCCAAGAAATGGAAGCCACCTAAGTGTCCATCAGTAGATGAATGGATAACGAAGATATGATATACATACACAATGGAATATTATTCAGCTGTAGGAAGAAAACAAATCCTACCATTTGCAACATGGATGGAGCTAGAGGGTATTATGTTCAGTGAAATAAGCCAGGCAGAAAAAGAAAAGTATCAAATGTTTTCACTCATCTGTGGATTATAAGAGCAAAGAAAAAACTGAAGGAACAAAACATCAGCAGACTCACAGAACCCAAGAATGGACTTATAGTTACGAAAGGGAAATGGCCTGGGGAAGATGGGTGGGAAGGGAAGGACAATGGGATAAAAAGGGGCATTACCATTAGCAGACATAATGTAGGGGGGTGACAGGGGGAGGGCTGTACAACACAGAAGACAAGTAGTAATTCTATAGCATCTTACTATGCTGATGGACAGTGACTGTAATGGGGTATGTGGTGGGCACTTGATGATGGGGAAGTCTAGTAAACATAATGTTGCTCATGTAATTGTAGATTAATGATACCAAAAAAAAAAGTACTCTAGAATGCCAGTTTCCTAAGAGTAAGGAGTGTGTTTTTCACCTCTGTACTGTGGCCCAGTTTTTACATCGGCGTTTGTCAACATTGGCCTACATTAGAGGCAGGCTTCCCTTCTAGCCAGCGCATGTGGGCCGATGTGTCTTCTTCATCACTCCCTGGGGATGCCAAAGGCAAATGACCACTCACATAATATACGGTTAACTGTCTTAGTGTGACTAGAGGCCCATAGGTCTTGCCAGAACTCTTGCCCACAAAGGGGCGGGTGACCAACCATCCAGTTGGCATGGTACCATGTCAGTAGCCACACAGTCAAGCCCAGATACATGGCTCAGCTGTCAGTTCAGAAGGCTCCTGGGTGATCACTGCCCCTTCTAAACCTGAAAGAGAATCAAATGTAAGCATATCATCACTGTAGTGATACATCTGCACCGTCTGTGATTTATTCCATGTCATCAAGTCCTGGGCTACAAGTCCGTGAAAGATAGTGGGATTGTGGAGGTGTCCCTGTGAAAGGACAGTGAATGTCCGCTGCCTGCCTTCCCATATGAAGGCATACATCTCCAGCTCATGACTGAGTGTGTCCATAATGGCTGCTATAGAGGGGAGAGCAGCATGCAAAGGAGTGTGACCTTATTCAATTCTCTGTAATCCACTGTCATACACCAGGAGCTGTCTGGCTTTCTCACTGGGCACACTGGGGAATTAAAAGGACTATGAGTGGGCTTTATGATGCCTACCTTCTCCAAATCCTGTAGAGTTTCTTCAATTTCCTTGTGCCCCCCAGGCAATTTATACTGCTTATTATTTGCCACCTGCTGTGGTACAGGCAGAGCTACAAGTGGGTGTTAAGCGTGTCCCCTGAGAACTGCCTTTACCACATGTACCCTCAGTCTGAACTCACCTGCAGTGGTCTGTAACTGCAGGCCCTGCAGAATATCTACCCCCAAAATGTATTCAGGGATGGGAATAAACACCGTATCTCCAGTGGGATTTGGGTTTTCTTCACTCTAATTGCCTTACCCCCATAGCCATCGATCAAAGCAAGTGTCCCAGGAAAATGCTCAGGGTTGCCATAAATCAGAGAACACTCAGCTCTTGTGTCCAGCAGTGCCAGGACATGTTGTATACATTCACAGGGGACCAATGAATTGCTAACTCTACATGTGGCCCCCGGTCCCCCCCATGTCCCCCAAGGTGGGGACCTTGACTTCCCCCTCAGTCAAACTGCAATGCCCAATTGTCTTCCTGCAGGGATGAGAGCCCAGGGGAATCCTGAGCACTGTCCCCCAGGAAGTTTTGCAGGGACACAGGCTGGGCATGACGCTTTGACTCTGGTTTGCATGTCCTGGACCTCAGCAGCTGGAACTGCTGCTCTGGCTTTCGTTGGTGCCACAGTTCTAACAAGAAGATCCTATTGGGCTGCCCATCAAGTTTTTCTTTCACTACCCTGGCATTTATCAAATCAATCCACATCTGGGTCCTCGAGACCTTCACAGAGCCTTTTGCACCTTTCCTTTCAGTCGTAGTCCATACTTTGTTCCATGCCCTTATTATTTCAACCTCCCACAGACCTGCTAAAATACGAATAGTCTCATCTTTGGGTTGCCCTATGTAGGGGCAAGAGTAGTCACTAGGGACCCGAAGAGAGATTTGGGAGCTGAATGCAGCCCCAAACTTTTCATCCTACGGTGAGCAACTCCTCATTAGAGCCCTGGGGATCCACATTATAGATAATATTTTTCATGCCCAATTCCCGCAATACCTGTTGGAGCTCTACATATATTTTCCAGCCAGCGGGTAAGTATGGTAAATTACCCTGATTAGGCCAAACTGCCCTGATGGCAGCTGTCAGCCCTTCCAGACGTGTCTGATTCCCTGAGGCATGACGGGCACCTTCCAACCGCTGGCGGAGGCAAGGGTGAGTCGTCAGGGAACCCAGTCTATTCATTTCAGGACCCAACATAACAGTGTTTTCCACCCCCATATCCCAGAGACATAAAAGTCATGTAGGCAGAGATTCTGATGGCTTCTGCCTATACTGGACACTCATGTCCACCAGCTCATCCTGGGTATAGGGTCATAGCAAGGAGTGCTTCACAAGCTGGGGAGGGGCGCTCCCCATCCCCCACTCCTCCACCATATCTGGGGCTGAAGGCCCAGCTCTTTCCTCCCCTTTCCCCACAGCCTCCTGCAATGCGGCTTCTCCTGCCCACTCTCCCCTCACCCCTAAGACAGGATCACAACCTGTTTTCTCAATAACTTTCTGTCTCCCTTTAAGGCATCCCATAGGTCATCCCCCAGCTCCTCCACGCGATATTGAAGTGTGTGTCTCTCCTGCCAAAGTCTCTCTCTCCTCGATAACCCTCTCTTTCTCCTCGACAGTCTCTCTCTCCTCAATAACCCTCTCTCTCTCTCTCCTCTATAACATTTTCCACTATCTCAAGGAAAAGAGATTCTATAATGCCAGCTGCTACACAGCCACTCAGGGACTCTAAGCAGTCTTCTATCTCATGCAGGGCTAATTCTGCAGCTTCCAGTGTCTTCACCCTTCCCCAGTTCTGGGGACCTCGAGGAGGTGGTTTATCTAAGACCCATTCCCCACTAGGGGCTCCCAAATTGGAAGCCCCACAGATAGGGGGCTTTTGGGTGAAGCTGCACTGTCTGCCAAAGCAGCCACTGGGGCCTCCCTACTATCCACAGTGGGCATTCCACCATCTCTAGAGGCAGCCTGCCCAAAGGTCGCACCCATGTAGACAAATTTCAGGTTCAGAGGTCCTCCTGACTACCACCAGATATAACTCCAGGGCTGGGGGTTGGGGAATCCAGGGGCAAAATACCTTTGAAACCGAAATCAGTCAAAGGGAGAAATAAAGTGGGAGAAACCTGTTTATTTCTTACAAGCAGTCCACTCTGCTCTCTTGTGTCTCTCACAACCTGTCTGCAGAAAAAGAGACCCCATCCAACCTCTCTGGTCCAGATAAGCCCTCCTTCCCCTTGTAATCACCTACTGATATAGAGATGCACTAAGGCCAGGTGAGAGATTCTGGAAATATTGCAGTTTGACCCACATCTTCCTTATGTGTTAATCCCTTATCAGATATCTGATTTCAAATATTTTCTCCTATTTCACAGGTTGCCTTTTCACTTTGTCCATTTTTTTGATGCACTGAAGTTTTTAAGTTTGATGCAATTCCATTTGTCTATTTTTGCTTTTGTTGCCTGTGTTTTTGGTGTCATATGCAAGAAATCATTGCCAAATCCAATATCATGAAGTTTTCCTGTATGTTTTCTTTTAGGGGTTGTATACTTTTAGGTCTTACATTTTTCTTTACTGCTTAGGGATAGTGGTGGATATAGAATTTTTGGTATAGAATTTTTTTTTTTTGCACTTTGATTCTGTTATCCTAATGTCTTCTGGTCTCCATGGTTTCTGGTAAGAAATCAGATGTTAATCTTATTGAAAATCCCTTGTCATGACCAGTCACTTCTCTCTTGCTCCCTTTAAATCCTGAAAGATTAGGATTCAGTTACATTCTTTGAAATGACGCTATGCTGAATGATTCTTTCAAGTAACTTGTTACAAATATTTTTTAAGAAGTGTTCCTAAACAGTTCAATATAATTTTATAAAGTCTGTATTATATGATGTGTGGCCACTGAAGTCTCTGTTCCATAAGCAGAGTGGTTTGTTATTCAACAGATTTCTTTAAATCTCTGAGATGCAGTTGTTTTATCCTTGATTAAGCCTTTGTCCAGGTGCTGTAAACTTTTGATTAGTTTCTGAAGTTCTGATAAAGTTGATTCTGAGAGTTTTCTTTTCAGTTTACTTGCTGATTTTGTAGAATGAGAGACTTTTGGAGTTCCTTACTCTACCAACCTCACTGATGTCACTCATAATCAATTGGTTTTGACAATATACGGACTCAAAGTAAACAATAGAAAGATAGAGGTCATCTTATCACCTCTGAAATACTGTCTTATGACACTTCCCATTCAATCTATCATCCCCTAGCTATCAGCCAGCCACCATTGATATGATTTCTGTTATTTTATATTAGATTTTAATTTGACAAGTTTCATATAATAGAATCATATAGTATGTGCTCTTTTGTTTCTGACTTCTTTTGCTCAACATAAAATCTTTGAGATTTATCCATGTTTTGTGTTTATCAGTACTTCATCGTTTTTATTGCTAGGTAGTGTTCCATTGGGTGGTTATATCACAGTTATTTTTTACCCACTGGCCAATTCAGAATTATTGGGTGATTTCCAGGGTTTGGCTTTCTCTACTGTTGTTAAGGGCAACTTTTTTCCATATCATATTATCTTAGATATCTGAGTTTCTTTTCTTTATACTTTGTTTTGTTCAATTGGTAGTTCTGCCAGTGTTCAAGAATAATTCCCCCCCCCCCCCCATTAATTTCAGACCTTAGAAACTCACTCCACATGTGTAGTACAAATTAAGCCTGGCCTTGACCTGGGTTTCTGATTTCTTTTGGGTTACTCTTTTTCTACCCAAAGTCACATTTCCTGGTTACTTCCATGTGCTTTTTAATCTCTCTCTCTATTAATCCTAAATTCTGCTTATAAATGGGACTACTCTGTAGGACTCCTATTATTTATGCCATATCTTTCCTGCCTATGAGGTTTTGGACTTGGATTCACTTCCCTACTTGGATTAAGATCCCAGCTTGTTGTTGTTGGGATCTATAAAGAGTTACAATTTCATCATGAGCTTTCAGTCCTGTTTCACAGCTCTACCTGATTTGAATTTATGAAAGCAGGATAACCCATCTTTTAATTGACGAGCTTAGTAGGTTTTTTTCTAATGCTGCATTTTATGTATCATTTAATTGTGTTTGGAACCAGATGGAGGACAAGTAAGTTATGTGTAAGTTTGAGTCATTGGCATAATATTCAATATTGATTGAATTTCTCCCTTAGAATTTTAAGGATATTTCTTAACTGCTTTACTGCATGTAAGGTCACCAGTGAAAGTTTGATCACTGTCTTTCCTTTATATTTTCAGGGTTCACATTTAGGTCTGATTCCATTTTGAGTTAATTTGTGAATAAGGCAAGATTATGGGTCAAGATTCTTTTATTGTTTATGAATATACAATACTTACAGAACAATTGTTGTAGACAAGATTACTGAATTGTCTTTGCACTTTTGTTTAAAAAAATTAATTGACCATACATGTGTGAGTCTATTTATGGACTTTCTATTTTGTTCCATTTATTCTATGTGTCTCTATTTTCCTTAATATCACAATGTTTTGATTGCTGTAGCTTTTGAAATCAGGTAGTGTGAGTCCTTCACCCATATATTTGTTTTGCTTTCAAAATTGTCTTGGCTTTTATATTCCCTTGTCTTTCCATGTAAACTTGGGAATAAACTTAAAATTCTATAAAAGAAATGCTATTATTTTAATTGGGATTGCATTGAACCTATACATCAGTTTTGAAAAAATTAACACTTTAGAGAACTGAGTCTTCTAATCAATGAATGTAATATAGCTCTCTATTGATTTAGGTGTTCTTTGATTTATTTCATCAGTGTTTTGTAATTATCACATACAGATCCTGAAGATATTTTATTAGATTTACCCTTGAATGTTTCATGCTTTTGGTGATATTGTAAGTGATAATTGTTTTTAAATTTTTAATTTCTAATTGTTAATTGGTAATACTAAAATGCAATTGAGTTTGTACACTGACTTTGTGTCCTCCAGTGTTGTTAATAAGACAAAATACATAGATAAAATTGATTTCCTCCTTTCCAGCCAATATGTATTTTTTACCCTTATTGTACTGATCAACTAGGTCACCACAGATCAACATACAATGAAACCCACCAATCGACCAGCCCTGCCCGTCCACACTGAGCTTCCAATAATTTTTTTAGTGTTTTTTTTACTTACTATGTGAACAGACTTTAAAGCATCAAAGTTTCATTTCAGGTAATCTCCAACATGAAATACACACCCGAACAAAGTAATGGAACAAAGGAAAATAAAAAAAAAGAGGTAATGCACAGAGAAGAAAAATATTTCAAGTATACCAAAATACATATACTCACAGAAAAAAGAAGTACTGTATCACTGAAACAAGAAGAGGATGCTATAAAAAAAGGAGAATCAGAAACCAAAAAAGATCTTACATAAATTAAAAATGTTGTAGTAAAAAAGCTTCATTAAAGGTTTGTAAAGTAAAATTGAGGAACTCGCACAGAAAGTAAAACAAAAAAATATATATGGGGATGAAAATAGGAGAGGAAATATCTTCAAATAGGAAGTCCCACTGTATAATTAAAAGAAGTTTTATAAAGTGAGAAGTAGAAAAGAGAAGTAAAAAAGTAATCATCATAAAGGCCATATATGACAAACCCACAGCTAACATCATACTTCACAGTGAGAAGCTGAAAGCTTTTCATCTAAGATCGGGAACAAGACAGGGATGCCCACTCTCTCCACTGTTATTCAACATAGTACTAGAGGTCCTAGCCACGGCAATCAGACAAAACAAAGAAATACAAGGCATCCTGATTGGTAAAGAAGTCAAATTGTCACTATTTGCAGATGACATGATATTGTACATAAAAAACCCTAAAGACTCCACTCCAAAACTACTAGAACTAATATCTGAATTCAGCAAAGTTGCAGGATACAAAATTAACACACAGAAATCTGTTGCTTTCCTATACACTAACGATGAACTAACAGAAAGCGAAATCAGAAAAACAATTACATTCACAATTGCATCTAAAAGAATAAAATACCTAGGAATAAACCTAATGAAGGAAGTGAAAGACCTATACTCTGAAAACTACAAGACACTCCTAAGAGAAATTAAAGAGGATACTAACAAACGGAAATGCATCCCATGCTCTTGGCTAGGAAGAATAAATATTGTCAAAATGGCTATACTACCTAAAGCAATCTACAGATTCAACGCAATCCCTATCAAACTACCAACAGCTTTCTTCGATGAACTGGAACAAATAATTCTAAAATTCATATGGAACCACAAAAAACCCCAAATAGCCAAAGCAATCCTGAGAAGGAGGAATAAAACAGGGGGAATTACGCTCCCTGACTTCAAGCTCTACTACAAAGCCACAGTAATCAAGACAATTTGGTATTGGCACAAAAACAAACCCACAGACCAGTGGACAAGAACAGAAAATCCAAACATTAACCCAAACATATACAGTCAATTAATATTTGATAAAGGAGCCTTGGATATACAATGGGGAGATGACAGCCTCTTCAGCAGCTGGTGTTGGAAAAACTGGATAGCTACGTGTAAGAGAATGAACTGGACTACTGTCTAACCCATACACAAAAGTTAACTCAAAAAGGATCAAAGACCTGAATGTAAGTCATGAAACCAAAAAACTCTTAGAAAAAAACAGGCAAAAATCTCTTGGACATAAACATGAACAACTTCTTCATGAACATATCTCCCAGGGCAAAGGAAACAAAAGCAAGAATGAACAAGTGGGACTATATGAAGCTGAAAAGCTTCTGTACAGCAAAGGTCACCATCAGTAGAACAAAAAGACATCCTACAATATGAGAGAATATATTCATAAATGACGTATCCGATAAGGGGTTGACATCCAAAATATATAAAGAACTCATGCATCTCAACAAACAAAAAATAAATAATCCAATTAAGAAATGGGCAGAGGAAATGAGCAGACACTTCTCCAAAGTAGAAATTCAGATGGCCAACAGGCATATGAAAAGATGCTCCACATCTCTAATCATCAGAGAAATGCAGATTAAAACCACAATGAGATATCACCTCACACCAGTGAGGATGGCCAACATCCAAAACACAAACAACAACAAATGTTGGCGAGGATGTGGAGAAAAGGGAACCCTCCTACACTGCTGGTGGGACTGCAAATTAGTTCAACCATTGTGGAAAGCAGTATGGAGGTTCCTCAAAAAACTCAAAATAGAAATACCATTTGACCCAGGAATTCCACTCCTAGGAATTTACCCTAAGAATGCAGCAGCCCAATTTGAAAAAGACAGATGCACCCCTATGTTTATTGCAGCACTATTTACAATAGCCAAGAAATGGAAGCAACCTAAGTGTCCATCAGTAGATGAATGGATAAAGAAGAGGTGGTACATATACACAATGGAATATTATTCAGCCATAAGAAGAAAAGAAATCCTACCATTTGCAACAACATGGATGACGCTGGAGGGTATTATGCTCAGTGAAATAAGCCAAGCCGAAAAAGACAAGTATCAAATGATTTCACTCATATGTGGAGTATAAGGACAAAGAAAAAAACTGAAGGAACAAAACAGCAGCAGTCTCACAGAACACAAGAACGGACTAATAGTTACCAAAGGGAAAGGGACTGGGGAAGATAGGTAGAAAGGGAGGGATAAGGGGGAAAAGTGGGCATCACCATTAGCAGACCTAATGTTGGGGGGGCACGGGGAAGGCAGTATAACTCAGAGAAGACAAGTAGTGATTCTATAGCATCTCACTATGCTGATGGACAGTGACTGTAATGGGGTTGGTGAGGGGGACCTGATGAAGGGGGTAGTTTAATAACCATAATATTGCACATGTAATTGTAGATTAATGATACCAAAATAAGTTTTTTAAAAAAAGAACCTAAGAAGTCAGAAAAAAAAGTAATCAAAGACGCATCCTTTGAAAATTTATGAGAAATGGAGGGCACGAGTTTCCATATTCAGAGAATCCACTGAGTGCCTAGCACAGTGAAGAAGATAATGTATGAAATTTTTGAATGTCAGAGATAAGGGAAGATCGTAAAGCTTCTCAGGAGAACAGACAGGATGCATCCATATGATCAAGAATTTAAGAATGGCATAAACTTCTTGATTTGTGCACTAATACAGGCTAAAGGACAGTGGAACAATGCTGTGAAAATTAATTTGGAAAATAATTTTCAGTTGATAATATTATACTAATTCATACTACCAATCAATGTAGGCATCGAATAAAGCTAGTCTCAGACATACCAGGTTTAAAAATTTTTTATTGATATATTCTGTCTCTGGAATCTACTGAAAGAAATCACCCAGGAAGTGAGGAAACAGGTCAATTTTTAAAAATTGAAGTATTATTGATACACAATCTTTTTTTTGTATCATTAATGTACAATTAAATGAGTAACATCATGGTTACTAGACTCCCCCCATTATCAAGTCCCCACAACATACCCCATTACAGTCTCTGTGTTATACTGCCTTCCCTGTATCCCCACACCCCACTACAATATGTGTGCTAATTGTAATACCCCTTTTTCCCTTTATCCTTCCCTTCACACCCATCTTCCCCATGCCATTTCCCTTTGGTAACTGCTAATCCATTCTTGGGTTCTGTGAGTCTGCTGCTGTTTTGTTCCTTCAGTTTTTGCTTTGTTCTTATACACCACATATGAGTGAAATCATTTGATACTTGTCTTTTTCCTCCTAGCTTATTTCACTGAGCATAATACCCTCTAGCTCCATCCATGTTGTTGCAAATGGTAGGATTTGTTTTCTTCTTACGGCTGAATAATATTACATTGTGTATATGTACCACCTCTTCTTTATCCATTCATCTACTGATGGACACTTAGGTTGCTTCCATTTCTTGGCTATTGTAAATAGTGCTGCAATAAACATAGGGGTGCATATGTGTTTTTCAAATTGGGCTGATGCATTCCTAAGGTAAATTCCTAGGAATGGAATTCTGGGTCAAATGTTATTTCTATTTTGAGTCTTTTGAGGAACCTCCATAGTGCTTTCCCCAATGGTTGCACTAATTTACATTCCCACCAGCAGTGTAGGGGGGTTCCCCTTTCTCCACATCTGAGTCAACATTTGTTGTTGTTTGTCTTTTGGATGGTGGCCATCCTAACTTGTGTGAGGTGATATCTTATTGTGGTTTTAATCTGCATTTCTCTGATGATGAGCGATGTGGAGCATCTTTTCATGTGCCTGTAGGCCATCTGAATTTCTTCGTTGGAGAATGTCTGTTCAGCTCCTCTGCCCATTTTGTAATTGGCTTATTTCCTTTTTGTTTGTTGAGGTGCATGAGTTCTTTATATATTTTGGATGTCAACCCTTTATCAGATACGTTTTTTATGAATATATTCTCCCATACTCTAGGATGTCTTTTTGTTCTACTGATGGTGTCCTTTGCTCTTCAGAAGCTTTTTAGTTTGATATCGTCCCACTTGTTCATTTTTGCTTTTGTTTCCCTTGCCCGGGGAGATATGCACATGAAAAAGCTGCTCATGTTTATGTCCAAAAATTTTTGCCTATGTTTATTTTCTTAGAGTTTGATGGTCTCATGCCTTACACTCAGGTCTTTGATCCATTTTGCGTTTACTTATGTGTATGGAGTTAGACGATAATCCAGTTTCATTCTCTTACATGTAGCTGTCCAGTTTTGCCAACACCAGCTGTTGAAGAGGCTTTCATTTCCCCATTGTATATCCATGAGTGCTTTCTCATACATTAATTGACCATATATGCTTGGGTTAATATCTGGACTCGCTATTCTCTTAACTGGTCTATGGGTCTCTTCTTGAGCCAGCACCAAATTGTCTTGATTACTGTGGCTTTGTAGTAGAGCTTGAAGATAGGAAGTGATATCCCCCCTGCATTATTCTTCTTTCTCAGGATTGCTTTGGCTATTTGGGGTTTTTTGTGGTTCCATATGAAGTTTAGAACTATTTGTTCCAGTTCATTGAAGAATGCTGTTGGTATTTTGATAGGAATTGCATTGAATCTGTAGATTGCTTTAGGCAGGATGGCCATTTTGACAATATTATTTCTTCCTACCCAAGAGCATGGGATGAATTTCCAGTTATTAGTGTCCTCTTTAATTTCTGTTAAGAGTGTCTTGTAGTTTTCAGGGTATAGGTCTTTCCTTTCTTGGTGAGGTTTATTCCTAGGTATTTTATTCTTTTTGATGCAATTGTGAATGGAATTGTTTTCCTGATTTCTCTTTCTGTTAGCTCATCGTTAGTGTATAGGAAAGCAACAGA
Organism: Smutsia gigantea; assembly: GCA_032199065.1. NCBI lineage: Eukaryota > Metazoa > Chordata > Mammalia > Pholidota > Manidae > Smutsia > Smutsia gigantea. The sequence continues at coordinate 19,424 of JAVSCE010013160.1, read as the reverse complement.
TTTCTGTGTATTAATTTTGTATGCTGCAACTTTGCTGAATTCAGATATTAGTTCTCATAGTTTTGGAGTGGAGTCTTTAGGGTTTTTTATGTACAATATCATGTCATCTGCAAATAGTGATAGTTTGACTCCTTCTTTACCAATCTGGATGCCTTGTATTTCTTTGTTTTGTCTGATTGCCATGGCTAGGACCTCCAGTACTATGTTGAATAACAGTGGAGAGAGTGGGCATTCCTGTCTTGTTCCGCATCTTAGGTGAAAAGCTTTCAGCTTCTCGCTGTTAAGTATGATGCTGGCTGTTGGTTTGTCATATATGGCCTTTATTATGTTGAGGTTCTTGCCCTCTATACCCATTTTGTTGAAAGGTTTGTTGACAATGGATGTTGAATTTTGTCGAATGCTTTTTCAGCATCTATGGAGATGATCATGTGGTTTTTGTCCTTCTTTTTGTTGATGTGGTGGATGATGTTGATGGATGTTCAAATGTTGTACCATCCTTGCATCCCTGAGATGAGTCCCACTTGATCATAGTGTATGATCCTCTTGATGTATTTTTGAATTCAGTTTGCTAATATTTTGTTGAGTATTTTTGCATCTAAGTTCATGAGGGATATTGGTCTCTTATTTTCTTTTTGTGTAGTGTCTTTGCCTGGTTTTGGTACTAGAGTGATGCTGGCTTAATAGAATGAGTTTGGAAGTATTCCCTCCTCTTCTATTTTTTGGAAAACTTTAGGGAGAATGGGTATTATGTCTTCTCTAAATATCTGGTAAAATTCAGGGGTAAGTCCATCTGGCCCTGGGTTTTTGTTCTTGCGTAGTTTTTGATTCCTGATTCGATTTCGTTGTGGTAATTGATGTGTTTATATTTTTTGTTTCTTCCTTGGTCAATCTTGTATTTTTCTAGAAAGTTGTCCATTCTTCTAGCTTATCCAGTTTGTTAGCATAGATTTTCATAGCACTCTCTAATAATTCCTTGTAGTTCTGTGGTGTCTGTCATGATTTTTCCTTTCTCATTTCTGATTCTGTTTATAGGTGTAGATTCTCTTTTTCTCTTAATAGGTCTGTCTAGGGGTTTATCTATTTTATTTTCTCAAAAAACCAGCACTTGTTTAATTAATTTTTTTCTATTGTTTTATTCTTCTCAATTATATTTATTTCTTCTCTGATCTTTATCGTGTCCCTCCTTCTGCTGACTTTGTGTCTTATTTGTTCTTTTTTTTCCAGTTTCAATAATTGTGAATTTAGACCACTCGTTTGGGATTGTTCTTCCTTCTTTAAATAGGCCTGGATTGCAGTATACTTTCCTCTTAGAACTGCCTTTGCTGTGTCCCACAGAAGTTGGGGCATTGTGCTGCTGTTGTCATTTGTCTCCATATATTGTCTGATCTCTGTTTTAATTTGGTCATTGATCTATCGATTATTTAGGAGCATGTTGTTAAGCCTCCATGTGTTTGTGAGCCTTTTTGTTTTCTTTGTACAATTTATTTCTAGTTTTATACCTTTGTGATCTGAGAGTTGCTTGGTAGAATTTCAATCTTTTAAAATTCACTGAGGCTCTTTTTGTGGCCTAGTATGTGGTCTATTCTGGAAAATGTTCCACGTACACTTGAGAATAATGTGTATTCTGCTGCTTTTGGGTGTAGAGTTCTGTAGATGTCTGTTAGGTCCATCTCTTCTAGGGTGTTGTGCAGTCCCTCTGTGTCCTTACTTATTTTCTGTCTGGTTGATCTGTCCTTTGGAGTGAGTGGTGTGTTCAAGTCTCCTAAAATGAGTGCATTGTATTCTATTTCCTCCCTTAATTCTAGTAGTATTTGTTTCACATATGTAGGTGCTCTTGTGTTGGGTGCATATATATTTATAAAGGTTATATCCTCTTGTTGGACTGCCCCTTTATCATTATGTAATGTCCTTCTTTATCTTTTATTACTTTCTTAGTTTTGTTGCCGGCTTTGGATTCATGGTTACCAGAGGTTCAAGGGTAGCTGCTTTACTATCTAACCATCTAACTTAACTCACTTATTATGCTATTATAAACACAGTATGATGATTCTTTATTTCTCTCCCTTCTTATTCTTCCTCCTCCACTCTTTGTATGTTAGGTGTTTTATTATGCATTCTTTTGTGTTTCCCTTGACTGCTTTTGTGGATAGCTGATTTTATTTTGCATTTACTTAGTATTTCGTTGGTCTACTTTCTTTGCTGTGGTTTTATTTTCTCTGGTGACATCTGTTTAGCCTTAGGAGCACTTCCATCTAGAGCAGTCCGTTTAAAATATTATGTAGAGATGGTTTGTGGGAGGTAAATTCCCTCAACTTTTCCTTATCTGGGAATTGTTTAATCCATCCTTCAAACTTAAATGATAATCTTGCTGGATACAGCATTCTTGATTTGAGGCCCTTCTGTTTTATTGCATTGAATATATTATGCCATTCTCTTCTGGCCTGTAAGGTTTCTGTTGAGAAGTCTGATGATAGTCTGATGGGTTTTCTTTTATAGGTGATCTTTTTTCTCTCTCTGGCTGCTTTTAATACTCTGTCCTTGTCTTTGATTTTTGCCATTTTAATTATCATATGTCTTGGTGTTGTTCTCCTTGGGTCCCTTGTGTTGGGAGATCTGTGGGCTTCCATGGTCCAAGAGATTATTTCCTTTCCCAGCTTGGGGAAGTTTTCAGCAATTATTTCTTCAAAGTCTGTTTGTATCCCCTTTTCTCTCTCTTCTTCTTCTGGTACTCCTATAATGTGAATATTGTGTTATTTGGATTGGTCACACAGTTCTTTTAATATTCTTTAATTCCTAGAGATCCTTTTATCTCTCTCTGCCTCAGCTTCTCTGTAATCCTGTTATCTGATCTCCATTCCATTAACAGTCTCTACCACCTCATCCAGTCTGCTCTTAAATCCTTCCAGTCTGTTTCATTTCTGTTATCTCCCTCCAGAATCCATCCCTGAGCTCTTGCATATTTCTCTGTAGCTCCATCAGCATGCTTATGACTTTTATTTTGAATTATTTTTCCGGAAGATTGGTGATTGTGGTCTCACCAGGCCCTCTCTCTGGGTTTTGAGGGATTTGGGGCTGAACAAGGTTCTTTTGCCTTTTCATGGCAATGGACGTGATCACTGGTGAATGGCACATGTGTCAGCTGGAGAACGACGTCCTTTCCTGCTTGCTGGTCTCCTTGCCCATCTCCGCTGCCTGTGCCAGGCAACTGCTCACACAGAGCAGCCTCTGAGTTGATACCCTGAGCTGCCATGGACGGGGTGGCCCTCGAGATGGCCTAGGGCAGTGGCAGTGGTTGCAGGTGTTCCTTGTGTGTTCGCCGCAAGAACAGAGCCCCTACATGCCTCGCTGACTCCCCGCCGGTTTCCTCTGCCTGTGCCAGTTAGCCACACGCAGGGGGCATCCTCTGGTTTGATCTCTGAGCTGCTGTGTGCAGAGCAGCCCTCGGGATGGCCTACGGCGCCGGCGGAGGTTGCAGGCGATCAGCGCGTGTTTACCAGAAGAACAGAGCTCCTACGTTCTTTCCGGACTTCGTGCCCGTCATCTGCCTGTGCCGCTTGGCTGTGGGCAGGGGCAGGCTGTGGGTCTGGCCCGGTTAGCCATGCGCTGGGAGAAGCCTCTGTGTAGTTTCTGTGGGCGGGGCTGCTCCCCGGTTGCTCCGCAGCAATGGCAGATCAGCTGGTTCGCTTGCAGTGCCATCTGGGGGGGCATGAACGGCAGGCTGGTTGTCACCGTGATGGGCTACCATTCTGCGTTGCCTCCCAGGGGATAGGGCGCCTGAAGTTCTGGTTATTTAGTAGTCCTGTGCTTCCACTCCCTCCCCACTCTGATTCTTTTCCTCCTGCTGGTGAGCTGGGGTGCAGGGAGAGCTCAGTCCCGCCAGGTCATGGCTTCTTATCTTACCCTTTTTGTGAGATATTGAGTTCTCACAGATGTAGATGTAGCCTGGCTGGTGTACTGTATCTTCTTGTTACTCTTTTAGGAATAGTTGTATTCACTTTATTTTCAAAGTATATATGGTTTTGTGAGGAGATTTTCACCGCCCTATTCATGCTGCCATCTTGAAAATTTATATTGGTTTCAAATGTACAAGAGAGTGGTTCAATAGTTACCCATATTATTAAATACTCACCCCCTCTAGTGTGGTTATCTATCAATGCAGAAAGATATTACAGATTCATTGACTATATTCTCCATATTGTACTACTGTTCCTGTGACCGTATTGTATTGTGATTGTGAATTATTATGCCCCTTTAACCCCCTTACCCCCACCTCCCCCCACCTGCCCCAACCCCTTCACTTTGGTAACCGCCAGTCACTGTCACTTCTCAGTGTCTATGAGTCTACTGCTGTTTTGTTCATTCTGCTTTGTTTTGTTTTTATATTCCGGAATAGGTGACATATTATGTTATTTGTCTTTTTCTACCTGGCTTATTTCACTGAGCATAATATGCTGTAGATCCATCCATGTTGTTGCAAATGGCAGGATTTCTTTTCTTATTATGGCTCAATAATATTCCATTGTGTATATGTACCACATCTTTATCCATTCATCTATTGATGGACACTTAGGTTGCTTCCATATCCTGGCTATTGCAAATAATGCAGCAATTAACATAGGGGTGCACATATCTTTTCAAATTAGGTATTTTGTTTTCTTTTGGTAAATTCCTAGAAGTGGAATTACTGGATGAGGTGGTATTTCTATTTTTAGTTTTTTAAGGAACCTCCATACTGCTTTTTGTAGCACTTGCACCAATTTACATTCTCACCAACAGTGTAGGAAGGTTCCCATTTCTCCACATCCTCGCTATCATTTGTTGTTTCCTGTCTTTTGGTTGCTGGCCATCCTAACCAGTGTGAGGTGATATATCATTGTGGTTTTGATTTGCATTTCCCTGATGATTAGTGGTGTGGAGCATTTTTTCATGTGCCTCTTGGCCATTTGTGTTTCCTCTTTGGAAAAATGTCTGTTCAGGTCCTCCACCCTTTTTTTTTAATTAAGTCATCATTGAGATACAATCGTATGCACAGATTTCACATGGCCAGTATTGTTATTACTACATTCACCCCTATTATCAAGTCCCCACCACATACTCCATTACAGTCACTGTCCATCAGCGTAGTAAGATGCCATAGAGTCACTATTTGTCTTCTCTGTGCCCCCATATCATGTGCAGTAATCATAATACCACAAATCCTCTTATCTCTCTCTTCCCAACCACCTTCCCCAACCCCTTGCCCTTTGGTAACCACTAGTCCATTCTTGGGTTCTGTGAGGCTGCTGCTGTTTTATTCCTTCAGTTTTGCTTTGCTGTAATACTCCACAGATGAGTGAAATCATTTGGTACTTTTCTTTCTTCTTCTGGTTTATTTCACTGAGCATAATACCACCTACCATCCATGTTGTTGCAAATGGTAGGATTTGTTTTCTTCTTATGGCTGAATAATATTACATTGTGTATATATACCACCTCTTCTTTATCCATTCATCTACTGATGGACACTTAGGTTGTTACCATGTCTTGGCTATTGTAAATAGTGCTGTTATATAGATAGAGGTGTTTATGTCTTTTTGAACCTGAGATTTTCCTTTCTTTGGGTAAATTCCTAGTGATGCCAGGGTTCTTGTTCACAAAGCCGAGGAATGAACTTCACAAACACTCAAGGTAGGAGAGCAAGGTACAGGCTTTTATTTAGAGATAAAGTGAAAGGACAGAGCTCCTGGCTCACGCCAGGAGGGGACAAGAGAGTCCAGGGTGTTGCATTGTCCAAGAGTTTTATAGGCAGTTGAGGATTTTTGGGAACATGAAGAAAGCTTAAGGGTGTGGACTTACTACATGGTCCCCGAATATTTAGAATTAACTTAACACAAGCAGTTCCCTGCTCTGATGATTTCTCCCTGAGATATCAGCATGTTGGTCTGGGAGCATATCAAACAAGGCCACCTGCCCAGCTCTCAAGGAAGGCTGAGGCATTGTTTGCTAAAAAGTAAGTTAAGAATTTCTACCTTCCTAACTTCTTGGGTATTAAAATGCAATCTTATCTTTAAGGTGGAATCCTTCTTGCCTTTTACTATGTTGTTTATGCCTGGAGTTACTTACTAAATTGGTTGCCCAGTTTGCAAAATCATGGCATCAGATCTGGAGGAGGAAAGACAGCACATAGGCCTGGGCCTTTTAGCATGCTAAAGTGAATCTTACACAATAAAAACAGGTGCTAATCTTCTTTATCTGGGGAATATTAACTGATCTCACTGAAGAATGACCCTAGAGCTTAATGTTTAACACAGAGTTTTGGTAGGGGATTTTTTTGCATGTAGTTACATTGTTCTGACTGAAAATATCCTGCCTTGCTTTTTCCGGAGGCCCTCACCCTACTCTGATTATACTCAGGGTCTCTATCTCACTAGGATTGGAGTTCCTGGGTCAAATGGTATTTCTATTTTTATTTTTTTGAGGAACCTCCATATTGCTTTCCACAATGGTTGAACTAGCTTACATTCCCACCAGCAGTGTAGGAGGGTTCCTCTTTCTCTACATCTTGCCAGCATTTGTTGTTGTTTGTCTTTTGGATGGTGGCCATCCTAAGTGGTATGAGGTGATATCTCATTGTGGTTTTAATTTGCATTTCTCTGATGATTAACGAGGTGGAGCATGTTTTCATGTGCCTGTTGGCCATCTGAATTTCTTCTTTGGAGAAGTGTCTGTTCACATCCTCTGCCCATTTTTTAATCGGGTTATTTGCTTTTTGGGTGTTGAGGCATGTAAGTTCTTTATATATTTTGGATGTTAACCCATTGTCGGATATGTCATTTACAAATATATTCTCCCATACTGTAGGATGCCCTTTTGTTCTGTTGATGGTTTCCTTTCCTGTATAAACTTTTTGGTTTGATATAGTCCCATGTGGTCATTTTTGCTTTTGTTGCCCTTGCTCAAGGAGATGCATTCAGGAAAAAATTGCTCATGTTTATATTCAAGAGATTTTTGCCTATGTTGTCTTCTAAGAGTTTTATGGTTTCATGACTTACATTCAGGTCTTTGATCCATTTTGAGTTTACTTTTGTATATGGGGTTAAACAGTATTCCAGTTTCATTCTCTTGCATGTAGCTGTCCAGTTTTGCCAACACCAGTTGTTAAAGAGGCTGTCATTTCCCCATTGCATGTCCACAGCTCCTTTATCATATATTAATTGACCATATATTTTTGGGTTTATATCAGGGCTCTTTAGTCTGTTCTATTGGTCTATGGTTCTGTTCCTGTGCCAGCACCAAATTGTCTTAATTACTGTAGCTTTGTAGTAGAGCTTCAAGATAGGAAGTGATATCCCCCCAGCTTTATTCTTCCTTCTCAGGATTGCTTTGGCTATTCGGTTCTTTTTTGGGTGCTATATGAATTTTAGAACGATTTGCTCTAGTTCATTGAAGAATGCTGTTGGTATTTTGATAGGGATTGCATTGAATCTGTAGATTGCTTTAGACAGGATGGCCATTTTAACAATATTAATTCTTCCTATCCATGAGCATGGGATGTGTTTCCATTTATAGTTTTCTATGTATAATATCATGTCATCTGAAAATAGTGAGAGTTTAACTTCTTCCTTACCAATCTGGGTTCCTTTTATCTCTTTGTGTTGTCCGACTGCTGGGAGTAGGGCTCCAATACTATGTTGAATAAAAGTGGGGAGAGTGGGCATTCTTGTCTCATTCCTGATCCTAGAGGGAAAGCTTTCAGCTTTTTGCTCTTAAGTACAATCCTGGATATGGGTTTGTTACATATGGCCTTTATTATTTTGAGGTACTTGCCCTCTATATCCATTTTGTTGAGAGTTTTTATCATGAATGGATGTTGAATTTTTCAAATGCTTTTTCAGCATCTATGGAAATGATCATATGATTTTTACCCTTCTTTTTATTGTTGTGATGTATGATGTTGATGGGCTTTCAAATATTGTAACATTCTTGCATCCCTGGAATAAATCGCACTTGATCATGATGAATGATTTTTTTGATGTATTTTTGAATTCAGTTTGCTAATATTTTAATGAGAATTTTTGCGTCTATGTTCATCAGGGACCTTGGTCCAAAATTTTCTTTTTTTGTGGTGTGTTTTTCTGTTTTTGGTATTAGAGTGATGCTGGCCTCATAATGAGTTTGGAAGTATTCCCTCCTCTTCTACTTTTTAGAATACTTTAAAAAGGATGCATATTGGCTCTTCTTTAAATGTTTGGTAGAATTCAGCTGTGAAGCCATCTATTCCTGGAATTTTGTTTCTGGAATTTTTTGATTACCAGTTCAATTTCATTATTCATAATTGGTCTGTTCAGATTTTCTGTTTCTTCCTGGGTCTGTCTTGGCAGGTTGTATTTTTCTAGAAAGTTGTCCGTTTCTTCTAGGTTGCCCAATTTATTGGCATATTATATTTCATAGTGTTCTCTGATCATTCTTTGTATTTTGAAAGTGGTTCAATTTGAGAAGAACATATATTCTTCTGTTGGATGAAGTAGTCTATAGATGTTAACTATATCTAGTTAATTGATGGAATTGTTGAGTTCAGCTATGTCACTACTGGTTTTCTGCCTGTTCTATTTTGCCATTTCTGACAGAGAGTTGTTGAGGTCTCCTTCTATAATAGTGGATTCATTTATTTCTCCTTACAGTTAATTTTTGCCTCACATATTTTGACAATTTGTTCTTAGGTACATATACATTAAATATTGTTATATCTTCATGGAGAATTGACCTGTTCTGATTACACAATGCTCCTTTGTATCCTTGATAAATTTTCTTGCTCTGAATCCTGCTCTATTCAAAATTAATACAGCTTCCCCTACTTTCTTTTGATTAGTGTTACTGTGGTACATCTTTATACCTAATTTTTTTCTCCAGTTTTATTGAGATATAAGTAATATGTAATATTGTATAAGTTTAAGGTATACAATGTGATGATTTGATGCACATGTATACCATGAAGAGTTTACCATGTAATGTTAGTTAACACATTTTTGCCTCATATAATTACCATTTTGTAGTTGAATTGGTGTGAATAGTAAATCTCTATTCTCATAGCAACCATCCTGGACATTTTTTTTATTTTACCATCTTCAGGTTTTATTCAGTAACGTACTCCAAAATATCTTGTCGTTGAGCTAAAAGGTAAATGATGGATTTTGTACAAAATTTTTAATTTATGCACCTGCTTGCTTCCTAGACAGGCCTTTTGTTCCAAACACTCCTTTAGTATACTGGGCAACCCTGTACTTTTAATCCGTATGTGTCTTTGTATTTAAAGTGTTTGTCTTGTAGACAACATATAGTTGGGTCCTGTTTTTTTATAATATAATTTATTTTGGTATCATTAATCTACAATTACATTGTGCAATACTATGGTTATTAAACTACCCCTTCATCAGGTCCCCCCCAGCAACCCCATTACAGTCACTGTCCAACAGTGTAGTGAGATGCTATAGAATCACTACTTGTGTTCTCTGAGTTGTACAGCCCTCCCAGTGCCCCTGAACTTTACGTCTGCTAATCGTAATGCTCCTTTTTCCCTCTTATTCCTTCCTCCCACCCATCTTCCCCAGTCCCTTTCCCTTTGGTAACTATTACTCCGTTCTTGGGTTCTGTGAGTCTGCTGCTGTTTTGTTCCTGCAGTATTTTTTCTTTGTTCTTATACTCCACATATGAGTGAAATCATTTGATACTTGTCTTTTTCGGCTTGGCTTATTTCACTGACAATAATGCTCTCTAGCTCCATCCATGTTGTTGCAAATGGTACGATTTATTTTCTTCTTATGGCTGAATAATATTCCATTGTGTATATGTACCACGTTTTCTTTATCCATTCATCTACTGATGGACACTTAGGTTGCTTCCATTTCTTGGCTATTGTAAATAGTGCTGCGATAAACATAGGGGTGCATATGTCTTTTTTAAAATGGGCTGCTGCAGTCTTAGGGTAAATTCCTAGGAGTGGAATTCCTGGGTCAAATGGTATTTCTATTTTGAGTTTTTTGAGGAACCTCCATACTGCTTTCCACAATGGTTGAACTAATTTACATTCCCACCAGCAGTGCAGGAGGGTTCCCCTTTCTCCACATCCTCGCCAACATTTGTTGTTGTTTGTCTTTTGGATGGTGACTATCCTCACTGGTGTGAGGTGATATCGCATTGTGGTTTTAATCTGCATTTCTCTGATGATTAGAGATGTGGACCATCTTTTCATATGCCTGTTGGCCATCTGAATTTCTTCTTTAGAGAATTGTCTATTCATGTCCTCTGCCCATTTCTTAATTGGACTATTTGCTTTTTGTTTGTTGAGGTGTGTGAGTTCTTTATATAATTTGGATGTCAACCCCTTATCAGATACGTGATTTATGAATATATTCGCCAATACTGTAGGGTGTCTTTTTGTTCTACTGATGGTGTCCTTTGCTGTACAGAAGCTTTTCAGCTTGATATAGTCCCACTTGTTCATTTTTGCTTTTGTTTCCCTTCCTCGGGGAGATATGTTCATGAAGAAGTCGCTCATGTTTATGTCCAAGAGATTTTTGCCTATGTTTTTTTCTAAGAGTTTTACGGTTTCATGACTTACATTCAGGTCTTTGAACCACCTTGAGTTTACCTTTGTGCATGGGGTTACACTGTAGTACAGTTTCATTCTCTTACATGTAGCTGTCCAGTTTTTCCAACACCAGCTGCTGAAGAGGCTGTCATCTCCCCATTGTATATCCAAGGCTCCTTTATCAAATATTAATTGACTGTATATGTTTGGGTTAATGTTTGGATTTCCTATTCTGGTCCACTGGTCTGTGGGTCTGTTTTTGTGCCAATACCAAATTGTCTTACTGTTGCTTTGTAGTAGAGCTTGAAGTCAGGGAGCATAATTCCCCCTGTTTTATTCCTCCTTCTCAGGATTGCTTTGGCTATTCGGGGTCTTTTGTGGTTCCATATGAATTTTAGAATTAGTTGTTCCAGTTCATTGAAGAAAGCTGTTGGTAGTTTGATAAGGATTGCATTGAATCTGTATATTGCTTTAGGTAGTATAGCCATTTTGACAATATTTATTCTTCCTAGCCAAGAGCATGGGATGCATTTCCATTTGTTAGTGTCCTCTTTAATTTCTCTTAGAGTGTCTTGTAGTTTTCAGAGTACAGGTCTTTCACTTCCTTCGTTAGGTTTATTCCTAGGTATTTTATTCTTTTTGATGCAATTGTGAATGGAATTGTTTTTCTGATTTCCCTTTCTGTTAGTTCATCGTTAGTGGATAGGAAAGCAACAGATTTATGTGTGTTAGTTTTGTATCCTGCAACTTTGCTGAATTCAGATATTAGTTCTAGTAGTTTTGGAGTGGATTCTTTAGGGTTTTTTATGTACAATATCATGTCATCTGCAAATAGTGACAATTTGACTTCTTCTTTACCAATCTGGATGCCTTGTATGTCTTTGTTTTGTCTGATTTCCATGGCTAGGACCTCTAGTACTATGTTGAATAACAGTGGAGAGAGTGGGCATCCCTGTCTTGTTCCCGATCTTAGATGAAAAGCTTTCAGCTTCTTGCTGTTAAGTATGCTGTTAGCTGTTGGTTTGTCATATATGGCTTTTATGATGTTGAGGTACTTGCCCTCTATACCCATTTTGTTGAGAGTTTCAATCATGAATGGATGCTGAATTTTGTCAAATGCTTTTTCAGCATCTATGGAGATGATCATGTGGTTTTTGTACTTCTTTTTGTTGATGTGGTGGATGATGTTGATGGATTTTCGAATGTTGTACCATCCTTGCATTCCTGGGATGAATCCCACTTGATCATGGTGTATGATCCTCTTGATGTATTTTTGAATTCGGTTTGCTAATATTTTGTTGAGTATTTTTGCATCTACATTCATCAGGGATATTGGTCTTTAATTTTCTTTTTTGGTGAGGTCTTTGCCAGGTTTGGTATTAGAGTGATGCTGGCTTCATAGAATGAGTTTGGAAGTATTCTCTCCTCTTCCATTTTTTGGAAAACTTTAAGGAGAATCGGTGTTATTTCTTCTCTATATGTCTGGTAGAATTCAGAGGTGAATCCATCAGGCCCGGGGTTTTGTTCTTGGGTAGGTTTTTGATTACCAATTCGATTTCGTCACTGGTGATTGGTCTGTTTAGTTTTTCTGTTTCTTGCTTGGTCAGTCTTGGAAGGTTGTATTTTTCTAAGAAGTCCATTTCTTCTAGGTTTTCCTGCTTGTTAGCATTTAGATTCTCATAATATTCTCTTATAGTTCTTTGTATTTCTGTGGTGTCCGAAGTGATTTTTCCTTTCTCATTTCAGATTCTGTTTATGTGTGCAGATTCTCTTTTTCTCTTAGTAAGTCTGGGTAGGGGTTTATCTTTTTTGTTTATTTTTTCAAAGAACCGGCTCTTGGTTTCATTGATTTTTTTCTATTGTTTTATTCTTCTCAATTTTATTTATTTGTTCTCCGATCTTTATTATGTCCGTCCTTCTGGTGACTTTGGGTCTCATTTGTTCTTCTTTTTCCAATTTCAGTAACTGTGTCTTTAGACTATTCATTTGGGAATGTTCTTCCTTCTTTAAATAGGCCTGGATTGCAATATACTTTCCTCTTAGAACTGCCTTTGCTACATCCCACAGAAGTTGTGGCTTTGTGTTGTTGTTGTCATTAGTCTCCATATATTCTTTGATTTCTGTTTTGATTTGGTCGTTAACCCATTGATTACTTAGGAGAATGTTGTGAAGTCTCCATGTATTTGTGAGCCTTTTTGATTTCTTTCTAAAATTCATTTCTAGTTTTATACCTTTGTGATCTGAGAAGTTGGTTGGTAGAATTTCAATGTTTTTTACTTTACGGAGGTTCTTTTTGTGGCCTAGTATGTGGTCTATTCTGAAAAATGTTCCATGTGCACTTGAGAAGAATGTGTATCCTGTTATTTTCGGGTATAGAGTTCTGTAAATGTCTGTTAGGTCCATCTGTTCTAGTGCGTTGTTCAGTGCCTCTGTGTCTTTATTCATTTTCTGTCTGGTTGATCTGTCCTTTGGAGTGAGTGGTGTGTTGAAGTCTCCTAAAATGAATGCATTGCTGTCTATTTCCTCCTTTAATTCTGTTAATATTTGTTTCACATATGCCGGGGCTCCCGTATTGGGCACGTATATTTTTATAATGGTTATATCCTCTTGTTTGATTGACCCCTTTATCATTATGTAGTGTCCTTCTTTATCTCTTTCTACTTTCTTCGTTTTGAAGTCAATTTTGTCTGATACAAGTACTGCAACAGCTGCTTTTTTCTCCTTGTGGTTTGCATGAAATATCTTTTCCATCCCTTCACTTTTAGTCTGTGTATATCTTTGGGTTTGAGCTGAGTTTCTTGTAGGCAGCATATAAATGGGTCTTGCTTTTTTATCCATTCTGTTACTCTGTGTCTTTTGATTGGTGCATTCAGTCCATTTACATTTAGGGTGATTATCGATAGATATGTACTTATTGCCATTGCTGGCTTTAGATTCGTGGTTACCAAAGGTTCAAGGGTTGCTTCTTTACTATCTAACAATCTAACTTAACTTTCTTGTTAAGTTATTGTAAACACCGTCTAATGTTTCTTTATTTCTCTCCTTTCTTATTCTTCCTCCTCCATTCTTTATATACTAGGTGTTTTATTCTTTCCCTTTAATTAGTATCTGTATGGTCTGCTTTCTTTGCTATGATATTATTTTCTCTCGTGACATATTTTTAGCCTTAGGAGTGCTTCCCTCTAGAGCAGTTCCTTTAAGATGTCATGTAGAGGTGGTTTATGGGAGGCAAATTCTCTCAGCTTTCGCTTGTCTGAAAATTGTTTAATCCCTCCATCATATTTAAATGATAATTGTGCTGGATTCAGTATTCTTGGTTCGAGGCCCTTCTGTTTCATTACCTTAAGTATATCATGCCATTCTCTCCTGGCCTATAAGGTTTCTGTTGAGAAGTCTGATGATAGTTTGATGGGTTTTCCTTTGTAGGTGATCTTTTTTTTCTCTCTAGCTGCCTTTAATACTCTGTCCTTTTCTTTAATCTTTGCCATTTTAATTATTATGTGTCTTGGTGTGGTGTTCCTTGGGTCCCTTGTTTTGGGAGATCTGTGAGCTTCTGTGGACTGCGAGACTATTTCCTTCCCCAACATGGGGAATTTTTCAACAATTATTTCTTCAAAGACAGTTTCTATCCCTTTTTCTCTCTCTTCTTCGTCTGGTACTCCTATAATGTGAATATTGTTCTATTTGGATTGGTCACACAGTTCTCTTAATATTCTTTCATTCCTAGAGGTCCTTTTATTTCTCTCTGCCTCAGCTGCTATGTATTACTGTTTTCGGATTTCTATTCCATTAATAGCCTCTTGCTTCTCATCCAGTCTGCTGCTAAGCCTGTCGATCGCTTGTCTCATTTCTGCATTGTCTTTCCTGAGTTCCCTCACTTCCTCCCTCAGCTCTTGCATATTTCTCTGTAGATCCATCAGCATGGTTGTGACTTTTATTCTGAATTCTTTTTCAGGAAGATTGTGCATTTCCATCCCTTCTGTCTCCCTCTCTGGTGTTGTCTGGGTCTGGGTGAGCTTGGTCCCTACCATATTCTTCTGTCTTTTCATGGCGAAGAAGTGGTCACTGGTAGGTGCCACGTAAGTCAGCTGGGCTCTTTACGACTTAAAAAAAAAGAAGGAAGAAAAATAAAAGAGAAAAAAGAAAGAAAGAAAAGAAAGGAAAAAAGAAAACCAAAAAAAAAAACAACCACCGGGTGTAGATTCTGTAAGGATGCTGCAGGTGGCACTGTTGCTGCACTATTTCGTAGCTGTGGCCACGAAGCTCTGCAGGGCCCTTTGTAACTCTGGATGGGGCGGGAACGAATGGGAGCCTGTTGTTCTGTATGTGAAGTTTCAGTGTGGCTACTTTTTCCCAGTCGCCAGCCCAGGGGTCCGAAATACCTCAGGACTCCCAGCCTGCTGGGCCGAGTGTGCTGCGACGATCCTGGGCCCTTGCCTCTTTAAGCCTGCCAAAAAAATAGTGCGCTCTTTTCTTTTGTCCCGGGGAGCCTGCAAGGACCCGGGCGTGTTCCCAGCTCAAAACCTGCACCTTCTGCCTCTCCAGTATCCAATACACCACGCGATGTGTATCAGCGCTCCCGGTGAAGATCACCAGGGCTGGTTATTTCACGGGCCTGTACTTGCACTCCCTCTCAGCTCTGAATCCTCTCCTCCCGCCGGTGCGCTGGAGTGGGGGAGTGCTCAGGTCCAGCCAGGTTGTGGCTCTGTATCTTAACCCGCCTTGAAGGGTGCTGAGTCCTCTCAGGTGCAGATGCAGGCTGTGCACTGTCCTGTATATTCTGGTCTCTCTTTTATGAATAGTTGTGTTTGCTGTATTTTTATAGATATATATGGTTTGGGGAGGAGATTTCCGCTGCCCTGCTCATGACGCCATCTTCCCAGAAGTCTACCTCTAGTAATTCTTTTTTTTTTTTAATATAATTTATTTTATTATCATTAATTTACAATTACATGTGCAATATTACGATTATTAAACTACCCCTTCATCAGGTCCCCCCCACCAACCCCATTACAGTCACTGTCCATCAGCGTAGTGAGATGCTATAGAATCACTACTTGTCTTCTCTGAGTTGTACTGCCCTCCCCGTGCCCCCCCAACATTACATTTGCTAATCGTAATGCCCCTTTTTCCCTCTTATCCCTCCCTTCCCGCCCATTTTCCCCAGTCCCTTTCCCTTTGGTAACTATTAGTCCGTTCTTGGGTTCTGTGAGTCTGCTGCTGTTTTGTTCCTTCAGTTTTTTTCTTTGTTCTTATACTCCACATATGAGTGAAATCATTTGATACTTGTCTTTTTCGGCTTGGCTTATTTCACTGAGCATAATACCCTCTAGCTCCATCCATGTTGTTGCAAATGGTAGGATTTGTTTTCTTCTTATGGCTGAATAATATTCCATTGTGTATATGTACCACATCTTCTTTATCCATTCATCTACTGATGGACACTTAGGTTGCTTCCATTTCTTGGCTATTGTAAATAGTGCTGCAATAAACATAGGGGTGCATCTGTCCTTTTCAAATTGGGCTGCTGCATTCTTAGGGTAAATTCCTAGGAGTGGAATTCCTGGGTCAAATGGTATTTCTATTTTGAGTTTTTTGAGGAACCTCCATACTGCTTTCCACAATGGTTGAACTAATTTGCAGTCCCACCAGCAGTGTAGGAGGGTTCCCTTTTCTCCACATCCTCGCCAACATTTGTTGTTGTTTGTGTTTTGGATGTTGGCCATCCTCACTGGTGTGAGGTGATATCTCATTGTGGTTTTAATCTGCATTTCTCTGATGATTAGCGATGTGGAGCATCTTTTCATGTGCCTGTTGGCCATCCAAATTTCTTCTTTGGAGAAGTGTCTATTCATGTCCTCTGCCCACTTCTTAATTGGATTATTTGCTTTCTGTTTGTTCAGGTGCATGAGTTCTTTATATATTTTGGATGTCAACCTTTTATCAGATACGTTTTTTATGAATATATTCTCCCATACTGTAGGATGTCTTTTTGTTCTACTGATGGTGTCCTTTGCTGTACAGAAGCTTTTCAGCTTGATATAGTCCCACTTGTTCATTTTTGCTTTTGTTTCCCTTGCCCGGGAGATATGTTCATGAAGAAGTTGCTCATGTTTATGTCCAAGAGATTTTTGCCTATGTTTTTTTCTAAGAGTTTTATGGTTTCATGTCTTACATTCAAGTCTTTGATCCACCTTGAGTTTACCTTTGTGTATGGGGCTAGACAGTAGTCCAGTTTCATTCTCTTACATGTAGCTGTCCAGTTTTCCAGCACCAGCTGCTGAACAGGCTGTCATCTCCCCATTGTATATCCAAGGCACTTTTATCAAATATTAATTGACTGTATATGTTTGGGTTAATGTTTGGATTTTCTATTCTGTTCCACTGGTCTGTGGGTCTGTTTTTGTGCCAATACCAAATTGTCTTGATTACTGTGGCTTTGTAGTAGAGCTTGAAGTCAGGGAGTGTAATTCCCCTGTTTTATTCCTCCTTCTCAGGATTGCTTTGGCTATTCGGGGTCTTTTGTGGTTCCATATGAATTTTAGAATTATTTGTTCCAGTTCATTGAAGAAAGCTGTTGGTAGTTTGATAGGGATTGCATTGAATCTGTAGATTGCTTTAGGTAGTATAGCCATTTTGACAATATTGATTCTTCCTAGCCAAGAGCATGGGATGCTTTTCCATTTGTTAGTGTCCTCTTTAATTTCTCTTAGGAGTGTCTTGTAGTTTTCAGAGTACAGGTCTTTCACTTCCTTCGTTAGGTTTATTCCTAGGTATTTTATTCTTTTTGATGCAATTGTGAATGGAATTGTTTTTCTGATTTCTCTTTCTGTTAGTTCATCATTAGTGTATAGGAAAGCAACAGATTTCTGTGTGTTAATTTTGTATCCTGCAACTTTGCTGAATTCAGATATTAGTTCTAGTAGTTTTGGAATGGAGTCTTTAGGGTTTTTTATGTACAGTATCATGTCATCTGCAAATAGTGACAATTTGACTTCTTCTTTACCAATCTGGATGCCTTGTATGTCTTTGTTTTGTCTGATTGCTGTGGCTAGGACCTCCAGTACTATGTTGAATAACAGTGGAGAGAGTGGGCATCCCTGTCTTGTTCCCGATCTTAGATGAAAAGCTTTCAGCTTCTCGCCGTTAAGTATGATGTTAGCTGTGGGTTTGTCATATATGGCCTTTATGATGTTGAGGTACTTGCCCTCTATACCCATTTTGTTGAGAGTTTTAATCAGGAATGGATGCTGAATTTTGTCAAATGCTTTTTCAGCATCTATGGAGATGATCATGTGGTTTTTGTTCTTCTTTTTGTTGATGTGGTGGATGATGTTGATGGATTTTCGAATGTTGTACCATCCTTGCATCCCTGGGATGAATCCCACTTGATCATGGTGTATGATCCTCTTGATGTATTTTTGAATTCGGTTTGCTAATATTTTGTTGAGTATTTTTGCATCTACGTTCATCAGGGATATTGGTCTGTAATTTTCTTTTTTGGTGAGGTCTTTGCCCGGTTTTGGTATTAGAGTGATGCTGGCTTCATAGAATGAGTTTGGAAGTATTCCCTCCTCTTCTATTTTTTGGAAAACTTTAAGGAGAATCGGTGTTATTTCTTCTCTATATGTCTGGTAGAATTCAGAGGTGAATCCATCAGGCCCAGGGGTTTTGTTCTTGGGTAGTTTTTTGATTACCAATTCGATTTCGTCACTGGTGATTGGTCTGTTTAGTTTTTCTGTTTCTTGCTTGGTCAGTCTTGGAAGGTTGTATTTTTCTAAGAAGTTGTCCATTTCTTCTTGTTTTCCAGCTTGTTAGCATATAGATTCTCATAATATTCTCTTATGATTCTTTGTATTTCTGTGGGGTCTGTCGTGATTTTTCCTTTCTCATTTCTGATTGTGTTTATGTGTGTAGATTCTCTTTTTCTTTAATGAGTCTGGCTAGGGGTTTATCTATTTTGTTTATTTTTTCAAAGAACCAGCTCTTGGTTTCATTGATTTTTTCTATTGTTTTATTCTTCTCAATTTTATTTATTTCTTCTCTAATCTTTATTATGTCCCTCCTTCTGGTGACTTTGGGCTCATTTGTTCTTCTTTTTCCAATTTCAGTAATTGTGTCTTTAGACTATTCATTTGGGAATGTTCTTCCTTCTTTAAATAGGCCTGGATTGCAATATACTTTCCTCTTAGAACTGCCTTTGCTGCGTCCCACAGAAGTTGTGGCTTTGTGTTGTTGTTGTCATTAGTCTCCATGTATTCTTTTATTTCTGTTTTGATTTGGTTGTTAACCCATTGATTAATTAGGAGAGTGTTGTTAAGTCTCCATGTGTTTGTGAGCCTTTTTGATTTCTTTCTAAAATTTATTTCTAGTTTTATACCTTCGTGATCTGAGAAGTTAGTTGGTAGGATATCAATATTTTTGAAATTACTGAGGTTCTTTTTGTGGCCTAGTATGTGGTCTATTCTGGAAAATGTTCCATGTGCACTTGAGAAGAATGTGTATCCTGTTGCTTTTGGGTGTAGAGTTTTGTAGATGTCTGTTAGGTCCATCTGTTCTAGTGTGTTGTTCAGTGCCTCTGCGTCTTTACTCATTTTCTGTCTGGTTGATCTGTCCTCTGGAGTGAGTGGTGTGTTGAAGTCTCCTAAAATGAATGCATTGCTGTCTATTTCCTCCTTTAATTCTGTTAGTATTTGTCTCACATATGCTGGCTCTCCTGTGTTGGGTGCATATATATTTATAATGGTTATATCTTCTTGTTGGACTGACCCCTTTATCATTATGTAATGTCCTTCTTTATCTCTTGCTACTTTCTTCGTTTTGAAGTCTATTTTTGTCTGATACAAGTACTGCAACA
>JAVSCE010013159.1:0-74207 GCA_032199065.1 Smutsia gigantea | reverse complement strand
TTTGCTGAAGGGGGTGTTGGAGTAGCACAGAAACGTTTGGGTGGGAGATGAAAGTTCAGTTTGAGATGCTGCTTAGGTACCCGCCTGGGATGGTAAAATAAAATTATGAGTCTGGAGTTCAGGGTGTTGTCTGGACTAGAGCTATAAACATTTAGTTAGCATCCAATCAATGCTTGTTACTATAAATACATTCATTTAGTTTCTGTGTCTAAAAGAGGTTATCACAGTATTTAAATTCCCTCAAGCTCTAACACTGAAGACTCTACGTGACCGTGACTTTGGCAATCTTCCTATTATGTCTGTGTGACTTTGCTCAGCTTGTTGCTGCTCAGGTTTGGTTAAGAGAAAGGGAATTCTTTGGACCAGCACCTTGGCATGCTTTCCCTTGTAAACCCACATTTCGTCATCAGTTGTGATGTCTCCCAAAAGATCTCTAAATAGCAACCTGACAAGGTGACCTCTCTCCCCAGCCTTTGTAACATTAGGTGAAAGCGCTTCTGCTTGGAAGTAGCATGCTGTGTTTCATGCTCCAGTGCCCCTGGCCTGGCCCATGGTTTGAAAACTTCTGGCAAAGAAAACTAATCAAAGTGTGAAGCTTTATGCAACCAGCAGGACTAGTGGTTATAATTTCTGTGGAGACTGTTAGGAGCCACGAAGTCTTACATTCCTGCTTCCAAAAGTCAACGAGTTTTCCTTTGACAGTTTAGGAAGAGTTGACTCCCAGGGAAATGTGGTTGGAACTATACTTACTTAACTTAAACACAGTTTGGTTTTCGTGGGGTGCAGAACTATTCTGTGCCATCTGGAAGGAGAGAGAATCTCAGTGCATGCCTCTTTGGCATGAGTGGGAGAGCTTGATCTGCATAGAAGGTTGTGGTTGGAGAGGTGAATGCATCTGATATATATATTTTTATAAGCAAGTTACCGGTAATTAAATTTCTTTGTATACAGAATAAATTACTACAAAGTCCCAAGTTTTAATATGTAGGTTGAATTTCCTATAGTAGAAAGGAATAAAATGTTTATAAAACGTTTTATGCCATAACCTTGTGCCTGAGTTTATACTCTCTCAAAAATGGGGGAATATAGGATTTTAACCCTGAGACTTAACTGTACAATGTCTGAACGTTATGGCTAAATTCTGGCAGCTTTGTCACTTAAATCAGGACTGGTTAATGGCCTGTTTTGGTAAACCTGTGTGTCTACGTATAATGCCAGTTTTGAAGGGTGTGTTAATAGAGGTCCGCCCTGGGATACTAGCTAACATTTCTTATCCTTTGCTTTAAAAGCCAAGTGGTTTCAGTTTTTTTGTTTTTAGCATACTTTATATACACAAAGAGAACCTAACAACAATTATTAGCATAGACACAGAAGTGTTATGGGAAGCAGAATTATTTAGATGTGGACTATGCATTTTTTTTAAATGGTTAAATCCAGTGTGAGATCTTAGTTAAGTTCATTCCTTGGATTCATAGATTTTACATATTTATTGTGGACCTTCAGTGTATTGCCAGGTGCCTTTCAGTCTTTAAATTCGGAGTCTAGAAAGGGAGCCTGTTTAGCTAATTGTATTCAGAAATAATGCTGTTTTCCAGTAGTACACACGAAGCTAAAGTATATGGACTTATTTCAGTGTTTAAGTATTTGCTCAATTAATTATTCCCTAGAGTAACTATAAAATGTTACACAAAACTGTAAAGCAGAGTAATGCAAAACTGTAAAATGGTACAGATGAAGCCCTGTGTTTATTAATGAAAAGATACTGTTGGTTTAAAATAGTACATTTTGAGGGGGGTAGTAGTATCGTGATCTATTCATTTTAAGTTTGATTTGCCAAATGTATGCTGTGTGACGTGTATATGAACGGAGTTTTTCTGGAGGTGGGCGATGTATGGGGTGCCAGGCCACACCCCATCAGTGTCTCCTAGCCAGAGACGGAGGGATGTGTGTAAGCAGGCGCGAGAGGACCATGCGAACACGTGCAAAGGGAGCCCTTCCTAACTACGTCCTACAAGTACAGTTGAAAACAGAAGCTTGACATCTGGGTCTGAATTATGACATTTATGCCCAGAATATATTCCTACCTCATTAATGTAGCTTTCCTCCCCAGATGATTTTAAAGGAGATTTTCTAAGTGAAAAAGAACTCTATCAGCCTAATTGCTTTATTATTGAGGAAATTGTATGAGGGAAATTCTATTTAAATCTGAGTGACTTCTGTTTTAAATATCATAAAACCCCTGCTTTTTAGTCGTGGCTTATTTTCAAAAGCATCTTAGTTGACTGGTTTGATGTACAGTGTTGGCTTTCCTAAGCAGACTGATGTCTGAACTGCAAAGATGCTTTGATAAGCAAATAAGCATTCAATATGATTAAAGGGTATGAACAGAGAAGCCAATATCCTATCAAAATCTTCTGTGTGCAGTAAAAAAACCAAAATTCCATGTGGAAGAAATACAGTATTTAAAATCATCCTTGCAATGAGTGCATATTTAACAGTTCTGGGGGGTTTTCATCTCTTTTTGTGTCCTGAACTGTTGGTACCTTAAGTCTGACTCAGCAAAGCTCCATTCCTCTGATCTAAAAGCCTTCTGTTCTCTTTAGAGAGTGATTGCCTGTCTGGAGGATGAGAAGGAGGCCCTCACCTTGGCCATGGCGGACCGGCTGCGGGACTTTCAGGAGCTCGTGCACGTGAAGACCAGCCTCAGCCTGGAGGTGGCTACCTACCGGTAAGGATGCGGGGCAGAGCTGGTCTTGACAAATCACCATAGGCATTGCATGGTCCCTGTGGCTTTGTGACAAACAGAGAGCAGACCGCGGCATGGCCAGGCGAGGAGTCCAGGGCCAAAGGCAGGAGGAAGAGCACGACCGCACTTGGCTCACTGAGCAAGCAAGCGTCCCCAGTAATCGGACTAGCTGAGTTTTGCATTCTTGCTAATGTTTGTGTGTCCCAGGCACTGCACATGTCAGCTCCTTGAATCCTAGGAAGTATAGGTGTACAGACTTCACTCAGAGAAGCCACAGAGCTAGAAAGTGGAAGGCCAAGATTCAGACCCAGAAAGTCTGAGTCCATCTTCCTTTTTTGCTGTTGCCTCAAATCCTGGGACAGTGACTGTAGTCCCTCTAGATTTGGCCTCAAAGAACTGCATTTCTGCCAAAAGATTAGCACTGGCAATCTTTTTGCAAAGGCAACTGGCTTTGTTTTTCAAGATGTTGACTTGAGTTCGAGGTGACAAACCTCGATGGAAAGATCACAAAGCCCTCCAAGGGGCTGGGGGCTGGGCAGGGCAGAGAACGTGGTTGGGAGTTGCCAAGGGGCCAGCAGAGCCACGTTTCCCCTTGGTGCCCCCCTTCCTGCCCCTGGAAGGTAAGTAGTCTTTGATTGAGGTGGTATCCCTTATTTCCTGGCGGCTTTCATGCCTGGTGAGGAGTGGTCAAAGGGGCCCAGGTCTTAGACACTTACAATGGGAGGAATTTCAAAGACTCAGGCTCCCCACCTGTGAGACTAGCCAACACCATGGAGCCCTGTCTGCCTGCCAGACACAGTGCTTTGTTGCTATTCACTGCCCACAGTCACCCTCTCTGGTGGGTGGATACCACTTGCCCCTTTTACACATGAGGGTGAGGGGCCTGGGAGTCAGGCGTCTAGGCTGGTGAGGGGCAGAGCTGGCCAGGTCTGGCTCCAGACTGTTCCTCACCCGCCAAGCCATGTAAAGTAGGCACAGTACTCACGTTGGTCCTAGGATTATTATGACCACAAGTCCATCGTGGGTGTGAGCGAGCTTTGGAACCTCTGCCTTGGCAAGTGGTAGATGGCATAGTCGTCAGTACTGTCAGGGGCATCATTGTTAACGGGGGGAGATCAACCTGGAGAGGAATACGAAGGGGGCCAGGCCCACTCCCCTGGTTAGGGGAAGAGCGGGGACTGAGCCCAGACCTGGGTCAGCACTCCCTGTAGGCTGCCTGTGTGGCTTCTGATCATGATTTTGCTCTAAGAATATCAAAGTGGCCTGGATTGCTTTGATGTGCATTAAAAGGTGGTCCCTGACTGGTGGACGCGGGTAGTCCACATTGCAGCCATAGGCCAGCCTCATTGTCTTTATTGTCTAGAAGACTTGCGCCAGCCAGCCTTCTCTCAGAGCCTTTATTACCGTCCGTGAAGAGGGAGCAGCTATCTGGCAGCCCCTGGCCTGAGCCCAAGGGGGCAGATAAGGAGCGAGCCCTGCCCAGGGGCTCGCAGCCCTTGGAAGAATCTCCAGCTGACCTGAGGAATGATCCTGGGGCCAAAGCAGTGGGGACCTCGCTGGTTCCCCACTCTCGGATCTGTGCCTCGACAGGGCACGGTAGGCAGGGCTCAGAGAGAGGGGCGAGGACACACCAGTCAGCCTGTCCCTCCCAAAATCCATCTCATACATCCTCCTTGGAAATCCCATGGGGTAAATAATTGTAAAATTAGCTTGGTAGACTATTCAAACAAATGCTGAGTAAGATGATCTAAATTTTCTAAGGAAAACTTTAAAACAGTCTGGCTTTATTTGAAGGAAAGAAGCATTAATCAGGATTTTTTTCACTTGCAAGTGACAGAAACCCTCCTCAGACCAGTTCAGGTAAAAAAAAAAAAAGAGGCACTTACTACTTATGTAACTGAAAAAGTCCTTAGTTCGAGGCACAACAGGTGTGGGAGCCCAGACCAGGGTGTGGGTGTTGTGCCCCTGCCTTCTCTGGCCCCACCTCCTGGGCTCCCTGCGCCGTGGCAGGAGGGGCCCCGGCAGCTCGCTTTGTCCTTGCAGCCTCCCAGCCTCCCGTCCTTTCCTAACAGAACTCCTGGTTCCCGTTCCCTAGCTCACACGCCCATCCCTGGCTGGGGGACAGAATGCTCCAGAGCTTGGCGGGCTCAGCCTCCCGTGAGTCACACCGACTGAGACTGGGGTGGGAGGTGCCCTTCCAGAGCACACGCCGGGCCAGCCCAGGAAACTCCCAACTCCCAGCCGTGCCCACGTTCCGTGTCACCTGCAGTCACATCAGCCTTCCCAACGGGGACACTGGGATCTTCCCGTTACTTTCTGTCCTAGTTCTCTGGGTGGGACTCAGGTTTTGATTTTGTGTTATTTCTCTCTGGGATTGGAGCCCCTTCCTTCCTTGCTTTGTTCTGCCCCCAGTTCTCTGTGGTAAAAAGTCAGGAGGCGCTGGTGGGCAACCTGCCCGTGAGGCCACGGTCCACCTTTTTGGCGCTGCTCACAACGCTGCCAGCTCAGCTTTTCTCAAGGGCGTTGATGGGGAGCCTGCTGTGCTTATCAGCAGTCTGACTGTCAGCTTTTCCTGCTTCTGTCTGTTGCTGTCATTTCTCTAACCCAGTTAGGGACTGACCTGGCCATCTCCTAGGTATTTAGGAGGCTTTCAGGAAGGCGGGCAGGCGATTTCACTGTACATCTTTCTGAAGTCTAAGCCAGCACGAAGCATATGAGGAGCCCAGCCTGCCCGGCTGCACATACCAACCTCAGTCGCTCCAACTGCGGCAGGCCTCCCTGCTTCCCGGCGTTAGTCTAAAAGACATGTAGGCATTTATTTGAAGCAGCCAAATGCCTAGCATTTACACTGATGGGTGTCGTGAGGATAAGCCTTGTCATCTCTTAGGTAACTCAGTATTTTGTGCTGCCCATATTCGGAGGACAGGTACGAAAATGTGTGCTCGTGCCCCTTTGCTCTTCTGACCCTTTCCAAGCACCCATTTGATCTTTACAAACCTTGGCCCACCATCTTTGAGGAAGAGGCCTTCTTCCACACCCTGCCTTGCCCAGGGCAGTGGGTCGGTCCACTCCCTGGGGACCACTGTGCAGGGATGCAGGCAATAGGATGCCTCACAGTCCTGTCCAGAGTGGCTGGGGGCGCTGACACTGTGGCTGGCACTGCTTCCATGTCATGACTGAGATCGTGTGGCTTTGCCCTGGGTTTCCCCTGATGTGGCCATTCCCCCAGCACTGCTTCGTTGACAGCCATCATCCTGACCACACATCTCATGTGAGTCAAGGGGCTGTGGCTCTTTACAGTTGAAAGCATGTTCCAGTGCAGCTGGAATCTTCCAGCAATGCCAAGGCCAGCTCTCAAGTGTCATGGACATTTCCATATCCTCCCTGGTAACCTTCACAGCAAAGAAACAAACACTAAAATAATAATAAAATAGGATAATATATAGTTGATAAATATAGACTTACAATTTATAAGCAAATATGTACAGGCAGACCCCAGAGATACTGTGGGTTTGGTTCCAGACCACTACCATAAAGCAAATATTGTAATAAAGTGAGTCAAATGAAGTTTTTGGCTTCTCAGTGCTATAGCAGTTATGTTTACACTATATTATAGTCTAATAAGTGTGCAGTGGCATTATGTCTAAACAAACAATGTCTATGCCTTAATTAAAACTTTATTGCTAAAAATGCTAACCACCATTAGCGCTCTCAGTAAGTCCTAACCTTTTGCCGGGGGAGGGTCTTGCCTCGGTGCTTGATGGCTGCCCACTGATGAGCTTGGTGGTGGGTGAAGGTTGGGGTGGTTGTGGCAGTCTCTTAGGAGAACAGTGAAGTTCCCTACATCGATTGGCTCTTTCTTTCACAAGTGGTTTCTCTGTAGCATGTGTTTCTTTGATAGCGTTTTACTCACTGTAGAATTTCTTTCGAAATTGGAGTCAATCCTCTCAAACCCTGTTGCTGGTTTATCAACTAAGTTTATGTAATATTCTAAATCCTTTGTTGTCATTTCAACAATATTCATAGTAGATTCACCAGGAGGATATTTCATGTCAAGATACCACCCTTTGCTCATCCACAAGAAGTAACTCCTCATCCTTAAAGCTTTATCCTGAGATTGCAGCAATTCAGTCACCTCTTCGGGCTCTGCTTCTGATTCTAGTTCTCTTGCTATTTCCACCACATGTGCAGTGACTGCCTCCACTGAAGTTGAATCCATCAAAGTCACCCATGAGGGTTGAGATCAACTTCTTCCAAACTCCTGTTAATGTTGATATTTTGACTTTTTCTCATGAATCATGAATATTCTTAATGGCATTCAGAATGATGAATCCTTTCCAGAAGGTTTTCAATTTATCCAGATCCATCAGAGGAATCACTACCTATGGCAGCTATAGTGTTATGAATTTCTTAAATAAGAAGACTTGAAAGTCAAAATTACCCCTTGACGTGTGGGCTGCAGAACGGATGTGGCTGGCGTTAGTGGGCATGAAAACAACATTCTTTTCATTGACTGTCTCCATCAGAGCTCTTGGGTGATCAGGTACATTGTCAGTGAACAGTAATATTTTGAGAGGAATCTTATTATGAGCAGTAGGTCTTAAGAGTGGGCTTAAAATATTCAGTAAACCATGTTGTAAACAGATGTGCTGTCATCCAGGCTTCGTTGTTCCATTTATAGAGCACAGGCAGAGTAGACTGACCATAATTCTTAAGGCCCTGGGATTTTCAGAATGGTAAATGAGCACCGGCTTCAACTTAAAGTCACCAGCTGCATTGGCCCCTAATAAGAGAGTCAGCCTGACCTTTGAAGCCAGGCATTGACTCTCTCTAGCTGTGAAGTCCTGGATGGCATTTTCTTCGATATAAGACCATTTCCTCTACATTGGAAATCTGTTGTCTAGTGTAGCCACCTTCATGAATTATCTTAGCCAGACCTTCTGGATAACTTGCTGCAGCTTCTGCATCAATACTTTCTTCTCACCGTGCACTTCTGTGTTAAGGAGATGGCTCCTTCCCTTAAACCTCTTGAGACGACCTCCGCTAGCTTCCAACTTTTCCTCTTCAGCTTCCTCACCTCTCTCACCTCCATAGAGTCCTTGCTCTGGATGAGGCTTTCACTTAAGTGGATGTTGTAGCTGGTTTGATCTTGTGTCCAGACCACTAGCACGTTCCCCACATCAGTGGTAAGGCTGGTTTACTTTATCATTCGCGTCCCTGGAGGAGCACTTTTGATTTCCTTCAAGAACTTTTCCCTTGCATTTCAAAATATGGCTGTTTGGAGCAGGAGGCCTAGCTCTCAGCCTGTCTGTTTTTGACATGCTTTCCTCACTAAGCTTAATCGTTTCTAGCTTTTGATTTAAAGTGAAAGGTGTGTGATTCTTTGTTTCACTTGAATGCTTACAGGCCATCATACGGCTATTAATTGACCTGATTTGTATATTATTGGGTCTCAGACTGAGGTGATTAGGAGAGATTTTCAAGGGATGTGGGATTTCAGTTGGTCCTGGAAGGGGTGGGGACAGTGGCGAGAGAGGAAGTGGATGGCAGAAAGGAAATGGGAAGGAGCTCCAGGTGGACAAATCGGGATGTGACAGTAGTAGAGGACAGAGACGGCGGGGCGGCGGGCAGGGGCCTAGGAAGGAGGCGGACGGCAGGGGCCTGGATTGCCTGTTACAGGCAGCTGAGGTGAGACTTCTCCAGCAGCAGGGGAGTGGCTGGCAGGTGGAGGGGTAGGGTGCTGTGCTGGAGGCGGGGGGTGCCTGCGGGTAGTCACAGGAGTGCTGGTCGCTGGAGGTTCAGGTGGTGACATAGGCAGCCTGGGGAGCCTCAGCATGGGGCTGACCGAGGCCTGTGGCCCAGCTGGTGTGGGCAGGGAGGGGGCAGCCAGGCACCGGGAGGTCTCTGGGTAGGAACCCGAGGCAAGGGTGCTGCTCCTCACATGCTCTTGATACTAGACCACCCGACATGGAGCC
Organism: Smutsia gigantea; assembly: GCA_032199065.1. Taxonomy (NCBI): domain Eukaryota; kingdom Metazoa; phylum Chordata; class Mammalia; order Pholidota; family Manidae; genus Smutsia; species Smutsia gigantea. Next base: position 65,486 of record JAVSCE010013159.1, on the reverse strand, counting down.
CGCTGGGTGAAGCAGGTGCTCACTCGGAATCCGTTGAGAATCTGAAGACGGTGAGACCTGTGGCTCTCTCCAGAGCCCGAAATGTCCCAAACCTCCCACTGCTGACAGGAAGACCTGGCCCAAAAGCTATAAGTGGAGAACTTGCAGGAGCCCAGATGAACAATAAATACTCCCTCCCCGCCACCCCCAAGAAGACCAAACCACATCATCAGGAATGAGCTGTTAGAAAATATAACAAGAGAAAAACTAAGACACAAAATGCAAAAATCCCCAGGAATAAACTGAATCCAGAAGCCACTCACTGAGGGATTGTGAGGCCTGTGTGCCTAAGGAGGCCCATCCTGGGTTTCTAATCTTGGGGACAGATGACGCCATCTCTGTTAAAGCTTAAAGAGATATTTTATTTTTTTATGTTTTGGGGTGAAGTTTATAACAACTATTTTAAATTTCACCTGAAAAAAAAATGGAAAGCAGGGCCAAAAGAAAACTACTGAAGGGAATTTTGCCCAGCCAGATGTGAAAATGTAATGCCAAGGTTTGCTGCGTGGGGTCTTTAAGGCAAAAGTCCTTTTAAAAGGTTAGGTTGGAAACAACATCAAAAAACATTCCGTGTTGTCTGTGCAGGGGAAGGACATAAAAGCTTCCCATTTCCTCTTTCTGACTGCAGCAGGCAATTGTGTTTTAACTGAGGAAAGTATCCAGTTTCTGGATTTCGACTGCTAATGGAGCAACACAGATAACTCCTGTTTGTAATTTCATCATGTTAGTGATGTTTCTGGTTGCTTCATTATTTTTAGACCACCTATACCTTTTCATGTGTCTGTTCAAAAGAAAACTTTTTTTTTGGAATTTTTCAAGGTCTTGAAGAAATCCATTTTGGTTTTTTAAAAATTCAATCCTACTTTTTTGAAAACTTATAAAAATGCGTCAACACCGAGACTTTTGGTTATTAGGTGAACTACTTGAAATCAATAAATAAGTTTTAGGATAGATAATTGAGAGGATCAACAGATACATTTGGTTGCTAGCCTTGCCCACAGCATTCCATACCCGAACGGACTCAGTTGACCATGATTTTAGGTTATGCAGAATCTCATCCCCTCTTGCACTACTTTAGTTACCTGAAAATCCAGCTTCCCTTGGAGGTCAGCAGAAGATGAGAGACTAACGTTTATTGGGAGCTTATTCTGTGACAGCCATTGTTGTGAGAATGCTCCAACTAATGAATGACCGCCACAGAGATGTGAGAGCCCCCTATTTCAGATATGGGGAAACTGAATCACAGGCGGTTTGAGCGGCTGGCCCACGGTCATAGAACTAGGAAGCGGGGCCTATGATTTGAATCCGGGCAGCTTGACTCCAGAGGTTTCTCCATCAACCACTTCCTGTGCTTCTGTTTTATTAGTGTCCTGGTCTCTCTGTCGATCGTTTTGATTTTTTATTTTGGTCTCTAGAATTGAAGAAAAAGGCTTTCAATATGTGATTTAATACTGAGCAGAGGGGACCAGAAAAAGCATGGCTTAAGACAAGCCTCAGTATTATCTTGCACATGTTACCTGTGGTTTGGGACAGACCTTGTCGGATTTGGGCGGTGATGCCGAGCCTGTGAGTGGAGCTCTGCCACCTCCATCTGTTCCCTCCTCCAGTGCCCCGTGTGGAGCCTGGGGTGGCAGGCCGTTCCCAGCCCCAGAGGGTGGAGGCCAGAGGCCTTTCTCCTTCTGCCAGATGAGGCCAGAGGCCTTTCTCCTTCTGCCAGATACCTCCCCTTTCTCCTCCCATAGCTCCCCCACTGCCTTTAGCCAGGAAGCGCCATGGAACCCAGGACCACAACAGGCCGCCCCATAGGCATTGTTTCTGGGAACACCCTCCCACTGACCCTCCTCCCTCACAGTTGTTCGTGTTTATCGTGGGTGTACAGTGTGGTGACATTGCGCCTACAGTGTAGAATAACAGTGCTCATGCCCTGAAATCCCACTGGGATAATCTCTCCCAGACAGAGCCCGGTTCAGATGATGGGAGGTCTCCGAGGGCCCGGAACCTGGCCAAGCCCACTTTATAGCCCACTTCCTTAACTATGGATTCGTCTCGGACTCCTTAATGAGGCCAGAGACTTGGTTTTCCCGCACATGTTTGCTTATTTTCCTGCTTAAAAGGCTGCCAACCTGTGGAGCCCTGTGAAATGTTCACTAATAGCCTGTGATTCAGGGGGTTGGCATTTCTCACAGTCACTGTGGCTTGGAGGCAGTTCTGCTCCAACGCTCTCAAAATAACCTGAGAACACTACCCATTTCTTAAAGCTGTATGAGTCTATTGCTTAAAAATGTTCCTTTAAGAGAGCTTTTGAGGAAATTGTACGTTTCTGGCCTCTCATCAGCGGTTTTGTTTTCGCCACGGCCTTGTTAGTCTTGTGGCCTGTGCTGGTGCCGGGCAGGAGGCGCATGACACAAAGAGCGTGTGTGAGTTAAGGCGTGACTTGCAAGGCCATGCGCTCAGGTGGAGGAGGGGGCGTGCGGCCCACCTCCTGGGAGCCTGCCGCCAAGAGGGGGACACCCTCGTGGGTCTGACTCCATCCCAGCGGGAGCTTCATCCTCTATGCGAGAGCCCTGTAAGGGTGTTTGGATCGAAATCACCCAAAGATGTTTATGCTTTCATTAATATGGTCTGGAGAGTCTATCTGCAGGATTTGTTCTTTCTTACATTTGTGTGAAACATTGGTGTCTGTGGCCTCGCAGGGAGGTCTGCGCGGCTTGCAGGGGAGGGTGGAGTGCTTGCGCCCAGACGCTCCCAGTGCTCCAGCCTTCTTGGCTCTGGAGCCAGGATGCTCACCTTTGGCCCTGCACATGAGGTGCATGGGGACTTTGTGAAGTGGCAGGCGAGGGGTTAGAGGCATGCTTGGTGCCCAGGCTTGCCAGGGCTGGTAAAGGCCCAGGTACGGGGGGGCTCTGTGCCATGTCTAGTGACCCAGACTGACACCAGCCCCCAGGGAGGGGCTCTCACCGCCTGCCCTGTGTACCACACACCCTTCTCAGGGTCCTGATCTTAGTGATTTGCTGATGGTTTAGATTTTCCCTGAAAGGAACTAAACCATTCCCCTTTGAGGGGCGAGGGAAGGTATATTCGCCCCAAGGAACACCTGTTTGCCCCTCCCGCTGATTTCTCAGCTGACCTGGACTCCTCACCAGCACTTTCTGTCCTGACTTGGGCAACTCGAGCAAGAACCCTGTGGTTCAAGACTTCTCGCTGAGCAGGCAGAGGGAGGACCTGAAATACAATTTGGACTTGTCACCAAGGCCCACCCTGGCCCCCCTTGGCTGGAGGATGCCACCTCTTCTGTGGCTGTAAGCATGGGGCGCAGACCTTCAGAGTCTGACTTTTACCCTGAGCGTTCCTTTTAATAAATACAGACCCTGGGATTTTTCTTAGCAGGGGAAGCTATTTGTGTTCCTGGAACATAAAGTGCTTGGTCATGAGGATGTGGGATTAACGGGTTGGTGTCCTGTTGCCTGGCTTCTGCCCTGAGTGGAAGGCCCTTGTGTCCCCACGTGTACATACATGCACTTCAGTCACTGGATCAGTAGCAAACCTGCCCACACGCATCTTGGACAGAGTCCCTGTCAGCATTGTCTTTGCTTTTCTACTCAGAAGGGGGCCTCTTTTGCCTTCTTCACCTGCTGGTGGGGTTCTCAAACTGTGGGAATCACCCTGTTTTAATCAATGGAAATAGAACTTGACACCCATTTGCCTGGACTGCTGAGTCCATGCTTGGTCTGGCGTCCCTTCGCCGTCTCTATGCCCGCTCTCAGTGGTTGTATCAGCATTTCCGAGTGGGCCCTGCTTCTGGTTGCCCTTTGCCATATACAGTGTACTTCTTGGAACTGTGGTTAGTGACTTCACACGTTGCTCTAGCGACCAAACAACTTTCGTGTCTGCACAGCCAGCATCCTTAGGGGTCTCTCTGAGCCTCTGCACACGCTGGGCCTGTTGGGCCCAAAGCCTGATGTGTCCACTCTTTCCTGGGGTCTGAGTTGTACACATGAATAGTGACTTAATGAAGACCTTACAGTTTTAGACTTTGGGATTGAGACATGGCCAAAGGTAGCATGTGGTCAAGTGCTTTTTGCTATTTTATTGAAGGAGAAGTCTATCTGCCACTTTACTTCTGGCAGGAGGTTTCTTTGGATGAAACGAGACCTCTGGGGTTGGGAGTGGTAGAAGGGTGGTCCCAGTTCTCCTTTCCTCTTCTGCCCACCCACCTTCCACCTCTCCTCTTTTTCTTTAATCTCCAAGATGTCCCCATGGAACCCAGTTTGAAAACCACATTCTGGCTGCCTTTTTTATAAGCACATGTCTGTCCTTGCTCTGTTCCTAGTCACCCCCCAATCTGTGACTCCAGAAAGACCCCGGTGGGGGTTGTGATTGCTCTGGGGCCCTCTGGCCCAGGGTGATGAGCCATGTGTGAGCCCCTCTCTGCTTCCCAGAGAAGCCAGACTCCTAGCCTGCCCTCCTAGGTTCCCATCTCTCTGTCTCTTCCTCCTTGCCCTGGGTTTGAAGGGCTTTCTAGAAGGGCTTGGCTGTCCAATATTTCTGAAGGCCCAGCTCCCTCGTTTTGTTCATTCAGCTGGATGGTTGTCCTCCAGCTATGTCGGCTGAGGTGGACTTGAATCCCTGTGGGGCAACATCTTCAGACACCAGTAATAAAACACATGACACTGTGACAATATAGTCACTGACCGAATACTACATGCTATGGCTTACAGAGGCACCTCTTGCTCTTTTATTTCCTAATAAGTTGTTTTTGTAATTCTTTTGACAGAGCCTTGCTGGAAGGAGAAAGTAATCCAGAGGTATTCTTGACTGAGCGCATTGAAACTAAGCCACAAGGTAAGTATAAGAAAAGCTAGTTATTTAACTTAAAGATGCTCTCCTTCTGAACAGGTTCATTCCATGGATACATAGTATCATTTACCTGGAATAATTGGTGTTAGATACGATTTTTTAGGATAACTATTATTCATCCCTCTCCTAAGTACCTAATAGGTTTTATTTAATGGCTTTTTGTTTAAATAATGTGAATGTGAGAAGGCGTGGAAAAGTGCCTGATAAACTCATTTGTTCACCTAGCCAGTATTTTGGGGATGCTTCCCACCCAGTGTGGTGAGGGAGGAGAAGGGGCTGAGGGCGACCTAGGAAGCGTGAAGGATGAGGAGATTATTGTAGTATGTTCAATGCCGACCTTCTGCAGCATAGTCTGGGTCTCTGTATTACCATATTCACAATCATGACAAACTGGGGATACATGCATTTGGTACGTCTGTCAGGAGAACATTTGACTAACAGCCCATCTGGATAAATCGTAGATATTTTTAAAACAATAACACTTACCCATCTTATTTTTCAAAACAGCATCCCTGATAGGTACTTTACAGGTCTGACGGGTCACTAGGTTCAGAGTGATGATTTTGGTTCCAGTTATCTGTGACTAGAAAGGGTTCAGTCTTAGATGATGTCCAGTAAGCTTGCTTTCTGATTTTGACAGTAAGATTGAGAAAGCAAAGATGTCCGTGGAAGTGGCCGTTCGTCAGTCTGCCTGGCATCAGTTAACAGATGACATCTATAAAATAAGAGTTATTCATTCACTAGATTTCAAGGCTTAATAAGCCACCTAAACATTTTACATGTGGATAGATAAATCTGGAAGCCCGTCATATAACTTAGAAAGGAGGGAGAGGGCAAAAAAGGGCCAGGACCACATCTCCAGGAAAACCAACAGTCTAAGTCTGGTCTTTGCTAATCTTTTATTAGCTGTGATTTTGAAGCCTAGGAAGAGCTCCGAAAGAGGGCTAGTGGGTATCTCTGTTACTTAGAGTAATGATGACTATCATTCTAATGAACGGTTGAATTTCTACAGAATTCAGAAACACGTCCTATCAGTATACCAACTCAGTATTACAGAGGGAAAAGGAAAGAAATCTGTTTCCAAGGCAGAAAACACCCTCAGCAAACTTCATTCAGAACTCGGTGCTGCTTTCGAACCGATGGGCGCACCCCAGGTCCCAGTCAGCAATTGGAGACGCTGCCAGAAGAGGCATCGTGGGCTCAGGATATCCGCCCTCTGCTACTACCTGGCAGGAAAACACTTATGAAAAAGCTGTCAACTCTTACGAGAAAACTGCCAACAGTCAAACCAACTTCAGAACTTTCTCTCCAACCTATGGTCTTTTAAGAAATACTGAAGCCCAAGTGAAAACATTCCCTGACAGACCAAGAACTGAAGGTACAAAGGAAGCCCCTGCTAATTTAGCCAAACAGTCCACCGTTGCCCAGCAGTCATCCTGGGAATGCCAGGACAGTGTGGCAGCAGGTGCTTCCCGAAGCACCTGGTCAAATGAGAGGACCGTCATTTTGGGAAAGAAAACAGAAGCTAAAGCCAGCAGGGAGCAAGACAGAAACAGGCCAGGAACCGTTCAGACAAAGCGAGAAGAGAAAATGTTTGATTCTAAAGAGAAGGCATCAGAGGAGAGAAACTTAAGGTGGGAAGAACTGACCAAGTTGGATAAAGAAGCAAGAAAGAGAGAAAGCCAGCAGATGCTGCAAAAGGCGAAGGAGAAGGAGTCACCGCAGGAGAAAAGTGTGAGAGAAAGAGAGAGACCGATCAGTCTAGAAGTACCCCAGGACAGCACACCACACGTGGCCCCGAAAGGTGTCCAGATGCCCCTGAAGAAGGATGCTGGTGATGTTTCAGGTAGAGGGGTGGAAACAAGAGAGACAAGGTTTCGGTTGGACACCAGCGACACCCCTGGCTCTCTGACAGGTGACTCCATGACGGAAACCATTGCGGAAAACATTGTCTCCAGTATTCTGAAGCAGTTTGCCCAGTCTCCTGACACTGAAGCATCTGCAGATTCTTTTCCAGACACCAAAGTCACTTATGTGAACAGGAAAGAGCTTCCCAGGGACAGGAAAACAAAGACTGAGATGGTTGTGGAGTCGAAACTGACTGAAGAGATTGATGTTTCAGATGACGCTGGCCTGGACTACCTTTTAAGCAAGGATGTCAAGGAGGTGGAGCTGAAGGGAAAATCGGCTGAGCGGATGATAGGAGATATGATCAATCTGGGACTGAAAGGAAGAGAGGGGAAAGCGAGGGTAGTCAACGTGGAGATTATCGAGGAGCCCATGAGCTACGTGGGTGGGGAGAAGGCAGATGAGTTCTCCACCCCATTTGAAGTGGAGGAGGTCGATGATGTGTCCCCGGGCTCCAAGGAGCTTGCTGGGGAGGAGGAGGGTTATGGAGAAACAGGTACAATGTTCTCAGGGTATCAGCGTACAAAGACCAAGCAGTCCCAAGAGAGCAGAACTCATGTTGAAGAAGTAATGGAGGCAGGTGACTCGGAGGGAGAGCAGAGTTATTTTGTGTCAACTCCGGATGAGCACCCTGGTGGGCACGACAGAGATGAAGGCTCCGTGTATGGGCAGATCCACATTGAAGAAGAATCCACCATCAGGTACTCTTGGCAAGATGAAATTGTGCCAGGGTCTCGGAGAAAAATAAAGAGGGACAGTGCATCAGGAGAGAAGACTGTGAAGCCACTGGATGTTCCAGAACCTTCTCTGGAGAAGGATGTGGGTTATACCCACTGGAAAGAACAAGCAAGTGGTGAGTTTCATGCTGAACCCACAGTCATTGAAAAGGAAATAAAGATACCACATGAATTCCAGACTTCCATTAAGGGCGACTTCAAGGAGCCCAGACACCAGCTGGTGGAAGTGATCGGGCAGCTGGAAGAAAGCCTTCCGGAGCGCATGAAGGAAGAGCTGTCCGCCCTTACCAGCGAGGGCCAGGGTGGGCCAGGGAACGTTTCCATTGATGTAAAGAAAGTCCAGACCTCTGGTGGTAGGTCCGTGACCTTAGTTGCTGAAGTCAACCTCTCGAAAACTGTGGATGCTGCTCAGTTAGATCTGGAGTTGCTGAGCAAAGATGAAGCCAGTGAAATAGAGAAAGCGGTGGAGTCAGTGGTACAAGATAATTTGGCCAAGGGACCCAGCTCACCACCTGGAAGCCCAGACAGGGAAGCTGGAGCAGAGGCCCCAGCTGCTGGCTTTCACTTCAAACGCTGGGCCACCCAAGAACTGTACAAGCCTTCTGATGAGGATGGTGATGCCAGCCAGGCTTCTTCCAGCACGGAGTGGGTCACTTCCCAAGGTCCTGTGTCGGCCACCGTGGAAGTCACCAGCCCAAGGGGCTTTGCCCAGTCACATGTGCTAGAGGATGTAAACCAGTCTGTAAGGCACATTAAAATAGGCCCCACTGGAATTTGGAAGACTGAACAAGTCTCACCCGAAGGACCCACTGCAGAAGTGGTGGAGGTAAGTGGGGAAGGTGACCTCAGCCAGGCAGCCGGCTTGGCGGGAGCCAGCTGGTCAGTGAGGCACTTTACATGGGGTTCCGATCAAAGTCAGTTGTCTAAAGAAGTGTTCTTTCAAGGGCCTGTTCCTGCTTTTCAGGAGGCAGAAGACACAGAAAAGCCAAGCCTGGTAGAGCTTTCCACAGGTACCGATGGATTGGGGAGGCACAGCGCATTTGGCTCCAAAGAGTTTCACGCTAACAGGGAAATTATTTTGCAGGGCCCCATTTCTGGAACAGGAAAGGTTGATTATTTTCAAACAGAAGAGTCAGTGGGCACCCAGACTTCTGTAAAGCACCTTCATTTAGGCCCCAGAGATGGGTTCAGTGAGCAAATCCAGTTCACAGTCCCCCTTTCAGACCAAATGGAGTTGGGTGTCAGAGAAGGTGCTGTGCACACACCCAAGGTGTCAAGAAACAGCACATCCATTAGGCCTGTCAAAATCAGGCTGCAGGAGTATCAGAACACTGAGCAGACAGTTCCCCTACTGGGGGAATTTAGCGACTCAGAAAGTAGTGCCCACAGAGAGGGCTTGGCAGACGTGATCCAGGCCATTCCTAGTTACACGGTAGACAGGAAAACCCTGGTGACTGAAAAGAACACCCTCCAAAGGGCTGTTTCCCAGCCTCCCCAGGAGGCTAGTGTGGGAGGCATGTCAGGGGCAGAAGTGACATCAGGTATGAGCAGATCCTTTAGGCACATTCAGCTGGGGCCTGGAGAAGCCACAACTTCTGAGCACATCGTCCATGGACCCATTTCCAAAACATTTGTACTTGCTGGTTCGGCGGACTCCCCTGAGCTAGGCGAGCTAGCAGACAGCAGCAGAATGCTAAGGCAAGTGGCACTGGGGCCCAAAGAAACTTCGTTTACCTTTCAGATGGACGTGAGTAACATAGAGGCAACCCCCAGCTGGACACGAGAGGCCACAGTTCCCTTCCCTACAGGGACAGAAGCAGCTCATAATGTGTCTGACCGTGGTACCTGGAGAGATGCTGGCAGTAGAAATGACCAGGCAGCCGGCGTGAGCTCTCAGGGCTCGGCTGGGGACAGACGCCAGGCCCTGGGGGAAAAGAGCAAGGAGCAGGCTGAGTTTGATAAGACGGTACAGCTGCAGAGGATGGTAGACCAAAGGTCAGTGATTTCAGATGAAAAGAAAGTTGCCCTCCTCTATCTAGACAATCAGGAGGAGGAGAATGAGGGACACTGGTTTTGATAAATATTTTTGTTCAAAATGGTATCTTATTTGGTAACATACCAATACACAAAGGCCTTTACTTATTTTAAGGGAGGGGAGGCTCACTATTAAGACGTCCCCTTTTTTCATTTTCTTCACAGTGTTCCAGGCAACACCCATTTACTTTATAGTCTGTAAAGTTTTAAAATTAATACATGCCTTTAAAGACATTGGAATTTTATTTCTGAGTTGGGACTTTGACAAAAATACCTTTTGTGTTTTTAGTTCTTTTTTCTGGAGTCTCCTCTCCATTCCTAGAGATACTTTCTACCAGTTTTGCACCTGGTCACAGAAATGCCTCGCATGTTTAAAACTATAGCTAGCTATCTAGAGGTAAGATGCCTAAACAGCTGTGCAATTAAAGTAATATATTTAAGAGTAAATTTTATTTGTATGTGCAAATATGAAATAGTAAACTAACTTTATAAGAGAAAAACAAATACATTTTTCTCTTTCCAAAGTCATTTCAAAAAGAAATCATAGGAAATCAGAAGATTGCTTATATTAAAAAACAAACAAACAAACAAACTAAATGATTTCATCTTTGGGAAACAGTTACTTGTCACGGAGTTAAATTCATTTTAAGACTTGAATTAATTGCTTTCTATGTGCAGAATTTAAAAATATATAGTATTTTGTTTATGGAGAGGACAGCTCCAGCCTATTGCAATATTTCAATTCAACATCCTTGGTATGTTTGCACAGGTTCCTAGAACCCTGCACTGGCCCTGTGTGTAGGGAAAAATGATTATTGGGAATGCTTACAGTACCATTTATTTTTTGCAACACTAATCATTAAGCAGCACACAGCCTAAGTATTTTTTTTCTTTTTGTAACCCCAGTTTTGGAGTAGCTAGCTCTGATTAGACTATGCCTGAGCTTCTCTGCACCTTAGCCCTTAGCACCTAATGTTTAATTTCATTGGTGAGAGGTAGACCCTGAAGACAATAAAGAATGTGGGTGATCAGACTACAGCTGCCCTTGCAAGATGGCCATGTGCAGTTAAAGCGGAAGCACGAGGCAGACTGTGCCTCCTGAAGAAGCTTTTTCCCACCACTAATGGGGTTAAGGTCTTTCTGAGCTCAGAGTTCGAGGAGAAAAATGACAGTCAGCTGCACAGAATTTTTTGCACTTTCAGTAAAATCGTTACAGCTGGGGTGTTTTGTTCAGGGAAATGAATAATATGTTAAATAGAATAAGATGTGCGGGGGGAGGGACTGAGTGTGTCTCCTGCCACCTAGCCCTGGAGCACCCAGAGGGGCCCCAGAGGAAGGCAAAGGCCCTGTTCTCGTGGGCCACATAACGTGGACCTGCAGGTACACACTGCCTAGTTCAAGATACTAGGAGAGTGCTCTGTTGGGTTTGTTTTATTTTACACAAGGGTATTGTTTCCAAAGCTTCCATCTTTAAAGGTGTAGTGTCACTTAAATATAGTATCATTAGCAGCACCGTATTGTTTTAATTCAAACTAGTTTCTTTCACATAATGTTGTGTAAACCTCCTCTAACACAGTATCATAGACCTGCCTGCAGTACGCTGAGAAATATGGTTCTGAGGTCATGTCGTCCTCTGCTATCTTATGATGATGGGGTGGTTGAGGCATGTGAGGCTCTGAGTTTCACACCATGACTCCACGATGCCTGTCTCCTCACCTCCCAGAAATGGCTAAATACAGGCATTTTAAGGAGAGTGCATTTTTTTTTTAATATATATGTGGAGGAGGAACACAGCACAGCTTTCAGGATGATCTATTTTAAAAACACTGCGAATTGGTATAGAAAGTTGATTTGAATTGTAAGTTTAAACCTTTGTTATCTGCCAGATGAGCTAGTAACTGCCACAAACTGGCATGGAGGTGACGGCTTTGCAAGCAAAGACCTCTCACTTCTAATACAAAGACAGGTGGATTTTATGGGAGCTGTAATCGGTAGTGGTTTTTGTACAAATGATTGATTGGTGAGCACTTGGTTATAGGTGGCAGCCTACCGATTTGATGGTAAGACAGATGGATTAGGATTATGGGAGTCTAGGTGGGCTTGGTGGTTAGTCCTTAATGTCCCTCTCCAACTTTGTGACCTTGCAAGTGAGTGTTAACCTGAATAAGTTCACATCATGACCCACTTCTTTTTGGAAAATAAGTATCTCAGATCTTAATTTTTGTCTCCAAGTCTGAATGCATATCTTCAAGAAGTATCCTGCCAGGAAGATTTACCAAAATGGAATCAGGTTACCAAGTCTCTGGATCACCCAGGAGCAGGGTGTGCCTTAGACACAGGGCCAGGTCTCCCTATAGCAGCACGTCCTTTAAAACGAGCCACTCTGTTATCAACTTTGTGATGGGACGGGGTGAGGGCACAGCCAGTCTTTTCATATGTATTGTGCAGACAAAACAGTATTATGGAATGTTTTTCACCTTCCCACTGGTTGTTTCGATATTGTTTGTTTAAGATGTATATTTGGAATGGAATCATCTAAAAGCTGATCTTGCTAACCTCCTGTTCCCTATAAGGAGAGATGTCACAAGAATTTGTAAAAATAAAAATCTAAGGAAAAAAACCCACATTGTTTCTAAAGAGAATGAATGTTTTATGGTAGGTGTTTTTGGTGGTTTCTGTTTAAACTCTAAAGCATATATGTGTTCACATGCATGGTTTTATGGTGGCACAGAATCCCTGGGGAGAATAGAGATGAGAAGTTCCAGTTCTTCAAGTCCTCATCCGATAATCAGAACTCGGTACTGTTAGCACAGAACTAGAAAACATGGCAGACACCATACACCACGTGGCTTGTATTGAAATAGACTGGACAGGTTACAGTAAGCATGTTGTCATTACAGCCTGGGAGGCTAGTGCTACTGGGTGACCAACTGGAGGGTTCCCCAGGGCATGGGACTTCCAGTGCTAAAAACAGGGTAATCCTAGGCACACCAAGGTAGTTGGTGACTGTGTAAGTGCAAATTGAAAGAGTTAATTAATTATGGTCATTTGTTTGGGGCTTGAAAAAAACTGGGGTAGCTTGAGACAGAGTAGTAGTTAGACACGCTTACTTTTTTTTTATAACCTTTTACCAAAAAAACCCTGAAAAGATAACAGTTATCTTCTCATATTGAAGTCAACATATTTAATAGATGGGAGACATTTGGGGGAACATTCCTAAACTGACCCTTTCCCAGGGTGGGGGGCTCAATTTTTAAAAAGGTGTTTTCGTTTCTGTGACTCCAAGATATTATCCTCCAAGAAGTACAGAAAGGAAGAAGTCACATCAGAATTCACATTTTTCCCCCTGAAACCCAGCATGGACTCTGCCTGCTCAGGCTGCTCTAACAGGATACCACAGACTGCAAGGCTTGAACAATGGACGTGTGTTTCTTACGGTTCCAGAGGCTGGAAGTCCAACGTCCAGGTGCTGGGGACCGGGTTCCTGGCGGGGCTCTCCTGGTTTGCAGATGGTGACTTCTTGCTGTGCCCTCACACGGTGGACACAGAGGTCATCTCTCTTGTGTGTCTTCTTATAAGAGCACTAAGGCCACATTCATGGGGCTGTGCCCTCAGGTATTCATTACCTCCCAGAGGCCCCACCTCCAGATACTTCATATTGGGGCTTAGGGCTTCAACACATGACATTGGAGGTACACATTCAGTCCTCGGCCGACCCCAGTGTATATACTTAAAATGCTTGTTCCCCTATCCATATTAAAACCATTTCTTCAAGTAGATAGGACACTTGCTGAGGAGTGGCCTGTCTCACACCTTCTTTGCACAATGCCTTCATCCCGCAGCCCTGTCTGGGATGGGTGGATATGAGCAAGGGTGGGCATGGTGAGCTGTCACACTTCTGAGGGGGACACAGTACCTTCCTCTCCACTTTGACTGGGATCTGTGTTTATTTCCCCATCATCGGGAGGGGGTGCCCTGCACAGATGGAGTTCCCTGCTGGCCTTTGGCGTGGATGGGGCCTGTGCCGCATCCTGCTGCTGTCTGAGCGCCAGCTGCAGCCTCGCTGGGCCACCGTCCCAGGCATGAGGGTGGGGAGGGGAAGGAACAGCACACTGCCCCCCCACTTCCCATGCTCTGTCCACCGCTCTCCAGCACTGATGCCGTTATTGACAGCATGGAGCAAGGTGCTCAAGACTTCCCACTCCGCTTTCCCATTCCCCAGTGATGACGCCTGCCTCTGCCACAAGGAGACCGAAGACCACCCTGGATGTGCGTGCTCAAACACTCCGCCCTCCCTACCCCACAGCTGAACCAGGGAACACAGCTGGGAGAGCATGGGACCAAGGGATGTGCCAGCTCCAAAGCTCCAGAGTGGCCACACTTCCCCTGCTTGACTCCTGCTCCCCTCCAGTCCCTGACACCTGCCGCCCCGACCCCCGGGCCTAATCAGATCCATTTATCACCCACCCCAGTGTACTGGGCTCTTTTCCTCTGTTGTGTTCAACTAATTGCACCATCATGTGTTTAATAACTAGTGTCCATGTTGGATGGCTGCCCTGAGAGGACGGGGACAGCGTGTGTTCATTGCTGTGTCCCCAGTTCTCAGCACAGGCCCAGTACCTACCGGGCACTCAGCCATATTCGATGAGTGCCTGAGTACAGGAGTGGAGAGGAGATTCCCCCAAGCTCTAGGGAACGCTGAGGCAGGCTTCATTTAAAAAACACATGCTGACCCAACTTCCAAATTTCCTTCTATTAGCATTTTATTCTCACTTTATTTTCAATCCCTATTACCTTCCTATAAAAAAGAGCTTCTTCCAGAATCTTACTGCTCCAAATCTGACTCCAGACCTGTGCAAAGGGGCTCTGTATGTGTGATCAGAGGTTGAGTCTACTTCTCTGCACAGAAAGTTCTGAACTTTGGAAGAGAAGCCTTTCAGTGGCAATAAAAAAAATTTGTGTTGGCAAGAAAAATAACAGGTTCTAAAAAGAAAAATGCTTTGTAGAAGCACCAGATTGCTCTGAAGGGCATCCACTGTCAAAAATGTGGCCCACAAGGAAGGTTTATGGTATCACTGTTGCATGTTGGAGCAGTCAGGTTTGAAAACCTAATACAATGCCGGTTGAATTGAGAGAGACTCATACAGCACTGTCAGCCTCCGGGCGTGACCAAAGCTTTCTTTGGGGGTGAGCGGGGCCTCAGTCGGCTGCACTGGGCCTGGCCTTGCCCAGCATGGTGCGCTGGGGCCCACGGGTGCAGAGGGCTGGTTTGGCTCTCGGGGCTTGCCTTGGCTTCGCGGCCACCTCAGGGGCCCTGCAAACAAGCAGAGATTGGGTGAGGGGGGCGCCCCTCAGCTCTCCGCATGGCTCTGCCCACACATGTGCTGCTGTGAGCTTAGGAGCCTGGCAGCTGCTGAGGTGCTCTCCATGAAGGAGCCTCGGGAGGGAAGGAAAATGACAGGGAATCGGGGCACAGGAACAAAACAAGGTTTTTTCTCCCACTTTCTGATTCCTTGTGGCCATTCTCCCTGGGCTGAGACAAGCATCCCTCAACTGGCTCAGAGCGCAATGCATAAGCAGAAAGGCTGGATGGGAGTCCTGGTTGGCTCCGAGACAGGGCCCCCCGCTGGCTGTGCGCTGGCGGTGCTTCCATGCCCAGAGACTCTGGCCCGGCAGTCTGTGAGGTGGGGCGCCTCCCCAGCAGAGCGTGGGCCCACCGCTAAGTGGTTGAGAAAGACATGGGGCCAGCCCTCCAAGTGAAGTCAGAGGGCGCCCAGGCTCTCTCCAGGCAGCCACCCTGAGAGTGAAGGGACGTCTAAGCCGGAGCTCCAGCAGGCCAGGGTCAGGCTCCATGCCTTGCCTACAGCTGAGATGACTGTAGGTGCGGGTCTTTGGGGGGAGGAATCCCAGCATGTATTTCCGACATCATTCATGAGCTAATTTCTTCTTAATATCTGGGCGGAGATATTTTACAACTGGAATTGGTCTTGCAGTTTATGAGTAATAGGAAGTCAGTAAAACTTTCCACAGAAAGTTCCACAGAACCTTACAGAACCAGCTTCCTCTGAGATTCCAAATGGCAAAGAAAATAGTATGAGGGGAAGCCAACTCACTTGGACAGGCTGTCCATGGTCTGCTGGGTGGCCTGAGTCCTCTTGTCCCGAGGTCCATATAAGATGGTCTGAATCTGAAGACACTGCAGAACACCAAGTAGTAATCATGAGGTTATGAAAATGTCACTGAGTGCATTTTATGGGAAAATCAAGTCTCCCTTGACTGAGAGAAAGAATACTTCATTCACAGACTCATGCTCTGGTGGAATTAGTGCATTCTCGGGGTTTATTGTAGGGGCAGTCTGACCTTTAGTTTGAATGTTCTAAGGGATCCAGGAAGCAAATGCATAGTTTTAGCACTATTTTACAGAACTCTTTGTTCAACAGAGTAGCTGTATGCAGAACTGTGGTTAAAAGTAGTATTTTTAGAAAATAAAGGCAAGAACATTGGTATTGACCAGAGGACAGTTTTTAGTTTCCTTTTTCTTTTTTAATCAAAATACAGTTGATACACAATATTATACTGTTTTCAGATGTACAACAGAGTGATCTGACACTTATGTACATTACTCAATGCTCACCATATTAAGTGTAATTGGTGGGAATGTAAACTGGTGTAGAAAGCAATATGGAGGTTTCTCTACAGTTTCTTTTTCCAATGACCTTTGCTTGCTATAACCCAGAAAAGTTTTTTTTTAATGGTTTTGTTTTTTTGTAAACAAATGCTTTATACATATATGGGCTTCCTATATTCATTAATACACAGCAATTTCTTAGGAATTAACTTATTTAGTAGCTAAATACTTATGTATTATCTAGGGCTATCTTTGCCTTGATTTCTTACTTCTGCTGACCGTCCTGCCATTTGATTGCTTGGGCTAGGCTAGGGCAAACTCAGGGCCAGGATAAAGATGAGAGGCCCAAAATGGTCAAAATAATTTTGAAGAAGAGTGAGGTGGAGAATCTTCCTTTACTGGATGGACAGGGATGGACAAATAGACCAGTGTAACGTGACAGTCTAAAACTTGATAGATGACAGAAGCAGCCCTGAAGGATCTGTGAGGAAGAGCTCACTAGTCAATACATGGAACTGGGACTACCAGTTTTCCAAATGGAAGAAAATGGATCCCTACCCCCAAATCAAACACAAAAATTAATCCAGACAGATTGATGAACTGGAAGTGAAATGAAAACTTATAACTTTTAGATGAAATACTGGAGGATATCTTTATGATCTTGAGGTAGGGAAGTATTTTGTAGATAAGATCCAGACAGGCCAAAAGTAAAAGACTGATAAAATTTAACTGCATTAAAATTCAAGATATCTGTGTGCCAAAATTCACCGTAAGCAAAGTACAAAGACAAAGCCTACTGAGAAAGGATGAGTATTCAGAATATGTAAAGAACTCCTATAAGGTAATGAGAAAAACAACCTACCAGTAGAAAATGATCAAAAGATATAAACAGATTATTCAAATAAATTGAAAATTAAATGAATAAAAAACACATGTAAGCTCAGTAGTAACCAGAAATGCAAACTAAACTTTCAATGAGGTTGCCATTTCACCTATCAAACTGCAAAAATTATAGTCTGATAATGATGATACCAAGCTTTGTCAAGGATATGAGCCAAGAACTCTTATATTTTGACAGTAGGTGTTAAAATTGGTACAACCACTTTTCAGAACAATTTGGCAATGTTTAGTAATGGATAATTAAATTAGTGATATCTATGTATCACAAATTTTTGATATGTGTATATCCATGTAGATGAGTCTCATGATTATAAACAAGAGGGAAAAAAGGACATTGCAGATGAATGCATTTTATATATATACAATTTATATTAAGCTTAAAAACCATGTAAAACAAAACCAGAGTAAATGATAAGGAAAACATGGGTATGATGTCAAGTTCACAATGGCAGTTATCTGGAGATGGCATGGGGAGGGGTCTAGACATGTTTTATGTCATACTGAATAGTGAGCTCAGAGGTATTTGTTACATTATTCATTCTTTTGGGCATATCTGAAATATTTCACAATATATTTTTTAAAAATATGTATTAGTTTTCCTACACGGTAACAGCTTGAGTCCAAAAAAGTCTGAGTTTGTGGACTTTGTACTGAAGACTGTTTCTTCATTCTGATCTGCCAACCATATTTAGGTCTTTGAGAAAATTAAAATGCAAGCAGCCAAAATGCCTTGTCTTTAAAAGCTGTGGAAAATATCAAAACCATCTGAATGTTTGGTTCAATCTGAAGAACTGAGAATGTGGTTCTGGAATCGGAGAACGTGGTGGTCTTTTGGAGGAAAGAAATCTTATTAGACAAAAATATGACAGGATTTCTTTAAACAACAAAAAATATTCACTATTTCTTAGATGAATTATGTAACACCGAGAAGTACTAAACTTTTTCCATTACTCTATCTAGTATATAATCCAAATGCTGTGAAGGATCCCAGCCCCTCCACGCATAAGCCCCAGCCTTTCAAGAATCTGCACTGGGGCCCTGGTACAGTCTGTGGTTTTGGGAGCATTGCTTTAATCCACAGATAGACTGTTGTGACCCTGGTAATTTAGGAATCTTGAGAAAGTTCAGCGTTGCTATGAGAGGAAGGAGATGGGGCAGGTTTCCAAAACCCATGATACTAGATATAAACTCTTCCAGCATCCTCTCCCACTTGGCTCAGAGCTTGTAAGACTGGGTGTGTCTCCACCCAGGGCCTGGCCAGGGAGGTGCTCAGAAGGGACAGCAAGCAAGAAGCAAACATGCTTTCCCCTCATTCATGCGAGTCAGAGAGAGGCCTCTCTCCAGGGCTGACACTTCTTGCCAGAGCAGACTTCATTTTCTCCTACATGGCTAGAAATACCTTCACTCAGTGTAAAAGATCAGGTCTAATTTTAAACCCACCCAAACTTCTCTGTTTACATATTTATGAGTGCCTCCAATGCAGTTCATTTTGAGATGAGCTGGCGTCAATGTGCCTTGGTGTTAATTCATTCACTGTGGCGTTAGATTTTTACTGACATTACAATGATTACTTGAGACAGTCTGAGGTCTCAGTTTACCCTGCTTTAACAGATGGCCTCCAAAATCTAAAACCCTGGAGGAATTTCCATCCTACCCCTTTAGTTATTGAAGCTTCTCTCTGGCCCCTATCCTTTAGGGAAAGAGATCCTACTTGCTGAATATTCATAGATCCCTGGAAGAATGACAAGTTGACAGTGCTTATACAAATTTTTACTGGTTCTAACCACCTGTATTGTGTGCCGATCATTTTTGCTGGGGGTGTTAAGTTAGTAGAGAGAGTGGAGTTAGGAGAGAGGGTCATGGTTGGGTAAAGCAACCCTTTGCAAGTCCAGAGAGAAAGGAGACCCATCTCAACCCTCCCCCTAGGCCCTAGTAGTCAAGATTCCCCTCTTCCTGCTATAAATAGATTTTTTTAAAGGCTACTTTTCCTCACAAAGGAGATTTGCTTTTGTCCAAAATTCTGGTGGAAGTGAGAAGAGATGTAAAGGGATGTCATCTGGGAGAGGGAAACAGGTCCTCAGCCCCTATCTAATCCCTATGATGACAGTGCCAAAGATAGCCACACCAGGTACCAAGTCAGGGAAAAAAATGATTCATCCATTAACTGCAATCATCTTCAAGAGCCACCTTCTTAAAATAATGAAATAACCCATTAGTGACTCCTACTAGAAAATGTTTTATGTACCGTATATTTATCTAAGAAACCTAACTTGAATTTTTCAGTGTTCTGCTGCTCTTAGCTAGATTTGCTCAAGCATTTTTGTGTGGAGTAGATATGTCAATTATTTTGTTAAAAACATAGACACAGACAGACACAAAGTCAATAAATGTTAATCGAACCTACTAGGAGTCAGGCGTTGTAAACATCGTGTGGAACCAAGTAAAGAATTCCCCAAACCTTAATCGTAGAACATTCGCC
Source organism: Smutsia gigantea (assembly GCA_032199065.1). Lineage (NCBI taxonomy): Eukaryota > Metazoa > Chordata > Mammalia > Pholidota > Manidae > Smutsia > Smutsia gigantea. The sequence goes on along the minus strand of JAVSCE010013159.1, from coordinate 45,904 downwards.
ACCATAACTAAAGTTATCCCATGCTTTCCAGAATCTTCCAAGGACGCCAGTGCACTTTTGTTTGAAATCAGCCTCCAAAGAGTGTTTCTCACTTTTCTTTAAGTGGACAAAAACCCTGAAATTTCCATTATCCAGATGAACCTTAGGCAGCCATTACATTGCTGTTACTCTCTTTGACTTTATCTGCAGGGGTTGAAATCATTTGTGTTTCTGTTATTCCTTTAATACGAAATGAGGAGCTTTCCTCCCCCTGCAGGAAGACAAAAGGGAGCCCCCGCGTTTACACTAGCCGCAAGCTGTCCCCAAAGGGGCCATGTGGGTCTTGCTCATCTTTGCGTCTCAGAGCCTTGCACAGTCCTCGGTAGGTAAGTAGATGCAATATTTGCTAAATGAAGAAATGATTAAATAAATGAACAAACAGACTGGTCGAGGAAATTCTTTTGTGGAGCCTTAGGACATGACTGGACCCCAGGGCTTCAGTAACATGCCCACTAGTGGAACCTGGTAAGGAAGCGGGGCTGTGGTACTATGAACCTTCACCGTCATAACCGGGCAAATGCAGCAGTAGAAAGATGCTGCTTTCTCTTAGGGGTCACTCCTAAGGCCAGGGTAGTTAAAACACAATCTTAAGCGTTTGAAGCAAAATTAAAAAATCATTTTTGACATGAGTTTAGTTCGGAAAGCTTTGAAGGTTCCTAAGGAGCCCAGAAGCCAGGGAGGCTGAGACAGGAGCCACCAGTTTGCTGTCTTCCTCCTAGCTATGGGGCCTATCTCTGCACCCCAGGGCCGGCACCTGTCCCACTGTGGACAGAGGGGTGGCTCGGTGGCAGCAATGGCATGGAGGTTAGCTGATGCCATGTACTGTGGTTCGGGAAAATCACAACAGTTAAATACCCAAACTCACAAAGAAGCGTATTTTCTGGTTTTGTTACTGCAATTGTTTCTGGTGTTAAAAATCTGTAGTTGTTACCCGGGGCCATTTCTTTTCACGACAGCGCCTCTGCAGAAGTGCCCTGGGGACGCCTTAGCCTCCCTTCCTCCCTCAGCCTCCAGCCTGAAGTCCTGGAATCGTTCATAGTTTCTGTTGGGAATCTCAGACCACAGAAGTGCTGACTGAATGCATCCTGTTTATGAACAGAGGCAGGCAGTGTGGGCTGCGACTAATGAGCCGTTTCAGGCGCAAGGCTACCTGACTCAGTAACGAGAAACTGAGAAATACATACATTTTCATGCCTGGTAGGGGGTCCATGCAAAGCTTATCATGCTATTATTATGTGTGTTTTGCCTTTACATGAAATGACAAGCCAGAGAAAGGTAATATTTTTAAACTACACTAATGCTCAGGATCTGAAATCACTCCCCTTCTTTACACAAATTATCTGATGCTAGAGTATATGTCCATGGAGGAGAAATGACCAGAAACTCATGAAATGGGCTTCTGTTCCCATGTCAGTTCTCAAGGCTATTATCAAGAAAACAAGATGTCAGAAACCAAAATACATGGACATGGGAAATGTCCTAAATATTTAGGAAAACACAAATATACTTTCAGTCTTGATCTTCACGAGGCAGGTAGAAAGGATCACTTAAATGATGAACGTGGGGAGTTGAAAGGGCAAACCAAAACCCAGTTCATCAGGCAGCACTTTCCTGTCGATGAGGGGCCATGCGGGGTGGGGCCTGGTTTTCCCCCATCTTCTGCCATCTCCACTCATCCCTCAGCAGATGTTCGCTGAGCTCCTGCAGTACGACAACCCCGTGCCCGCCTCAGTGACAGAGCAGAGAATGGGCAGACCTGGGCCTTGCTCTCAGGGGGGCTTGTCTCAGGAGCCAGACATTTAAAAATATGTTAAGTAAACATATCATAAGAGCCCATGACAAGAGTTATGGCAAAGAGACAAGAACCTGTGGGGTACCGATGGCGGTAGAGGGCACTTGGGCCAGCGCAGGCCTTTCTGTGGTGACTTTCGAGGTGAGGCTGGCAGGATGGGGAGGCGGCCATGGGAAGAGCACCAGGTCAGGGGAGGTGGTGGTGATGGTGGTGGGGACCCAGGCTGGGGGAAGGGGACGTGCTTGAGGGAGAGCAGCCTACATCCCCTTACCCGGAGGATCACTAATTCTGAGACTCCAGGATTGCTGCACAGGTGGGTAAGAAGTCTCCTACGACAAATATAAAGATAAGGGGGACCAGGGCCCTTGGACTAGGGAGACAGGAGCTGAGGAAGAAAGCAACAGAGGCCCAGGCACTGCCCCTCACACAGCTGTGCAGAGAGGTCCTGTTAAAAGCTCTCCCTGCATATCTACTGAGTGCCAGCGTGGAAGCGTGTCATCCTTGCGTTCTCCCGCACTCCTCACCTCTGCGCTGCCCAATGCCATGGGTTCTACATCCTTATTGACATCCCTGGACTTCCCCATGACTTTGCTCCATCCCCTGGCCACTGTCCTGGAACAAGTTACCATCATCTTTCTCCAGGACAACTGCAACACAGATATTTAGAAAACAAGCGCATCAGCAGGACTGGCCACAGGAGGAACCCTGCTCTGTGCCCACAAGTAATGAAGGCTTCACTTTTGAAGCAGCCAGCCAGCTTTTGGCATCAAAGCTGGACTTGTCTATTTCTGTGCCAGATAGAGCAAGAGGTCCAGACCCTCTTAAAGCTAAGCCTTTGAGCTGCCTTTCCTTGGCCCGTGTCCCTCATGATGTGGAGATCAGCCCTTTCACTCAGACCTTTCACACCAGCCATTCCTGACCATCATTCTTTCCACTTGTTTAAGGTCACACTGAATTTATGTGGTAGGAGATTTCACATTTCCCTCCATCCCTGGCCATCCACTCATAAACTCACGGTTTTTCTGCATCCAGCGAGGCTCTAGCAAATTGCCAGACAGTCTCAGGCCAGAACAGTCTGTCCAGACCCACAGTTCTGCGCCCTCCAGGCCTTGATGCCAGTTTTGGAACTTCTAAGGCACTGTGCACTCACCAAGCCACAGTGGGATATTTCAGGAGCATTCCATGGGAAAGGTAGCCTTGTCCATGGGCTGTCTGTGCATACTCCCCCTCTGTTTTCTGAGGGACAACAAAAGTGGGGGGCCTCTGAGCCTGGAATGCCATAGTTAGAGGGCTCAACTTGGAAGAGACCAGCTCCTCCTGGCAGCTGACAACACAGGGACAGCCTGTGGCCGGAGCCCTGGAATCTGATTTCCACCCAGTCTGTAGTAGGCAAGGGAGGCTCCATTTCCTTCCCGCACAAGATTAAGAATGGATGACTTTGATCTCTTTAACCCGCAGCTCCTATTCCTACAGTGTATCAACCAATTTAAGAACATCAAGTAACAAGTGCTTGAAACACCTTTAAGCTCACTTCCCAACCCAGTAGGACTTCTCACATGAAATGAATGTGTCCTTATGACCCAACACTCTTTTGGAAAGGATTTGAGGTGGGCAAGTTACAGCCCAACATGGGTCAGTTAAAGACAATTAGAAAAAATGAGACTTTACACATGAAAATAGCATGGGTTACCATGGGGCTCTGGAGGGGCTGCAGACTTGGTTCTGGATTCCCTGGTATCCAGGCAACAAGGAAAATACCACATATGCTAAAGGGAAAGTAAAACTAATGACGGAATAACAGGACATGAACTGTGTATAAAAGACATCAGACTGGATGGACAGTGACTGTAATGGGGTTGGTGGGGGGGACCTGATGAAGGGGGTAGTGTAATCACCATAATATTACTCATTTAATTGTAGATTAATGATATCAAAATAAACTTAAAAAAAAAAGACATCAGACTGTAAGAAGGCTATACGTGTGCTTGGCCGGCTGGAGGAATGGTGGGGATACAGCAAGGACCTGATGGCCTGCTCTGGAGTCTTGACCCATGACCACAGAAGACCCTGTGGCTTTCACCTACAATCTACGAATAAAAACCATTTTCCTTCACCTTTCCTTAAGTGATTCATTTTAGTGGGCTTTGGATTTCTTTCACAGAAAGGTCACATAACTCTATGTTATTCTTTTAAGGAAATGTTTAATGTTGGCAGCTGTTAAGCAGTCGGGCGATGGACCGAGCCCTAATGATGACATTGCCTACTGGGGAGGCCAAGTTCAGATGGGGCCCAACCCTGCCTTCCCACAGTCACTGGGCCCAGGGTTAGTCCTGAGATGCCACCGACCTAGGTAATAGTCTTTGTGAATTCCTTGCAGCCTTTCACCTGGATGAAAATGTTGGCAATGATGCCCATCCTCCAACCAAACCAGCTCTCTATGTTGCGAAAGAATCCAGACCCTCTTAAAGCTAAGCCTTTGAGCTTAGCTTTTGCTATGGAAATTTCCGTCCGGAGCCAACAGACTGCTCCAATTTTCCCCTGCAGGCAGATGCCTTTGAAAGACAGATCAATAATATGGTTTTCTTTTCAGTAATTGAATCCTGTGGCCGCTTTGTTTTTCATGACTTCCCGTTTTTCATGCCCACAGGACCAGCCTGGGCCATTCAGCCCTAGAGGGCACATCTGGAAAGGCCAGCAGTCAATGGATTCCTGCTTTAGAGTTGAAAATTTGGGGGCTGCAACTGTTGTGATAAAAACAAGAGAAACACTGGGCCGATAGTTTTCAAAAGCTGTTGTTGGCCCCAGAGAGCCCAGTGCTAAATATGGCATTTGAGAAAGTCCAGTTCGGCAGCAGATGTGAAAGGCATAGTTAAAGTCCTGTGCGTGGCGTGCCCTGCTGTTCATGGAGCAGCCAGCCCTGTCCTCGGGTGCATGTGGAGAAGTGGGAGTGAGGACTGCATGTACCACAGCCTGTACAACCTACAGAGACAAGTTTCAGCCCTTCCTTCTCTGATTCTGGCAAGCGGCCAGATAGCTTAACAATGTCAAAGCCATTGTTTTCAGACCCGATGGTTAACGAGGCCAAACTAAAGGGAAAAAATGTTACTAACTTCTGCTACAGGCTTTGGGACTAAGGAAGCCTGATGGTTTCTTAAAGTTGAGCCGATTTTCAGCCCCCATGGGTGGCATGAGGTCCAGAGCAGATTCTCAGCTTTCGGCCAGAAGCTAGAGTGCAGAACACTGGGCCCCTGGGCTCCCGCCCCAGTCTCTGATCCAGAAAGCGACCTTAATGCAGGGAGTTTAAGTCCCATGCTTGGTGAACCACTGGCACTAAGGGAAGTGGGCTTTACTTAAGAGTAACTAGCCTGTAGACCATCTACTCTACTTTTAGGAGCCTCCAGTCCTTTGTAAAACAGGGCTCCTCAGGTTTGGCCTGCAGGGTTGTGGTGAGGATTCGGAATGACATATGATTCAGCCCTGGCAGCAGGAGACTGGCTCCGAGCACATGGTTGGTAGGGGCACCAGCCCAGTCCCACCAAAGCCATCAGGGCCTTATGAGAGTTTGTGTGTTCCCTGCTCAAGGTCCTTGTGCATCTGCTCACATTTGCTGCCTTCCTGCTTTCCTGGGGTCCCTCCTCTGCCTGGAGTTCAGTGGCTAGACTGAACCTTCGGAAAAGCTTTTCTGTGTTTCATCTACCTTCCTCAGGAGAGAAATATGGAAGGGGAAACAAAGTGGAGATTCCCAAGGGCAGGCGGCACCTTGACCAGCTTCTGTCATCCTGTAATGTTTCAATTATCTGAAATGACTGGTTTAATTTATCTTCCTGGCTAGAACGGAAAGTCTCACAAACACAAGAAGCATATTTGTCTTGGTCACTGTTTTTTCCCAGGTCTGCCTCACTCAGTAACTTGCCCATAGAAGGTGCCAAATAGTTATAGTTGACTAAATGATAATAGATATATGTCATCTCACTAAATAATAAGCACCACACATGTTACCAAATCTGGCACTTTTTGCAGCAGAATCAGAAAAGCTGTCAAAAGAGAAAAATGCTCTACTTATAAGACAGCTCAGAACTAAAGTAAGTTCTTTTGGGTTGGCCAGTTATGTCATTTTGAGGTTCCTAGGCTTTCCCCATTTTAAAACTAATACATGTAATAAAAATACAACATGAGAGAACTAATGAGATACCTTTAAAACAATAATAAGAGAAAAATGCATAGCCTAAACACTTGTTTCAATAAAAATGAAACAAAATGAATTAAATTCCCAATTCAAAAAAAGACAGAAAAAACTCTCAACAAAGTAAAAAAATGAGTCACAAGGAAAGAAATGATAAAGACAAAATCAGAAATTAATGAAATAGAGAATAGGAAGGCAATTGACCCATGGAATTAGAATCCTGCTTTTTTGAAAAATTAACAAAATAGACAAATCACTAATTCAGTCAAGAAAAAAACTAAGAAAATCCAAATATAAAACTAAGAAATTACAAAAGAAAAAGAATTAAAAGAATAAAAATTTAAAAAATTCATGAGACTACTTTGCAAATTTCTATACAAATCTATCCAAAAATATAAATGAAAAAATTACCTAGAAAAGTACAGTTTACCAGAATGACCCCATTAGTGACAGAAAGCTTCACCAGACCAATTTTTTCATAGTAGAAATAAAGAAAATTGTCAAGGAATTTTCCCTCAGGCCTAAAAAGTTTCACAGGAGGTACAAACCTTCAAAGACTAGATAGTTTTAATACTGCATAAATTCCTTCAGTGCACAGAAAATAAAGTCAAAGTCCAAATTATTTTTATGAAGGAAATATAACTATGGTACTTAAGCAAATATCACTTACAAATATTGGTGTAGTAATCCTAAAATAAACATTAGCAAACAGAATCAACGTGATACTGAGAAAATAATTCAACATAACTAAAGGGATTTATTCCAGGAATGCAAGATAAGTTCAATATTACAATAAAATACATATTAAGTGATCTATGAAGAGTCATCTAATTATTACATTGATGATGAAAAAGACTTTGAATCCAGCATTTATTTCTAATAAAAAAATTCTCATGAAAACAGAAATTGATGGATGTTTCCTTATCATGATAAAATATATAAACCTTAGTTCAAAGCCAGCATCTACTAAATGAAGAATCACTGGATGAATTCCCACTAAGATCAGGAACAAGGCAAGAATGCCTATCATCTCCACTATTATTTATTATTGTACAGGAGGTATGAATGAATACAATTAGACAAGAGAAATCAATTATAGGCATAACAATTGGAAACAAAAGGTAAAGCTATTTGCAGATGATGTATACCTGGAAAATATGAGAGAATCCATTCTCAAATTAACTCAAGGAAGAAAAGAATTAAGCAAGTTAGCAGCATATAAAATTAACATAGAGAATCCAATAGTCTTCATATACATAAAATAACCAATCAAAAGATATTATAGTGGATAAAACCCAATTCATAATGGCATTAAAGAAGATAAAATGCTTAGAAATCAATTTAATAAGAAATGTGCAAATCCTATATAAGGAATATTTTTAAATGTGCCAAAATAATACTAAAATAGACATGAACAAATATAAATACATTCCTTGTTCTTAGGTAGAATGACTCAACATCATAAAAATGTCTTTTCTCCCAAGTTCATTTACATATAACACAATCCTCCCCCCAAAAACACCAAATTTTTTATGGAGGTAGATAAGTTGATACTAAATTCATGTGGAAAAATAAACATGCAATAATACCTAGATAAACAGGTATTCTAGGGGGATTAAAAAATATGGGGGAAATTCAGCATCCACTCATGATAAAAACTCTCAACAAACTCTTTCAAACATATCTCAACATAAGAAAGGCCCATAGCTAACATCATACTCAATGGCCAAAAGCTGAAAGCTTTTCTCCTAAGATTCGGAACAAAAATGCCCACTCTCACCACTTTATTCAACATAGTACTGAAAGTTCTAGCCACAGCAATCAGACAAGAAAAATAAATAAAAGGCATCCAAATTGGTAAAGAAGAAGTAAAATTGTCAGTATTTGCAGATGACATGATACTATATACAGAAAACCCTAAAGACTCCACCAGAAAAAGTAGGATTAATAAAGGAATTCAGTAAAATTGCAGGTTACAAAATTAATATACAGAAATCTGTTGCATTTCTATATACAAATAATGAGTTAGTGGAAAGAGAAATTCAGAAGCTAATCCCATTTACAGCTGCATCAAAAAGAATAAATACTTAAGAATAAATTTAACCAAGGAGGTAAAAGACTTGTAATCTGAAAACTAAGACACTGATGAAAGAAATTGAAGAAGACACAAATAAATGGGAAGCTATTCCATGCCCATGGATACAAAGAATAAATATTGTTAAAATGGCTTAAAACAGTCTGCAGATTCAATGCAATCCCTATCAAAATATCAATGGTATTTTTCACAAAACTATAACAAATAATCCTAAAACTTCTATGGGACCACAAAATATCCTGATCTTTGATCCAAAAGCTCAAAGCAATCTTGATAAAGAACAAAGCAGGCGAATCACATTCCCTGATTTCAAACTACACTACAAAGTTACAGTAATGAAAACAGTATGGCACTGGTATAAGAACAGATACATAAATCAATGGAACAGAATAGAGAGCCCAGAAATAAACCCATGCCTATATGGCCAATTAATATACGACAAAGGAGGCAAGAATATACAATGGAGAGACAGTCTCTTCAATAAATGGTGCTGGAAAAACTGGACAGCTACATGCAAGAGAATTAAACTGGATCACTGTGTTACACCATATACAAAAATAAACTCAAAATGGATTAAAGACCTAAATGTAAGATCTGAAACCACATAACTTCTAGGCAAAAACACAGACAGTAAACTCTTAAACAATGGTATTACTAATTCTTTCTGGATATGTTTCTCCAGGCAAGGGAAATAAAACTGAAAATAAACAAAGGGACAACATAAACTAAAAACTTCTGCCCAGCAAAGGAAGCCATTAACAAAACGAAAAGGCAACCTACAGTATGGAAGGATATATTTGCAAATGATATATCCACTAAGGGGCTAATATGCCAAGTATATAAAGAACACATACAACTCAATACCAACAAAACCAAATAATTTGATTAAAAAATGTGCTGAGGACCTGAACAGATATTTTTCTAAAGATGATGTACAGATGGGCAACAGACATGAAAGATACTCAACATCACTAATCATCATAAATATCCATATCAAACCTACAGTGAGATATCATCTCACACTAGTCAGAATAGCTAATGTCAACAAGACAAGAAATAACAAGTGTTGATGAGGATGTGGAGGAAAAGGAACCTTCCTACACTGCTGGTAGGATAGTAAATTAGAACAGCTGCTATGGAAAGCAGTATGGAGGTTTCCCAAAAAACTAAAACTAGAAATACCCTATGAACTAGGAATTCCACTTCTGGGATTTTACCCAAAGAAAATAAAATTACTAATTTGAGAAGATATATGCACCTCTGTGTTCACTGTAGCATTATTTACAATAGTCAAAATATGGAAGCAACCTAAATGTCCATCAGTAGATGAATGGATAAAGAAGATGAGGTACATATATACAATGGACTGTTAGCCATAAAAAACAATGAAATCTTGCCATTTGCAACAACACAGATGGACCTAGAGGGTATTATGCTAAGTGAAATAAGTCAGATGGAAAAAGGCAAATACCGTGTGATTTCACTTATATGTGGAATCTAAAAAAAAAAACAAATGAGCAAACTAAACAGAAATAGACTCATAGACACAGAAAACAGACTGGTCGTTGCCATGGGAATGGGGGTGGGGGATGGGTGAAATAGGTGAAGGTGGAAACAAGTTAGGGACAATGTTCAATATCTTGATCTAGGTGATGGTTACAAGAATGTGTCCACATGTCAAAATGTATCAAGCTGTACACTTAGATCTGTGCATTTTAAATTATATACCTCAATTAAAAAAAAAGATGGAGAGTCCAGTCCTACCAGATATTAAATCATGCTATGAAATCTCTATAATTAAGATAATAAGGTACTAGGATTTGAATAAACAAAGAGATAAGTAGAATACAATAGAAATCCAGAAAATAGATTCAAGTACATGTGGAAATGTAGTATATAATGAAGGTGTTATCTCAAATCCCTGCAGTATAGATGATCTCTAATAAAATAGTGCTAGACAACAACTGGCCAGCTAGAAAAAAGATAACATTAGATCTATATCTCACACCACCCACACAAATAAACTCCAAATTTAAGAAGAAATAAACATAATAAGTATTAGGAGAACGCACAGGAGAATTTCTCTATAAACAAAAAGAGTCCAGTAAAATAAAAGATCAATAAATTACACTAGGTGAAAGTTTTAAATCATGAGCATGGTAAAAAATGATTGATAATACATTTAAAAATGTGTCTAAAAGGATCACTATATATATATACTTTTTCTCTTACCTCTCCAATTAAGTGCATTCCTAGGTATTTTTTTCCTTTCTTTTTTTAAATTAAGGTATCATTGATACACACTCCTGTTTCGTGAGGTCTGTCCTGTTCTCCAGTCTCATGCAGCCTTCTTTCCAGTTGCTCTTTTAGGATTAGTTGTATTAAGTATATATTCGTATTATATGTGGTTTTGGGAGGAGTTCTCTGTCTCACCTCTCATGCTGACATCTTTAATCCCCCTAAAGGATTACTATTATATATATATATATTTTTTTGGTATCATTAATCTACAATTACATGAGCAACATTATGTTTACTAGACTCCCCCCATCATCAAGTCCCCACGACATACCCCATTACACTCACTGTTCATCAGCATAGTAAGATGCTATAGAATCACTACTTGTCTTCTCTGTGTTGTACAGCCTTCCCTGTGCTCCCCTCCCCACATTATGTGTGCTAACCGTAATGCCCCTTTCTCCCCTTATCCCTCCCTTTCCACCCATCCTCCCCAGTCTCTTTCCCGTTGGTAACTGTTAGACCATTCTTAGGTTCTGTGAGTCTGCTCCTGTATTGTTCCATCAGTTTTTTCCTTTGTTCTTATACTCCACATATGAGTGAAATCATTTGATACTTGTCTTTCTCTGCCTGGCTTACTTCACTGAGCATAATACCCTCTAGCTCCATCCATGTTGTTGCAAATGGTAGGATTTGTTTTCTTCTTATGGCTGAATAATATTCCATTGTGTATATGTACCACCTCTTCCTTATCCATTCATCTACTGATGGACACTAAGGTTGCTTCCATTTCTTGGCTATTGTAAATAGTGCTGCGATAAACATAGGAGTGCATATGTCTTTTTCAAACTGGGCTGCAGCATTCTTAGGGTAAATTTCAAGGAGTGAAATTCCTGGGTCAAATGGTATTTCTATTCTTAGTTTTTTGAGGAACCTCCATACTGCCTTCCACAATGGTTGAACTAATTTACATCCCCACCAGCAGTATAGGAGGGTTCCCCTTTCTCCACATCCTCACCAACATTTGTTGTTGTTTGTGTTTTGGATGTTGGCCATACTCACTGGTGTGAGGTGATATCTCAATGTGGTTTTAATTTGCATTTCTCTGATGATTAGCAATGTGGAGCATCTTTTCATGTGCCTGTTGGCCATCTGAATTTCTTCTTTGGAGAAGTGTCTTGTTCAGCTCCTCTGCCTATTTTTTAATTGGATTATTTGCTTTTTGTTTGTTGATGTGTGTGAGCTTATTATATATTTTGGATGTCAACCCCTTATTGGATATATCATTTATGAATATATTCTCTCATACTGTAGGATGCCTTTTTGTTTTATTGATGGTGTCCTTTGCTGCACAGAAGCTTTTCAGCTTGATATAGTCCCATTTGTTCATTTTTGCTTTTGTTTCCCTTGCCTGTGGAGATAAGTTCATGAAGAAGTTGCTCATGTTTATGTCCAAGAGATTTTTGCCTATGTTTTTTTCTAAGTTTTATGGTTTCTTAACTTACACTCAGGTCTTTGATCCATTTTGAGTCTACTTTTGTGTATGGGGTTAGACAATAATCAGTTTCATTCTCTTACATGTAGCTGTCCAGTTTTGCCAACACCAGCTATTAAAGAGGCTGTCATTTCCCCATTGTATATCCATGGCTCCTTTATCATATATTAATTGACCATATATGTTTGGAACTCTCTATTCTGTTCTACTGGTTTGTGGGTCTGTTCTTGTGCCAGTACCAAATTGTCTTGATTACTGTGGCTTTGTAGTAGAGCTTGAAGTTGGGAAGGGAGACACCCCTGTGTTATTCTTCCTTCACAGGATTGCTTTGGCTATTCAGGGTCTTTTGTGGTTCCATATGAATTTTAGAATATTTGTCCCAGTTCATTGAAGAATGCTGTTGGTATTTTGATAGGGATTGCATTGAATCTGTAGATTGCTTTAGGTAGTACAGCCATTTGGACAATATTTATTCTTCCTAGCCAAGAGCATGGGATGAGTTTCCATTTGTTAGTGTCCTCTTTAATTTCTCTCATTTAGTGTCTTTTAGTTTTCAGAATATAGGTCTTTCACTTCCTTGGTTAGGTTTATTCCTAGGTATTTTATTCTTTTTGATGCAATTGTGAATGGAATTGTTTTCCTGATTTCTCTTTCTGCTAGCTTATCATTAGTGTATAGGAAAGCAACAGATTTCTGTGTATTAATTTTGTATCCTGCAAGTTTGCTGAATTCAGATATTAGTTCTAGTAGTTTTGGAGTGGAGTCTTTAGGGTTTTTTATGTTCAATATCATGTTATCTGCAAATAGTGACAGTGTGACTTCATTTTTACCAATGGATGCCCTGTATTTCTTTGTTTTTTCTGATTGCCGTGGCTAGGACCTCCAGTACTATGTTGAATAACAGTGGGGAGAGTGGACATCCCTGTCTTGTTCCCTATCTTGGGTGAAAAGCTTTCAGCTTCTCACTGTTAAGTATGACATTGGCTGTGGGTTTGTCATAATGGCCTTTATTATGATGGGATCTGTACCCATTTTGTTGACAGTTTTTATCATGAATGGATGTTGAATTTTGTCAAATGCTTTTGCCACATCCATGGAGATGATCATGTTGTTTTTTTCCTTCTTTTTGTTGATGTGGTGGATGATGTTGATGGATTGTCGAATGTTGTACCATCCTTGCATCCCTGAGATAAGTCCCACTTGATCATGGTGTATGATCCTCTTGATGTATTTTTGAATTCGGTTTGCTAATATTTTGTGGAGTATTTTTGCATCTACGTTCATCAGGTATATTGGTCTGTAATTTTCTTTTTTGGTGTGGTCTTTGCCTGGTTTTGGTATTAAGAGTGATGTTGGCTTCATAGAATGAGTTTGGAAGTATTCCCTCCTCTTCTATTTTTTGGAAAAATTTAAGGAGAGCAGGTGTTATATCTTCTCTATATGTCTGATAAAATTCAGCAGTGAATCCATCTGGACCAGGGGTTTTGTTCTTGGGTAGTTTTTTGATTACCAATTCAATTTCGTTGCTGGTAATTGGTCTGTTTAGATTTTCTGTTTCTTCCTTGGTCAGTCTTGGAAGGTTTTATTTTTCTAGAAAGTTGTCCATTTCTTCTAGATTATCCAGTTTGTTAGCATATACATTTTCACAGTATTCTCTAATAATTCTTTGTATTTCTGTGGGGATCTGTCGTGATTTTTCCTTTCTCCATTCTGATTCTGTTTATGTGTGTAGATTCCCTTTTTCTCTTAGTTAAGTCTGGCTAGAGGTTTATCTGTGTTGTTTATTTTCTCAAAGAACCAGCTCTTGGTTTCATTGACTTTTTGTAATGTTTTATTCTTCTAAATTTTATTTATTCTTCTCTGATCTTTATTATGTCCCTCTGCCTGCTGAATTTGGGCCTCATTTGTTCTTCTTTTTTCAGGTTCAATAATTGTGACTTTAGACTATTCATTTGGCATTGTTCCTCCTTCTTTAATATGCCTGGATTGCTATATATTTTCCTCTTAGAACTGCCTTCGCCGTGTCCCACAGAAGTTGGGGCTTTGTGCTGTTGTTGTCATTTGTGTCCATATATTGCTTGATCTCTGTTTTAATTTGGTCATTGAGCCATTGATTATTTAGGAGCATGTTGTTAAGCCTCCATGTGTTTGTGAGCCTTTTTGTTATCTTTTTTTTAAAACTTTTGTTATCATTAATCTACAATTACATGTGCAACATTATGGTTACTAAACTCTCCACTTCATCAAGTCCCCACGACCTACCCCATTACACTCACTGTCCATCAGCATAGTGAGATGCTATAGAATCACTACGTGTCTTCTCTGAGTTGTACAGCCCTCCCCGTGCCCCCCCTAACATTATGTCTGCTAATCATAAAGCCCCCTTTTTTCTCCCTTGTCCCTCCCTTCCGACCCATCCTCCCCAGTCCCTGTCCCTTTGGTAACTGTTAGTCCATTCTTGGGTTCTGTGAGTCTGCTGCTGTTTTGTTCTTTCAGTTTTCTTCTTTGCTCTTATGCTCCAAATATGAGTGAAATCATTTGATACTTGTATTTTTCTGCCTGGCTTATTTCACTGAGCATAACACCCTCTAGCTCCATCCATGTTGTTGCAAATGGTAAGATTTGTTTTCTTCCTTTGGCTGAATAATATTCCATTGTGTATATGCACCACATCATCTTTATCCATTCATCTACTGATGGACACTTAGGTTGCTTCCATTTCTTGGCTATTGTAAATAGTGCTGCAATAAACATAGGAGTGCATATGTCTTTTTCAAACTGGGCTGCTGCATTCTTAGGGTAAATTCCTAGGAGTGGGATTCCTGGGTCAAATGGTATTTCTATTTTGAGTTTTTTGAGGAACCTCCATACTGCTTTCCACAATGGTTGAACTAATTTCCATTCCCACCAGCAGAGTAGGAGGGTTCCCCTTTCTCCACATCCTCGCCAACATTTGTTGTTTGTGTTTTGGATGTTGGCCATCCTAACTGGGGTGAGGTGATATCTCATTGTGGTTTTAATTTGCATTTCTCTGATGATTAGCGATGTGGAGCATCTTTTCATGTGCCTGTTGGCCATCTGAATTTCTTCTTTGGAGAAGTGTCTATTCATATCCTCTGCCATTTTTTAATTGGATTATTTGCTTTTTGTTTGTTGAGGTGCATGAGTTCTTTATATATTTTCGATGTCAACCCCTTATTGGACATGTCATTTATGAATATATTCTCTCATACTGTAGGATGTCTTTTTGTTCTACTGATGGTGTCCTTTGCTGTACAGAAGCTTTTCAGCCTAATATAGTCCCACTTGCTCATTTTTGCTTTTGTTTCCCTTGCCCAGGGAGATATGTTCATGAAGGAGTTGCTCATGTTTATGTCCAAGAGATTTTTGCCGATATTTTTTCTAAGAGTTTTATGGTTTCATGACTTACATTCAGGTCTTTGATCCATTTTGAGTCTACTTTTGTGTATGGGGTTAGACAGTAGTCCAGTTTCATTCTCTTACATGTAGCTGTCCAGTTTTGCCAACACCAGCTGCTGAAGAGGCGGTCATCTCCCCTTTGTATATCCAAGGCTCCTTTATCAAATATTAATTGACCGTATATGTTTGGGTTAATGTCTGGATTTTCTATTCTGTTCCACTGGTCTATGGGTCTGTTCTTGTGCCAATACCAAGTTATTTTGATTACTGTAGCTTTGTAGTAGAGCTTCAAGTCTGGGAGCATAATTCTCCCTCTTTTATTCTTCCTTCTCAGGATTGCTTTGGCTATTCAGGGTCTTTTGTGGTTCCATATGAATTTTAGAATTATTTGTTCCAGTTCATTCAAGAATGCTGTTGGTATTTTGATAGGGATTGCAGTGAATCTGTACATTGCTTTAGGTAGTATAGCCATTTTGACAATATTTATTCTTCCTAGCCAAGAGCTTGGGATGAATTTCCATTTGTTTGTGTCCTCTTTAATTTCTCTTAGGAGTGTCTTGTAGTTATCAGGGTATAGGTCTTTCACTTCTTCATTAGATTTACTCCTAGGTATTTTATTCTTTTTGATGCAATTGTGAATGGAATTGTTTTCCTGATTTCTCTTTCTGTTAGTTCATCGTTAGTGTATAGGAAAACAACAGATTTCTGTGTGTTAATTTTGTATCCTGCAAGTTTGCTGAATTCAGATATTAGTTCTAGTAGTTTTGGAGTGGAGTCTTTAGGGTTTTTTATGTACAATATCATGTCACCTGCAAATAGTGACAATTTGACTTCTTCTTTACCAATCTGGATGCCTTGTATGTCTTTGTTTTTTCTGATTGCCATGGCTAGGACCTCCAGTACTATGTTGAATAACAGTGGAGAGAGTGGGCATCCCTGTCTTGTTCCCAATCTTAGATGAAAAGCTTTCACCTCCTTGCTGTTCAGTATGATGTTAGCTGTGGGTTTGTCATATATGGCCTTTATGATGTTGAGGTATTTGCCGTCTATATCCATTTTGTTGAGAGTTTTAATCAGGAATGGATGCTGAATTTTGTCAAATGCTTTTTCAGCATCTATGGAGATGATCATGTGGTTTTTGTTCTTCTTTTTGTTGATGTGGTGGATGATGTTGATAGATTATCGAATGTTGTACCATCCTTGCATCCCTGAGATGAATCCCACTTGATCATGGTGTATGATCCTCTTGATGTATTTTTGAATTCGGTTTGCTAATATTTTGTTGAGTATTTTTGCATCTACGTTCATCAGGTATATTGGTCTGTAATTTTCTTTTTTGGTGTGGTCTTTGCCAGGTTTTGGTATTAGAGTGATGCTGGCTTCATAGAATGAGTTTGGAAGTATTCCCTCCTCTTCTGTTTTTTGGAAAACTTTAAGGAGAATGGGTGTTATATTTTCTCTATATGTCTGGTAGAATTTAGAGGTGAATCCATCTGGCCCACGGGTTTTGTTCTTGGGTTTTTTTTGGTTACCGATTCAATTTCATTGCTGGTGATTGGTCTGTTTAGTTTTTCTGTTTCTTGTTTGGTCAGTCTTGGAAGGTTGTATTTTTCTAAGAAGTTGTCTATTTCTTCTAGGTTTTCCAGCTTGTTAGCATATAGATTCTCATAGTATTCTCTTATAATTCTTTGTATTTCTGTGGGGTCCATCGTGATTTTTCCTTTCTCATCTCTGATTCTGTTTATGTGTGTAGATTCTCTTTTTCTCTTAGTAAGTCTGGCTGGGGTTTATCTACTTTGTTTATTTTTTCAAAGAACCAGCTCTTGGTTTCATTGAATTTTTTTCTGTTGTTTTATTCTCCTCTATTTTATTTATTTCTTCTCTGATCTTTATTATGTCCCTCCTTCCGGTGACTTTGGGCCTCATTTGTTCTTCTTTTCCCAGTTTCAATAATTGTGATTTTAGACTATTCATTTGGGATTGTTCCTCCTTCTTTAAATAGACCTGGATTGCTATATACTTTCCTCTTAGAACTGCCTTCGCTGTGTCCCACAGAAGTTGGGGCTTTGTGCTATTGTTGTCATTTGTCTCCATATATTGCTTGATCTCTGTTTTAATTTGGTCATTGAGCCATTGATTATTTAGGAGCATGTTGTTAAGGCTCCATGTGTTTGTGAGCCTTTTTGTTATATTTGTATAAGTTATTTCTAGTTTTACACATTTGTGATCTGAGAAGTTGGTTGGTGGAATTTCAATATTTTTGAATTTATTGAGGCTCTTTTCGTGGCCTAGTATGTGGTCTATTCTGGAAAATGTTCCATGTGCACTTGAGAAGAATGTGTATCCTGCTGCTTTTGGGTGTAGAGTTCTGTAGATGTCTGTTAGGTCCATCTGTTCTAGTGTGTTGTTAAGCACCTCTGTGTCCTTACTTATTTTCTTTCTTGTTGATCTGTCCTTTGGAGTGAGTGGTGTGTTGAAGTCTCCTATAATGAATGCATTGCATTCTACTTCCTCCTTTAATTCTGTTAGTATTTGTTTCACATATGTTGTTGCTCCTGTGTTGTGTGCATATATATTTATAATGGTTATATCCTCTTGTTCCACTGCCCCCTTTGTCATTATGTAATGTCCTTCTTTATCTCTTTTTATTTTCTTTGTTTTGAAGTCTATTTTGTCTGATACACATACTGCAACACCTGCTTTTTTCTCGCTGTTGTTTGCATGAAATATCTTATTCCATCCCTTCACTTTTAGTCTGTGTATGTCTTTGAGTTGAAAGTGAGTCTCTTGTAAGCAGCCTATAGATGGGTCTTGGTTTTTTATCCATTCTGTTACTCTGTGTCATTTGGTTGGTGCATTTAGTTCATTTACATTTAGGGTGCTTATCGATACATATGTACTTACTGCCATTGCTGGCTTTGGATTCGTGGTTACCAAAGGTTCAAGGGTTGCTTCTTTACTATCTAACCACCTAACTTAACTCTCCTATTAAGCGATTATAAACACAGTCTGATGATTCTTTATTTCTCTCCCTTCTTATTCTTCCTCCTCTATTCTTTATATGTTATGTGTTTTATTCTGTACACTTTTGTGTTTACTTTGATTGCTTTTGTGGATAGCTGATTTTATTTTTTGCCTTTAGTTAGTATTTGGTTGGTCTTCTTTGGTGTGATTTTATTTTCTCTGGTGACATCTATTTAGCCTTAGGCATGCTTCCATCTAGGGCAGTCCCTTTAAAATATCCTGTAGAGGTGGTTCGTGGGAGGCAAGTTACCTCAATTTTCACTTGTCTGGGAATTGTTTAATCCCTCTGTCATATTTAAATTATAATCGTGCTGGATACAGTATTCTTGGTTCAAGGCCTTTCTGTTTCATTGCATTAAATATATCATGCCATTCTCTTCTGGCCTGTAAGGTTTCTGTTGAGAAGTCTGATGATAGTCTGATGGGTTTTCCTTTGTAGGTGATCTTTTTTCTCTTTCTGACTGCCTTTAATACTCTGTCCTTGTTTTTGATCTTTGCAATTTTAATTATTATATGTCTTTGTGTTGTTGTCCTTGGGTCCCTTGTGTTGGGAGATCTGTACATGGTCTGAGAGAATATTTCCTTCCCCAGCTTGGGGAAGTTTTCAGCAATTATTTCTTCAAAGACACTTTCTATCCCTTTTTCTCTCTCTTCTTCTTCTGGTACCCCTATAATGCGAATATTGTTCTGTTTGGATTGGTCACACAGTTCTCTTAATATTCTTTCATTACTAGAGATCCTTTTATCTCTCTCTGCCTCAGCGTCTCTGTATTCCTTTTCTCTGATTTCTATTCCATTAACAGTCTCTTGCACCTCGTCCAGTCTGCTCTTAAGACCTTCTATCAATTGTTTCTTTTCTGTTATCTCCCTCTGGACTTCATCCCTTAGCTCTTGCATATTTCTCTGTAGGTCCATCAGCATGGTTATGACTTTTATTTTGAATTCTTTTTCAGGAAGATTGGTTATATCTATTTCATGAGGCCCTCTCTCTGGGGTTGTCTGAGTGATTTTTGACTGGACCAGATTCTTTTGCCTTTTCATGGTGATAGAAGTGGTCATAGGCAGGTGGTGTGTGTGTCATCTGGAAGAACAAAGTCACTTCCTGCTTGCTCGTCGCCTTGCCCTTCTCTGCTGCCTGTGTCAGTTATCTGCACACAGGGAGCAGTCTCTGAGATAATCTCCTGAGCTGCTGTGGGCGGGGAGGCCCTCGGGATAGCCTAGCACACTGCAGGGGGGTTGCAGATGTGCCGGGTGTGTTGTCTTGCGCGAACAGCACCCCTTCATGCCTTCTGGACCTTGCTCTGGCTTCCACTGCCTGTGCGATTTGCCCAAACACTGGGAGCAGTCTCTGGGATAATCCCCCGAGCTGCCGTGGGCGGGGCAGCCCTCGGGATAGCCTAGGGCCCTGCGCGGTGGTCGCAGACACACCAGGTGTGTTCTCCTGAGAGAACGGCGCCCCTTCCTGCCTTCCGGACCTTGTTTCGGCTTCCTCTCTCTGTGTTGGGCAGCTGTGCGCCGGCGGTAGCCTCTGGGTCTGTCCCAGTTAGCTGCATGCTGGGAGAAGAGTCTGTGTGGTTGCTGTGGACGGGGTTGTTCTCTGGCTACTCTGCAGCTGTGGCAGGTCAGCTGGTTTGCTTGCAGCGCTGGCCAGTGGGAATGAATGGCAGGCTCCTTACCGCCATGAGCGGCTTTGGGGCTGTTACCCCCCAGGCGGTTAGGGCACCTGAAGTTCCTTAAGATTCCCAGCCTGCTGGGCTGAGTGTGCCAAGACGATTTTGTCCAGCTGCTAAGTCCTTGTCCCTTTAAGATTTTTAAAAAGCACCCGCTTTTCTTTTGTCCCAGGGGAGCCTGCTGTGGGGACCAGCTCGTAGTCTCTGTCTCGGACTTTACTTTTCTGTTTCTCTAATATCCAGTACACCATGCAATGTGTGTTTGTGCTCCCAGTGCAGATTACTAGGGCTGGTTATTTAGCAGTCCTGTGTTTCCACTCCCTCCCCACTCTCCTCCTTTCAGGGAGCTGGGGTGGGAATGAGTGCTCGGTCCCACCGGATCACGGTTCTGTATCTTACCCTTTTCATGACATTCTGAGTTCTTGCAGATGTAGATGTAGCCTGGATGTTGTACTGTATCTTCTGGTCTCTCCTTTAGGAGTAGTTGTATTTTCAAAAATATATATGGTTTTGTGAGGAGATTTCTGCCGCCCTACTCACGCCACCATCTTGAGCCCCTCTGAGGATTACTATATTTTTTATCCAAAAAGTGTTAGTTTAGGTCAACTGCAAAAGTGATCTTTATTTGTTACAGAAATAAGCCACTTATAAAGTTTCATTTAAAAAGAGCATGGTGGAGAGAGAGAAAGCGACCTGTGGGAGGGCGGGAAGGCCTTTCTCTGCATTAGTATTGGCTTCAGCTTTACCTTCTTCAATTTCTTATGGGCTCCGCTCTGGTTGCCCTGTGCTAGGTCAGCCATGCCCAGGAGCCGGTATGTCTCTGCCACCTCAGGACTGAGATCTCCAAACACTTCCACTTTGGCTTCTAGGGACTCTCTCAAGATGGAGGTTGCTCTCTGTGAAAAGAACAAAAAGCTGTCTGGTTAAAAAGTTCAAAGACAGATAAAGATCAATGCTTGTTAAGAAATATGTAACTATGTATATCTTCACTTCTTAGGGGAATTGTTTGGGTAAGTGTCTCATGAACTGAGCTTACTTTCTTCTTTAAATAGGAGACAGGAAATAACATATGTGCGGAAAAAAGGAGTGAACTATGAAGATAAAATGTATAGAGGACATCTGGAGGAAAAAACCCATATCAGATATTAAAGGAATTCATTTTAGCTGAGTAGTAAAAACAAAAGCTAACATGTACCATGTTCCTCATGTGTCAAGAACTGTGCTAAACAGTTTACCTGTGTGTGCTCATGAATTATCTCTGTCTTCTTTAGACAAGTACAATTTTAATCTTCATTTGACAGAGGAGGAAACTGAGATACAGAGCAGTCAAGATATTCGCCCAGACAGTTTATCAGTGGAACCTGAGATCTGAATCCAGCCAGTAATTTTAATCCTTTTTAGTAGCAGGCTCCTTTCCCTCTCTGCACAATGACATTCTTACATAAGTGAAAATTAGTTTCCTGGCAATTTATCTACTTACAGAATATCTAGAACTTATCCCAGGGTTTTCTGTTTCTCATAAGAAATAGCTTAGGAAACCAAAAGCAAACATTCCAACATGGTAAAAACTTAAATGTATTTGACATTTTGTTTGGCTAATCTGATTTATTTACACCAACATGGAATAAAAAAACATGAGCTGGTCAGAAACCAATCTCTTCAGATATTAATCTTTTCAGCCAGACACCAAGACATACAAAGGGAAAACCCTGCATGTCCATCTCCCACATTTCTCCTGATGGATCTCCTGATACATCTTTTCTTAGGTGGAAGGATGACTCACTGCTGGGGCTGAGAAACTAAACTGGGAAGTGTATCACCCACCTTTTGTATGAGAGGGATATGATTAGTGCTAAAGCCCATCCCCATTCTTCATACCACAGCCCCTTCTACTGTCTTTGAGGAAGGACTTAGCATGGTGCAAGGGTTGGATTTGGCAGCATTTCTATGGAACTTGGTTGCCAGATTTTTGGGAAGCCAATGATGGAAAGAAGAGCCAGACTCCTTTTCCTAAATGAAGTGTTCAAGGCCATTTATAGCCTGACTTGGGAAACTGGAGATGGGTGTGCATGAACTTGAATGGCATGTCGAGATGGCAATGGAAGAGATGCCACATGGGTTTAGAGAAAACAGAGACTGTGTCAGCCTCTGAGAATTAGAAAAGCTTAGTGGAGAGGAGTGAAGAAATACATAGGTCTGAGGTGGGCTGAGAAGGCATGGGGAACTGGGAGCATGGGTGTGAGGTGGAAGAAGCACATGGTACGTTGAGGGCCTAATTGTGATGATAATAACCGTAGTTGCCAGTCAGCACCGGCGCTATTGCAGGGCGCTGCTCTCTGGCTGTTAGATACGTCTTCCTAGGACTTCATGAGAAAGAGTAGATACCATCATCATCATAAGTGAAACCAAGTTGCAGAGAGATGAGAGGATGAGAGAGAGACGCCTTGGCCTATTACTATGCCAGATGCATGGTTGGTCCACAACTTTAGAAAACAATCCTCAAGAACCCAGGTCTAATCTATTAAGTCAAGACAATTTCCCCTCAAAATGGTGAGTAACTATGGGAGGAAATCACATGGAACAGCCTGCAGATGACCACTTGGAAAGACTAGTGAATCGTGAGGTAGGAATGGGAAGATGCAGAGTACGCATGCTGAGGGTGGATCTGACTTTGATGCAGCCCAAAACACTCCAGTGGTGGAAAAGGTACTAGAAAGAGGCTTGGAAACTCTTTAAAAAATAGCAAAAAAACAAAAAAAAAAGGAAGAAGAAGAAATAGGACTTAAGTGGGCTGAGAAGAAGCCATGGGGAACTTGGATCGCAGGTGGGAGGTGGGAGAAGCACACGGCACACTGAGGGCCAGTGAGAGGACTAATTTTCAGTAGAGAAAGTAAGAAGGGGAGCAGAGGCGGGTGAGGCAGGGTCCCTGGTTGGGCAGGCAGTGGAGGGCCTTTGTGCTAGTCTGAGGAGTTTGGATTTTCTTATGGGAAAGAAGTCAGAGAAGGTTCTTGAGCAGGAGAGTGGCACATCTTAGAGATCAACTCACAGTCTCTTAACCTGCAGCAGGGTGACCTTCACTTACATTTTACCTAAAAGGCATTTTCCTCCCACAGATCACCTTCCTGCTGGCACAGTGTTCCAGCCCATGCATAGGCTGTGACCAGAACTGGGTGGTCTGAAAACAGACCTGTGCTCATGCCTGGGACTTTCCTCAGGCCCAGCCCTTGTTAGCCAGCTTCTGCTGGAGCCCACAGTGAAAGGTCTACCACCAAGAGTGAGCATCAGGCAGGGCAGCTGCGTTCCGGTGGATGGGCTGTGCCATGAGCAAGAAGCAGAGTGAGGAGGGCTAAAGCCTGGACCATGGTCTGTTTGTCAAGCAATGTGCTCTAGCACAGGCTGCATTCACCTGAGGAAGGGGCAACTTCTATTCTTACAAGGACCTTGGAAGGGCTGGCAGGGGCTCTAGCATGAAAAGAGCCAGTTTGCCAAAATCTCCAAGGGAGGCTGGTGGGAGCAAGATGCATCTCTAGGTCAACACCACTGATCTGGGCGACTTGGGAAAGGCAGTGAGGTGTAACATCGGTGGCAATGGACACCAAGGCAGGAAGCCAGACAGGAATGGGGGGAAGGGGGTATGTCCTGTTGTAGCCAAAACCGTCAGGTGGCCCCCAGCCAAGCATCCATCCACCCATATTCTCACACACATATACTTACTATATGTATTATTTTATTATTACATTGTTACTGTACTATACTTAGGTCAAAAAGATTCTATGATGAAGAATAATAGGGAGAATCTAATGAAGACTGGGGAGAGGTATCAGGCAAGCTGGTGAGTCCTGCAGGATGGATCCACATTAGCCAGGAGATCAGTGAGGAAGAGCCTACGTCAGCAGAATCCAGATCATGCAAGGTATTGGGGGCCATATAGGATTCTGTTTATTTTTTATGAGCACTGAGAAGCCACTCTTGGGAGTATTTTATAAATGCGGGTTCACTGATGAGATCTGCCTTTGAAAAGTTCATCCATTATTCAGAATGGACTAGAAAAGGGCAGGAGTGGGAATAACAGCTGGGGGACTGCAATTTGAAGGAGCAGTCCAGGCAGGAGCTGAGGGCTGACCAAGGTAGTGATGGCAGCAACAGATGGATTCGAGGTATATTCTGACTGATAAGCTGGAGGGAGAGGCAGGATGGGGGCAAACTACCCCCCCCCCCCGACCACCGAGGTGTCTGACTTGAGCCTTCCCCACAAAACTCTAGAGGTATTCCAGAATCTGAGATCCTTGGAAGGCCCCTCTCTACTTGTTGGGTGATCCAGAAAAATTTGGAAACTCCATTTGTTATGGTTACTGTAGACCTTGGCTTGAGGAACACGGGTGTATCTAGAATTGAAAACCTATATTCCTTAAGCTCACATGGTTGAGAGAGGCACAGTGGATGAAGGGTTAGGAGCTGTTGAGGGGGAGGTCCGCAGAGCAGCAGAGGACATAAGAAGTTTTTTATTTCAAGGATTTGCCTTGAAAAGTTGAAAAAACATCTACCTATCTACATAAATCAAACCACAGCATGTAGCTTTCTGGTAACTGTTGGGTTTTGCATGGAATATATTCCCAAGTGTTTAGTTACCAATGAATATAAACTCTGGGTCTTGTTCCATTTTTAGAAGCCATGGAAAGCATGTAGGTATGAGTCAATGGACAGTGAGCTGTAACCTCTGTAGTTCTTACTGGATATGTAAATTTTACCTATTACTCAAATAAGGAGTGAGGAATTAGACTCATTAACTGCCACCCTCTAACCCAGCCAGAACTGCCGGCTGTGATAAGCAGGGTCTGTTCACTGGTTCTCAAGGTTTCTAGTCCTTTAGGATCCTTTGTGGATGGACATGGCGTCTACATTCTCATAAGAAATTTTTGTTTCCCAAGAGCAAGTATTGGGAGCTGCCTGAGAGGGGCCACCTGGCCTTATGGATCCCTGTCCCCGTGGAGCCTGGCCCGTGCCTTGCTCCTAGGAGATGCTTAATGGATGATTGCAGAGTGAAGGAGCAGCCCTCTGGATATTTATAATATCTGGATATTTTTGGGATAGTTATCCCATGTAAATAACTAGTCAGCTGTCGTCCAAACTCACCTCTTTTTGTCCAGTGACTTGTAGAAAATGGCAATAATCATCCTGAATGGAAAGAAATTTGGCTTTTCCCATCCCTTCAGCATCCTTAAGATTAGTCATGCTCTCTTGAAAACACTGCTCAGCCACATCTGAAGAAAAGCATCATAACAACAACTTTGAAAACTGCTTGCAGTTTTGAAATGGAAACAATAAATATGCTTTTAGTGGTGTGCACTCTTTGGAGATATTTAATATTTTATAAAGTATTTGGACCAAAGAACCCAGTGAAAGAAACTGTCTTTTGCCTATTAATCTGCCTGTTTTATCAGAAAAGATTAGATTTCAGAAGGATGTGGCAATTTACTTTCCTTGGTTTCCATACATCTGAGCTCCCCTAGGGCAACAGTAAGAAAAGTTAATGCAAATGGGGAAATTTTACCCCAGACCTGAACACGTAGATACGTTTTCCAGTTGATTAACTTCTAATTCTTCCTTTAACTCTGCTTGCTCCTCACTGAGGTTAGGACTCCAAGGATCCACTTACTTTAATGCACTCTGATTGTAATCTTGGAACATAGTTTTATGACATTAAAATTTAGGAAAATATGGCTGACATGCTGCTGAAGGAAGAAACCCAACCATTCAAACACTTAAACACATTGGTTATAATATAAAAAAAATATTAAAAAATATATGCCAATCTTGAAAGCAAGAAGGAAAAAACCTCAGTTATGGAAAAATGAAGAAGGAACTAAAAGCCAGAGCAGTGAGTGGGTGGGAGCTGAAACTGAATGGTCCACACCAGCATTGGAAAAAAGGTATATTCTGTAAGGCTGGGATTTTATAAGCCTGAGCAGGGCTGGAGATGAGGCCTGAGGCCTGAGGCCTGTGTGTGGTAGAAAGATACAATGGCTGCCTGCAAAGAGCCTGTGTAATGGCAGAAATCTAAGATGACCCCAAATGACCCTCACTCTTTTGATTATGGGTAGGACTTATGAATATTAGTCCTGCGATGAGGTTATTTATATGGCACAGTTGACTTCATGAAAGCAAGATGAAAAAGGGCTAATCACATGAGCCCTTTAAAAGCAGTCTTCTTCAGCTGGTGGGAGAAAAGGCAGGCAGAGAGATTCAAAGAGTGAGAGAGATTTGACAGAAGTAGGCTCTCCATTGCTGGATGGAGGGAACCGAGAGTGAGGTTGCTAGAAGCAGAAAGAGGCTCCTGGCCAACAGCCAGCAAGAAAATGGGGACTTTGGCCCTACAATCCCAAGGAACTGAATCCTGCTAGTAATAGGCATGAGCTTGGAAAAGGACCCCATGGTGCAAATGAGAATATAGGTGGCTGACAACTTGATTTTAGCCTAAGCAGAGGAGCCAGTCTTACTGTGCCAGACTTCAGACTGCAGAACTGTGAGTTCATGAATGGGTGGGTAAGAAACTGTAATCTGTTACGCAGCAAAGGAAAACTAATAGTGTCAGAAATACCTAAAATGGAGGGAAGAGCAATTGCCCTGGTCCAAGGTGAGACCTCAGGACTGTCCCTCCGGAGACTATCCTTGGCTAGAGAAATAATATCTGAAAGAAACTGGGATGCCTCACATGGGGTGTGCACATGGGAGGCCTGAATTTGCATCATCTACTTGGTTTGGAAATTCTGAACCAAGAAATTAACATAGAAACTAGTCTGAAAATGAAAGAATTATAGGGCTTCATTCAGGGGTCGGCAAACTTATTCTGTAAAGGACCAGATGGTAAATATTTTAGGCTTTGGGGGCCATATGGTCTCTTGTTCCAACTATTAACTCTGCTGTTGCAGCATGAAAGCAGCGAGAGATGATACAGAAATGAATGAGCCTGACCGTGTGCCATGAGAACTTTACCAAATGAATAGTGAGCTAGCTTTGGCCCACAGGCTGGAAGTTTGTTGACCCCTGCTCTAGCAGAGGAAAGTGTGATGTTTTCTTCCGCAGGGAATGTGGGACTACCACTGAGGCACCTGGTGGAGATAGGGATGATCTCATGGTGACACATGACTAGTATATAATGTTTGCTGGGGAACATGATCAGAAATATACAGTAGTCTATTTGACATTTCCATTTGGAAATCATATGTGTACTCTGTGGTGCAAATACATATGAGCAAAAAGGTAAAACTATCTTTTGATCCTTTAGATTTCCCCTATATTTGGTTATTTCCCCTTTATCACCTCTAATTTTGTATTTGTATTTTCTCCCTATTTTCCTGATTGGGCCAGTAAGTGTTTTTATTTATTTTAATATCTTTCCCAAAGAATCAGCCCTTGGATTCATTTTTCTCCTACTGTGATGTGAATGCTGAAGGAGCCGCCATGACCGTGGCACTCCAGAACTTACAAGGAGCAAGAACCGGGCCGGCCTGGGCTGAGCGTGGTTCCAGAGGCAGGAGAGCGAGTGGGAGAGCGCGCAGGCTGCCTGCATTCAGGTTCAGGCTCTGCTGCTTTCCAGCTGTGTGACTCACACGGTGGGGCTCAGTTTCCTCACCTGAGAAGGGGGACATTGTACTAGTGCCCCCCTCATAGGGTTGTTGTAAGGAGCAAATGGGTTAATGCCTACAAATACCTGAAGATATGCTTGACACCTTGTCAGTGCTCAATAAATTGTAACCATTTTAATTTCAGGGACAGTTTTGAGAATTGTCGTTATGGGCCTCCTTCCTAGGACCACCCATTCTAGGTACGCTGGAAGCAGAGATGACATCAAGAGGATGTGAACACTATGTAAACAGACAGAGTGGCCAAGAGGCACAGGAAACTGGGTTCATGTGCAGATACACAGCCCTGCATGCCTCAAGGGCTCTGAGAACACATCTGAGATTCACAATGAGAATGTAGGGTCTGGAGAAATGATTCAAGGACACACCATGTGATCTGTTTTTAGCAAGGAGAGTAGTCAATACTTGGGAAATGGTCTGCCAAATCTAGTCAACCTAAAGGAAACATAGGTCTGAAATCAAGTAAATTTTGTTTCTCTGTAAGATTTACTTTGCTTGGAATTTAGGGAGTTACCAGACAGAAGCGGGAATTCTGCTGAGAGGTGTTGCCTTCTAGAGAGGTCTGAGTGAGGTTACTTCTGGAGTTTGTAGCTAGACAGAAGTCGATTGAACTGGAGTCCCCTCGTCCACTCTTTCAGTGGGGGTCTGTCCACTGCCAGACATGCAGATAGAGTTCCAGAGAATTACTCAAAATGTTCTCTTGGTAGGAGAAAGTACTATCAGATGGAAAATGTTACATCTCCTTACTTGTAGCTGACTCATGGGAGAACACATTACAGATTCAGTGTTCAAATCAAGTACTAACTTGGGCTACTCTGATAATCTGATGACAGTAAATGTGGGGACGATATGGCGTTTATTTTGTTGATTCTAAAAGCATTACAGAGATGAACATTTCATACTTAAAAATTAATGGGGATATTCAGGAGTGGAACACTCTTGATATTTTAATTTTCTGTCTAATTGGGAATTAACCAAAGAAGGTAACTGAGTCTTTTTTTTTAAGAGTAGAAATCTTTCTGGGTCTCTCAGCCTTGTTCCTCCGGAGATGAGCCCTTAGTAAAGACCAGCAGATGTGAAGGGCATAGGAAGAAGCTGGGCTGAACAGATAAATACTGAGTTTCAGATCCCAGGTTTTGGCAGACCAGAGGTGCCATGCCCAGTTGGAGGAGGAGAGCGAAAAGATTTCCCTCTCCTTCCCGGGCCATGAGCCCGTCTGTCAGACAGAGGCGGACATAACCACACTTGATACCTTTCTGGCCCCTTTCCTGTAATGATCTAGTATTCCTTCCCGTGGAGGTCACATGCTGACCAACTGCCCCCAAAAGCACCCCATTTAGGCTGGTCCCCAAGACCTGAGGGCCACACACTCTTTTCTGTTAGTGTAGCTGCTCTTGCAGGGATGCTGGGAGACAGGAGGCTGCTTGGCCTAACTTAAACTAGGGCATAAGTGGCTCCTGACTTCTAACTCAGGGAGACCTGTTCATATTTTCCAGAGGATGCTTGTTAGCACATACTGGAAGAGGGAGGGGAAGGGAGGGACGAAGGAAGGGAGGGGAGGGAGGAAGGAATTTATTACTTAAACTAAGGCAGTGTGGCTAATGCAGTGAGTCCATTTTAGAGTCCTCGGTTTCTTCAAAAGGCCAGTTTCTCCCACTCCATTCCTGAAAAGTCTCTAGTCAGAGCAGAGGTCTGGATGTCAGACTGGGCGTGGGGTGTCTGAGAGCTGTTGTCACAGGTAAGTTGACTACATGTCAGGCATCATATCAGGACCCTCGTATATCAGAGCAGCCTAGAGCCTGGGACAAGAAGAAGGTCTAGGGAATTCACTGCGTGTGCCTTCCCTGCCTGTAAATATGAAACCACTTTATCTTTACCTTGGACATAGGAAAACTCCTTTACTGCAAGACCCTGACTTATTTCCCTTACCTCTCCACACCCTCCAAATTAGCTTTCTGACCTATGAGCCATATGATTGGTCTTTGAGTGGAGAGCAAATGTGTCCTCTTACTACAGCTAAGGAAAGACTCCCTATTAAGAAGTGTCTGTTCTCCTGAGGGCAGGCATCCCCTAGGAGGTCCACTGGAGACAAGTGACAACAGGATTTCCAGAGCAACAGTAGGTCACAGCAGGCTGGGATGCCACCTCGCAGCCTGGACCTTGTGCCCTGAAGCTGGGTGTGGGGGTCACAAAGAGTCAGCAGTTTCAGCACTCTTACACATGGCCATCCTAACTAAAAACTTCTAGAATACTCTGCAACCTGACGCTGGTGGCCTTGGCAGAAGATGAGGTCATTTTCTAAAGCACAGGGGCATGACTAAGCTTGTAAATCTGAGCCCTGGTGGCACAGGTGTTCCAAGGCCATTAATCTTCCCCTATTCTCATTCCAACTGAATGTTTAGGCTGTCTGTGAGTTAGAGCAAGGGAGGAAGTGTGGCCCGGTGGCAGGGAAGCGTAGCGTACCCAGAGGCCCTGTCAGACAGCATTCTATATGTTCATTCACAGGCAAAAGAAAACAAGCCTTCATTCAAAGAGCAAGAGGAATGTGGGGTTATGATTGGACACATTGGAGGTCAGGAGGCTTTTAATTAAAATAAATTCCAGTAACCCTGGGCTCATTATCTTGAGGCTGTCCTAAGGCAAGAGCTGGAACAGTGAGGACAACTGTCATTAAGAGGGAGGCCTGCTTGTACAATGTGACAATTATCTTTTGTAACAGTCTTGGGAAATAGTCTGTACTCTACCAACTGCAAAAGCATTATGGACACCAGGGAATTTGAAAATGGAAAGTCTCAAATCCCCGCCTGGCATTAACCCAGAGCAGCACCATCAACCCAGTGAACAGACTGAACCCATTTAGGCCCTGCTGGGAGCTGCTACGTGGGCCCTGCACAGGCAGCTGCCCTGAAGCTCCCTGCTGGCCTCTGGTGGGCAGGAGAGGTGGGTGGTGGCCCATGAGGGTAGCCTGAGGACATATGAAGCCCAGGACAGGCTCTCTCCTCATGGTAGGGTCCTCAGTGGTCCACACTGGAGACCCTCTTCAGGAGAAACGCTTTTACAGGGCCTGGACACTGCCTCTGGGAGCCACAGCCATGCTGCTCACTAGCCGTGTGGTCCTGGGGACGCATGGCCATCTCTGGGAGCAGGTTTGCACCGGCTGAGTGAGGTGACTGAGATGGTGGCAGGCGGGCTGAGGCTCACCCAGGACAGCCTGGCACCATGTGCTCAGTCACCACGGAGCTCTGCCTGGGTCGAAGGTCCTCCCTACCAGGACGCTGTCCTAAAATCCGTTTTGAAGCCAAGTCAGGGTATAAATAACATAGGTTTTTCTGAGAAATTTCTGAATAGGAATTATTAGCCAGCACAAAGTGAAAACCTAGAGCCTCATAAAGACGGTTATCATAGAGCACATGCACTTCACCCTCCCTAGGAGAGGAGCTAGGCCACAGACATTGCTCTCAGACACAAGATGAGAGGCAGATCTCAAGTGAAGCCTCATGTGGTTTCAGCTCTGCCCTAGGTTGTCCCTCTGTGAAGAAAGACCAACAGCACAGCCTCAGGGTGAGGAAGAGGCCACCCCTTCTACTCCTCAGCTGGCCCCAAGAGCTGCCATGCCCTGCAGCCCCCACCTGCCCATCTTCCAGGGCTTCTGGCTCCCTGGACCTCCAGGGATGGGGTGCCCACAATGACACTCGCTCTCTGGTTCTGGAGTGTGGCTAAGCAGGCAGTGCCTGATCTCTACAGGCCTTGCTTTGCCTCTAACTTGCAGAGTGACCTTGGACACACATTGGACCCCAATACTCTAAATGGGATGTGGCTTACGGTGGTTTCCCAGGATTCTAGGGGGGCATCCTACTTGGTGGAACAGAACAAGGGGCTTCTTTTCCTTTATGGATTCATTTTCTGCATCTTCCCCTTTCTCCCCTGGCCTGTAGAGCACAGAGCAGGTGTGGACCGTGCCATTTGCTTGGGGTGCTCAGAGGCAGGCAAGACTCAGGCAGGCTGGGCATTTTGTAATAAGAAATGGGCCCTGAGTAGGAGCTGAGGGAGGGTCTCTTAGAGCATGCAGGGCTCAAGGTGGATGGGAAGGCTGAGGAGGAGGGGACAGAGGTGGGTGGGTGAGGCCAGCAGTGGCTTCCACTCGTTTGGACCAGAGGGACTGCACCACAAGCCCCACTTGGGGGTGTTAGGCTGGAGGTAGGGCAAGGGGGGCAGCAGGGGCAGCCCAGAGGGGCTGGGGGAAGTGAAGGGCCCTGTTATGTCAGGAGCCCACCAGAGCTGAGCATGTGCACATGCCAGAGGCCGTCTGACTTCTGCCTCTCAGGGAAACACAGGGCCCAAGGAGCCCCTCAGTCACCTGGTGAGCAGGGCCATGGGCTAGCATGGAGCAGGGCCCAGCACTGGGGCAAGCTGAACAGGCAGGCCACAGGAGGAAGAGTTGACAAAAAGGAGGGTCACGCTGGGTAAAAAAAAGGGGACTCTTTGTTGGGATACAGTGTCTACCTTCAGATACTGACGTATTTCATGTCTACTATATAAAATGTGGGGAGAGGCTGGACAAGTGGGGGATGGGGAGGTGTACATATCTGTGCACAGGGAATTCTATCTCAGGAACGCACCCCAGGTTCATGAGGCTGGTTTGTATCACCAGGAATCCCACCCCATGACCCCAGGACTCCGACAGGGCAGAGCCCATTCAGTTCTGCCATCTCTGGACCCTGCAGAGCTCCCCAGCCTGCTGGAGTCCAGGCCACAGATGGGGCCACTTCCAAACAAGGCCGCCTATGCTCAGCAAGCTCTGCCTCTCAAAGGCTTACACTGAAATGTACTTGGCTTCAGCCCATTTCATTTTAATATCCTTTAGAAGAAGAGTTATAAACACAAGGCCAGTGCCCTGAACACTTAGCAGTTGGAAGAGCTGTTAATACCAAGTTTGTCTATGGCTGCTTTGGGAAACTGGCCAGGCTCAGGTTAGTGACATTCCAGGAGCCTGAATTGGGAGTCCTTATGCAATCACAATCCTTCGTGACTTCTAGGGCAGTTTTGTCTGCATAAGGCATTCAGGGAAGACACAGAGCAAAGGGATTAGCTTGAGCATGGAGGCTGAAACACACTGGCTTTTCGTCCAGTAGCCTTTTGTTTTAGACGGCAATACCTTCAATGGGCATTCAGCAAGCAGGCTATGGAGAATCCCTCAATGAGAAATTTTTCTCGTTAGCAATTCTTTAGAACAAACAAAAAAACTGTACTCATCACAGAAGGGTTCTGCACAGGAGAGCAGAGCTGAGAGCCCTGTGCACACTGATTTCCTTGGCACCCCAGGGGAGCATGCAGATTTGGTCCCAGGGGATCTCCTTACTTGTTAGGACAAAGGTAAGTTCTAAATCTCCCCTTTCCTTTCCTCTTGCTGGAGGCAGCAGAGGCCTGGAGAAACTTCAGCCCTTGGTGGGTTTCTCCAGTTCCCATTGTGGACACATTGGCCAAGGGAGGAGACAGCAAGGGAAAACCAGACACCTTGACAGACAGTGGGAATGCACCTTCCTCTTCCTACTGCAGCTCCTGGCTGGGTGGGGCCTGGCTCACCCCTGCTTCCGGACAGAAGCTGGTTCCATGCATGTAACACAGGACACAGGACACATCCTCTGGGCCTGCACTGCATTAGGCACTTGCTGGTAGGAGACAGAACAAACTGTATCTCATAACACTGGCCCTGCCAGCCCATTTTCCCACATTTGCCACCAAGGGAATGAGGATTCTGATAGCAGCAGTTTTCGAACAGGTTAACATGGGAATTGTTTGGGGTTTCTCCTTGCTTTTATCTGTTTCTGACATGCCCATTTAAACGGTTTGTTTGAGGCCTTAAGGGTGAGGGAGGCGTCCTCTCTGCACCTGTTCAGGGCTTCATGTTGCTGCCTGGCAAGCAGCTGCTTCGATTCTACAGTTGCGCTGCCTGCCCAACCTCCTCGCTTTGCCTTAACTTGCCTGTAAAGCTTCAGTAAACGTTCTTCCTACTGGCATCAAGGAGATAAGACATGTCAAGTGTCTTCTGATTAGTAGAGAAGGGCTTGTCCAGGAGACTGACAGGGGCTTTGTCCATTTTGGGAAGAGCCGGGAGTGGAGAGAATACGGCTGACAGAACTTCCTGGTGGGGAGAGCTGGCCAGTGGTGACAGCTCATTTGTAAAACAGGAGGCACAGCTGGTCAAAGGATTGAGTGAGCATGGTTGAGAGCACCAGCACCTGCACACAGGGGTCTCTCGACTGCCGCCACTGTTGTCACTGTTGTTAATGTTATTCTATGATTCCTGCAGGTTTCAAGGCCCTGAGGTCTCTACTGCTTATGTTCCAAGCAACGAATCCTCTGGGCCTCACAGAAGTGACCCCCTTCCCTAATCTAGAAGGCTAGTTGCATCTGAACTCCCTGCTCCTGCAGAAAGTCTTCTTCTGATCGTTCCATCCTTACACTCCTATATTTCAAATTCTGACTTGCAAGTTGGCTTTTAGGTTGCAGAGGGTGAGCTGAGAGTGAATGCATGCTCCTGGACTGGCCCCTTCCCACTGGCACCCCAATCCTCTGTCTCTGCACTGCC
This sequence comes from Smutsia gigantea, assembly GCA_032199065.1. Classification (NCBI taxonomy): domain Eukaryota; kingdom Metazoa; phylum Chordata; class Mammalia; order Pholidota; family Manidae; genus Smutsia; species Smutsia gigantea. The sequence goes on along the minus strand of JAVSCE010013159.1, from coordinate 11,716 downwards.
TGTGCTTGTCTCATGTCCCCTGTTTGTCCCAAACACTCCAGAATCTTCAGCAGGCCTAAGTGGAGAGGGGACATGTGCAGCGCCAGTCCTTATAACATGGAGCTCAAGAGCGCAGGTTCGAATTGGCCACTCCCTGGCTATTTGAGTCCTTGAGGAAATTACCTAAATTTTTCTATGCTTCTGTTTCTCCAACTGAAAACTGGAAATACTTGTACCAACCTTAGAGCACTGTTGTGAGGATTAACTGAGTTAATAAATGTAGCGTGGTTGGAACCATCCCAGTATTAGCCATTATTACTGTGAGGTCATTAAATTCTCATGGACCTTATTATCTGTATCAAGTAGGTATTACTGCCATTCTCAATTTACAGGAGAGGCAATACCAATACTATATTTAGACTGGAAAACTTTCAGAATACATCTATAATTGGATTGTTTGATTCTGTAAATCATGCAGAGCAGAGTGGCCCAATTTTGCAGCTGTAGGAAGAAACATTTTACACCACAAATTCTATTGGTCCCCACCCAATCCATACATTCATTAAGAGTGTATAGTGAGCACTAGGTGAGATGCTGGCAAACCAGAATCTCTCTAGGCAAAGTTGGTTTTGGGGCCTTGGCCTCCTCCAGCTGTTTGGTAATCTCTTCAGAACAGACTCCCCTCCAGTTGTCTCGACCCACGAGCCCTTGAGAAAGCAGGAAGGATCTGAGAACTACTTGTTACACTGAGGGGTTAGGTGGCCAGCCGTCACACTTGTGCTTCGCACAGAGCCTAAAACATACTTTAGTTACCATCAATTACAAATTGATTCCACATAAAATTTCATATTTCTGCCTTCTCTTGAAAAAGCAAATCTGCCAATATAGGCCTGTCTTCCATCTGACAGCAAAGGGCTGGAGCTGAGCAACAGCTGCTCACTTTTGACAGGGCTTAGGCTCCTCCCACTTGCCGCAGTCCCCACTCCTCCACATCATCTCCTTTGTATTACAGCCAACAGCTAGTTGCCATTTCTAATTATGCCTGCTGCTACTGTTTTCTAATAACCACCCACTTCACCCACATTGCTTACTTAGTTCCTATAGACATTAAGACTTGTGACTCTTGCTTTTCTAGGGGTTTCCATCAAACATGCACTTGGATTTTAAATGTCTTATTAATAGTTGTGGAATGTAAGGTTCTTTTCTCCTATTAAAGGAATTTTAGGTGCCAATAAGCTGGTCAAAATGTTGACTCTTTGAAGGTCCTGAAGTTTGATTGCTATGTGTAGAGTGTTCTAGGGAGAGAGGATCAGAAAGGTCACCTGCCTTCTCTATCCCCAGACAGGCTCCTCCAGCTCTGAAAAGGTGCTCAAAGCTCTAGGAGAGCAGGATGAGGGGTCTGCAAAATAGGACAGACAGAGGGATAAACACTGGTGCCCCTTAAGCCAGTTCTTCCCTGGACTGGAGCCCCCGCCTGGTCCAGGGATCTCTGCAGACCAGGCTGCTGACTGAGACATTCCCTTCATCTTCTCCCACCCGCCAGCCTCCTCATCTTAGCCCAACTCTTGCTCCTGAACCCTAACCACAAGCATTCCAGATAGTAATTTTAGGCATCCCGACACATTGGACCTTATTTTACTGCAATACATAATTGTTTTTATCAGACATCTTGGAATACACACCTAGGCCTTCTTTCTGAGTTACACTCTGTTTCTGAATATTTTGACCAAAAAAAAAAGCCACTAGAATGCATGTTCTCTGCCAATAGTGGTATATTGTATGCTCTGAGCCCAGGATGGTGGATTGAAGAACTCCCTGAGCTTGTGTCTCTACCTATTCTTGGGGCTAAGAAAAACCGTGTGAGTCATAAATGGCAACTTCCTTTTGGAATCCTGAAGCTATAAGTTCATCCTGATTGAAAGCTCAGTCCTGGGAGAGTCTGGAGGCTGGCATTTCAGCAGGCCAGATCCGTTGCCAAAGTAGCTCCACAACAATCTTTAAAAATAGATCACCTTTGAAAGCAGAGCAGATTTCCCTGTAAGCCCAGTACAGCTTCTCTAGGGCTTTTAATAGCTATGTATGGATGAAGACTCACTGTATTTCAAAGTAAAAGATTAGAGGAAGGCTGAACAGGGATAGAAATCAAAGGGCTCTGGCGAAACTAACAGAGTGGCACAGCTAAAGATGAGCAGGTAAAACCGGAGGCTCTCTGAAGGGCCTATGTCACAGCCTGTCCACATGTTCATCTACCCTAAAGGCAGCCAGCTTACACACCCAGGAGCATGCAGGACAGGCAGGGAGTGGGCCGTGCCCTCTACCAACAGAAAAGGCTCTCTCTCACCATGGTGCTCGGGCCTCCCAGAAGTGACGGCAGCACGGGCGGCAAAGTGTGCAGAGACTGCTGCCTCCTCTTGAGAGGGGTTTTTGCTCAGGACAATGAGATGGGCCTGTCACAGAAAGAAGAAACACATTTGTTTACATGCCTGGCAGCAGCAACTGTTCCTGCAGAGATAAGCAGGAAGCCAAGGAACTTCCTAGCAAGCTGGACAATCCGATTTATGTAGAAGCACAATCAACTCTTAGAGAGCTGGATTTTAAAAGCATTGCATATTGAAGAGAAAAGCACTGGACACTGAGTCCAGATGGCTTGATGCTGTGGCCAGGGCCTATCACTAAGGAACATTTAAAAGTCTCACCTCCTATGAGTGTACTATCAGCAGAGGAGGGTGGGGGTGGGAGGATTCTAGGATTAAAAAGTGCCAGTGTTGTGCAGAGAAAGTTGGCAAGCATAGTCCTTGCCCACTGGTCAGCCCAGAAAGGGGGACCTACCTGTGGGGTCAGCAGACTCACCCACAGAAACCCAGAGCGCCCCCCAAGCCTGACCCACCAAGCCTGTTCTCCTGTACCCTCTGAAAACCAGCCCAGTGGAGCTGTCCAAGCACCAGCAAGGGCTCAGTTCCTTGAGAAAGAAAGCCCATTTTAAAATTCTTTAAGAAAAAAGCAAAACAAAACCCTATGATCCTATGGATATAAAATAAAAGTAATCCTTTCAAATAAAATACAAAACACATCCCTTCAAATAACAAAGATATTAAATAAATAAGTAAGTAAAAGATAAAGTTACTACTCATCTGTCTGTCAACATCTGGAATTTTTAAAATTCTATTAGTAATATATTTATATTCATCCAATAAGCAGATACTTATGGACTGCCTCCTACAGGAAAGGCATGGGCTAGAATGGATGGACAGCACAGAAAGAAATGTGGGGTAAATAACGGTCATCGAATGCACTAATGTACGATGGTAGGTAGCTGAAAACTGATTGCCAAAGAGTGACAGAAATACTAAAATAAGACCACGAGATTAAAGGAGAGAAACAATAGATTGGGATATGCAAAATATAGTACAACTAAGGTGTAGGCTGCATTTTAATTCTTTTTCATTTGTGATGTCAATTTTTTCTTGACAGTTTTTATTATCCTCATTTCATAGATGAAAAAACTGAGGTTGCTGAATTGAGTGACTTGCCCAAGATATCTCACAGCTAACAAAGGATGGAGGTGAGACTCTGAACTTGACACTCTGACTTTACACTTGCTTTTCTTACCACGTCATGAATGTGGCCACCCTTGTGCTGGCCCAGGGTGGTAAACATCACTAACTGAGGCTGGCATGCTCCCCAGAGCACCCTGACTCAGCCTCCATAAGCTATGACTTATCCTGGAGAGCTGGCTTAGGAGATAAAGCCCTACCACTAGAACCTTCTAATCCAGACCAAGCAGTGAGACAGCAAAGCCATGGAGACTTGGTCCTCCGATGACCAGCTCAATGTGTTTCTAAGATGGAAATCAGGGTAGACCCTAGAGTGTTGCCTCATTTGTCGTATGTTATAGTCAACTGAGTTGCCGGTTCTAGACTTTTTATCATGGGTGTACTCCAAATCAAGATCATTAGTAATAACTTTTATTGTTGTGCTAGAATAATCAGATTTTTGTATTCATAATGCTAGCAATATCCTTTGTTTTAAAACTACTTTTCTTATTATAAGATATAAATAAATTGAAAAAGTGATTTGGTGACACCCAAATTAGTCGTTTTCCTTGATTTGGCCTGAAGCTGACTCAAAATGCTTCTCAATTAGTAGGCATTTTAAAAAGCAACTACATGTAAGGAAAGACAATAGAAGCCACAGGGATAGAGTCAAAAGACTGCATGTTCAGGGTTTGGGGAAAGGAGAACAAGAGAGAGGAAAAGCCTGCCCCACTTCCCATGCAAATTGAATCCTGTTTACTTTGTGTTTCCCACTGGTTCACTATCTCCCAAACCACTATTTCGAAGAGCATCCTGTGATGTCAGAAAAGATTTAACTCATATTGTTACAAAGACTTTTTTTTTTCTTTTATCAAATGTACTCATAGCAGTACAACACTCCCCCTCCCCCTTGGTAACTACTAGTCACTTTTCAGTGTCTGTGAGTCTAATGCTGTTTTGTTCTTTCTGTTTTGCTTTGTTTTTATACTCCACAAATGAATGAAGTCATATGATATTTGTCTTTCTCCACCTGGTTTATTTCACTGAGCATAATACCCTCTGGCTCCGTTGTTGCAAATGGTAGGATTTGTTTTCTTCTTATGGCTGAATAGTATTCCGTTGTGTATATGTACCACATCTTCTTTATCCAGTCATCTATTGATGGACACTTAGGTTGCTTCCATATCTTGGCTATTGCAAACAGTGCAGCAATAAACATAGGGGTGCATATATCTTTTTGAATCAAGGATTTTGTTTTCTTCGGGTAAATTCCTAGGAGTGGAATTACTGGGTGAAATGGTATTTCTATTTTTAGTTTTTTGAGGAACGTCCATACTGCTTTCCACAGCAGCTGCACCAATTTACAATTTACTGTAAATTGTAGGAGGGTTCCTATTTTTCTGCACTTTTGCCAGCATTTGTTATTTCTTGTCTTTTGGGTAGTGGCCATTCTAAACAGTGTGAGGGGATATGTTACTGTGGTTTTAATTTGCATTTCTCTGATGATTAGTGATGTGGAGCATCTTTTCATGTGCCTGTTAGCCATTTGTATTTCTTCTTTGGAGAAGTGTCTGTTCAGGTCCTTTGCCCATTTTTTGATCAGGTTATTTGATTTTTGGGTGTTGAGGAGTGTGAGCTCTTTATACATTTTGACTGTTAACCCCTTATCAGATGAGTCCTTTACAAATATATTCTCTCATACTGCAGGATGCCTTTTTGTTCTGCTGATGGTGTCCTTTGCTGTACAGAAGCTTTTTAGTTTGATGTAGTTCCACTTGTTCATTTTTTATTTTGTTTCCCTTGCCCAAGGAGATGTGTTCAGGAAAAAGTTGCTCATGTTTATATTCGTTACAAAGACTTTTAACATACAGTATTTTAGATTGACCAAGACTCAAATTCAAGTTCAAAAAGATTTTATATTTTGCCTCCACTCAATATTATAATTCAAGGAAATGTAAAAATATGTGTCTATCAAAATTATTTTCAAATGAATAATTACATGTTCTGAAAGTTCTGTAAGTTGCCTTTTGCCTTGGAGAAACAAAAATTTTCCAAGAGCAAAAATGCTCAAGAAAGTGGATCGTGAAAGCTTAGGGGATCTGAACTTATCACAAAATCTTTATAACCTCAATATTTTTCTGTGTGAGATGCTCATATAAACAAACGTTCAATATTTATTTTTCACTTCAGAAACTCAATCCGTGATCTAATTTATAATTGGATGTACATGAAGCTTCTAAACACCATATGCTGGAGGGGAAAAGGGGGTGGGATAGGGAACCCAGGCAGTTTTAATTGTGCAAGATTAGCATCTCATTTATTTAGCAAAATTTAATTATCTTACTCAGTTTGATTTATCTTAATTCTTAAATGCTTTCTATATGCCAGATATTGATGCTGACACTAGGAATTCACACACACAAAAATCAGACCAAGCAACCCTTCCCACCGAGGAAGCCCAAGGAGAAGAGCACAGGGTGCCAAGGCGAGGGGCTTCACCATCAGAAACAGAGCAAGAGAGGCAGCCTGTGATGGAACTGGAACGCTGCAGTGTAGGGGAGGGAGTTCGGCTTTCAGTAGGGTGCAACCCACCTGCACTGACTATGCAGGGAGGAGCTGAGGGAATAAAATCCCTATTCCTTTGTTCTTTTCTCTCCTTCCATGGTCAAGGCTTTATACCTCCCAGCCAGAGAACAAGGGGGCCCACTGTCGCTGTACTTTAACAGTCAGCTCTGGGGCACAGAGGTGAGCAGGCTGCAGAGTGGAGCCAAACAAACAAACTAAAGTATCCAACAGTGGTCCACCTAGACACTGTGGCTTCTCAGGTTTTTTTTTTTTTTTTTTTTTTAATATAATTTATTTTATTAATAATAATTTACAATTGTGCAATATTACGATTATTAAACCACTCTTCATCAGGTCCCCCCACCAACCCCATTACAGTCACTGTCCATCAGCGTAGTGAGATGCTATAGAATCACTACTTGTCTTCTCTGAGCTGTACTGCCCTCCCCGTGCGCCCCCAACATTACATTTGCTAATCGTAATGCCCCTTTTTCCCTCTTATCCCTCCCTTCCTGCCCATTTTCCCCAGTCCCTTTCCCTTTGGTAACTATTAGTCCGTTCTTGGGTTCTGTGAGTCTGCTGCTGTTTTGTTCCTTCAGTTTTTTTCCTTTGTTCTTATACTCCACATATGAGTGAAATCATTTGATACTTGTCTTTTTCGGCTTGGCTTATTTCACTGAGCATAATACCCTAGCTCCATCCATGTTGTTGCAAATGGTAGGATTTGTTTTCTTCTTATGGCTGAATAATATTCCATTGTGTATATGTACCACCTCTTCTTATCCATTCATCTACTGATGGACAATTTAGGTTGCTTCCATTTCTCTTGGCTATTGTAAATAGTGTTGCAATAACACATAGGGGTGCATCTGTCCCTTTTCAAATTGGGCTGCTGCATTCTTAGGTAAATTCCAGGAGTGGAATTCCTGTCAAATGGTATTTCTATTTTGAGTTTTTTGAGGAACCTCCATACTGCTTTCCACAATGGTTGAACTAATTTGCAGTCCCACCAGCAGTGTAGGAGGGTTCCCTTTTCTCCACATCCTCGCCAACATTTGTTGTTGTTTGTGTTTTGGATGTTGACCATCCTCACTGGTGTGAGGTGATATTCATTGTGGTTTTAATCTGCATTTCTCTGATGATTAGCGATGTGGAGCATCTTTTCATGTGCCTGTTGGCCATCTGAATTTCTTCTTTAGAGAAGTGTCTATTCATGTCCTCTGCCCATTTTAATTGGATTATTTGCTTTCTGTTTGTTAAGGTGCATGAGTTCTTTATATATTTTGGATGTCAACCCTTTATCAGATACGTTTTTTATGAATATATTCTCCCATACTGTAGGATGTCTTTTTGTTCTACTGATGGTGTCCTTTGCTGTACAGAAGCTTTTCAGCTTGATATAGTCCCACTTGTTCATTTTTGCTTTTGTTTCCTTGCCCGGGAGATATGTTCATGAAGAAGTTGCTCATGTTTATTCAGGAGATTTTTGCCTATGTTTTTCTAAGAGTTTTATATTTCATGACTTACATTCAAGTCTTGATCCACCTTGAGTTTACCTTTGTGTATGGGGCTAGACAGTAGTCCAGTTTCATTCTCTTACATGTAGCTGTCCAGTTTTTCCAACACCAGCTGCTGAAGAGGCTGTCATCTCCCCATTGCATATCCAAGGCACTTTTATCAAATATTAATTGACTGTATATGTTTGGGTTAATGTTTGGATTTTCTATTCTGTTCCACTGGTCTGTGGGTCTGTTTTTGTGCCAATACCAAATTGTCTTGATTACTGTGGCTTTGTAGTAGAGCTTGAAGTCAGGGAGTGTAATTCCCTGTTTGATTCCTCCTTCTCAGGATTGCTTTGGCTATTCGGGGTCTTTTGTGGTTCCATATGAATTTTAGAATTATTTGTTCCAGTTCATTGAAGAAAGCTGCTGGTAGTTTGATAGGGATTGCATTGAATCTGTAGATTGCTTTAGGTAGTATAGCCATTTTGACAATATTGGTTCTTCCTAGCCAAGAGCATGGGATGCATTTCCATTTGTTAGTGTCCTCTTTAATTTCTCTTAGGAGTGTCTTGTAGTTTTCAGAGTACAGGTCTTTCACTTCCTTCGTTAGGTTTATTCCTAGGTATTTTATTCTTTTTGATGCAATTGTGAATGGAATTGTTTTTGATTTCTCTTTCTGTTAGTTCATCATTAGTGTATAGGAAAGCAACAGATTTCTGTGTGTTAATTTTGTATCCTGCAACTTTGCTGAATTCAGATATTAGTTCTAGTAGTTTTGGAATGGAATCTTTAGGTTTTTTTATGTACAGTATCATGTCATCTGCAAATAGTGACAATTTGACTCTTCTTTACCAATCTGGATGCCTTGTATGTCTTTGTTTTGTCTGATTGCTGTGGCTAGGACCTCCAGTACTATGTTGAATAACAGTGGAGAGAGTGGGCATCCCTGTCTTGTTCCCGATCTTAGATGAAAAGCTAGCCGCCTCACGTTGGCATGATGTTAGCTGTGGGTTTGTCATATATGGCCTTTATTATGTTGAGGTACTTGCCCTATATACCCATTTTGTTGAGAGTTTTTATCATGAATGGATGTTGAATTTTGTCAAATGCTTTTTCAGCATCTATGGAGATGATCATATGGTTTTTGTTCTTCTTTTTGTTGATGTGGTGGATGATGTTGATGGATTTTCGAATGTTGTACCATCCTTGCATCCCTGGGATGAATCCCACTTGATCATGGTATGATCCTCTTGATGTATTTTTGAATTCGGTTTGCTAATATTTTGTTGAGTATTTTTGCATCTACGTTCATCAGGGATATTGGTCTGTAATTTTCTTTTTTGGTGAGGTCTTTGCCAGTTTTGGTATTAGAGTGATGCTGGCTTCATAGAATGAGTTTGGGAGTATTCCCTCCTCTTCTATTTTTTGGAAAACTTTAAGGAGAATGGGTGTTATTTCTTCTCCATATGTCTGGTAGAATTCAGAGGTGAATCCATCAGGCCCAGGGGTTTTTTCTTGGGTAGTTTTTTGATTACCAATTGAGCCACTGGTGATTGGTCTGTTTAGTTTTTCTGTTTCTGCTTGGTCAGTCTTGGAAGGTTGTATTTTTCTAAGAAGTTGTCCATTTCTTCTATGTTATCCAGCTTGTTACATATAGATTCTCATAATATTCTCTTATGATTCTTTGTATTTCTGTGGGGTCTGTCGTGATTTTTCCTTTCTCGTTTCTGATTCTGTTTATGTGTGTAGATTCTCTTTTTCTCTTAATGAGTCTGGCTAGGGGTTTATCTATTTTGTTTATTTTTCAAAGAACCAGCTCTTGGTTTTATTGATTTTTTTCTATTGTTTTATTCTTCTCAATTTTATTTATTTCTTCTCTAATCTTTATTATGTCCCTCCTTCTGGTGACTTTGGGCCTCATCTGTTCTTCTTTTCCAATTTCAGTAATTGTGTCTTTAGACTATTCATTTGGGAATGTTCTTCCTTCTTTAAATAGGCCTGGATTGCAATATACTTTCCTCTTAGAACTGCCTTTGCTGCGTCCCACAGAAGTTGTGGCTTTGTGATGTTGTTGTCATTAGTCTCATATATTCTTTGATTCCTGTTTTGATTTGGTCGTTAACCCATTGATTAGTTAGGAGAATGTTGTTAAGTCTCCATGTATTTGTTAGCTTTTTTGATTTCTTTTCTAAAATTTATTTCTAGTTTTATACCTTGGTGATCTGAGTAGTTGCTTTGCGCTAACATTTTGAAATTACTGAGGTTCTTTTGTGGCCTAGTATGTGGTCTATTCTTGAAAATGTTCCATGTGCACTTGAGAAGAATGTAACCTGTTGCTTTTGGGTGTAGAGTTCTGGTGATGTCTGTTAGGTCCATCTGTTCTAGTGTGTGTTGTTCAGTGCCTCTGTGTTTTTACTTATTTTCTGTCTGGTTGATCTGTCCTCTGGAGTGAGTGGTGTGTTGAAGTCTCCTAAGATGAATGCACATTGCTGTTCATTTCCTCCTTTAATTCTGTTAGTATTTTTCTCACATATGCTGGTGCTCCTGTGTTGGGTGCATATATATTTATAATGGTTATATCTTCTTGTTGGACTGAACCCTTTATCATTATGTAATGTCCTTCTTTATCTCTTGCTACTTTCTTCGTTTTGAAGTCTATTTTGTCTGATACAAGTACTGCAACACCTGCTTTTTTTCTCTTTGTTGTTTGCATGAAATATCTTTTTCCATCCCTTCACTTTTAGTCTGTGTATATCTTTGGATTTGAGGTGAGTTTTGTAGGCAGCATATAGATGGGTCTTGCTTTTTTATCCATTCTGTTACTCTGTGTCTTTTGATTGGTGCATTCAGTCCATTTACATTTAGGGTGACTATTGATAGGTATGTACTTATTGCCATTGGCTTCTAGATTCGTGGTTACCAAGGGTTCAAGGTTGCTTTACTATCTAACAATCTAACTTAACTTTCTTGTTAAGTTATTGTAAACACAGTCTGATGTTTCTTCTCTCCTTCTATTCCTCCTCCATTCTTTCTATAATAGGTGTTTTATTGCCTTTAGTTGGTATTTGATGGTCTGCTTTCTTTTTGCTATGATTTTTTTTCCCTCTGATGACATCTTTTTAGCCTTAGGTGTGCTTCCATCTAGAGCAGTCCATTTAAGATATCCTGTAGTGGTGGTTTATGAGACGCAAATTCTCTTAATCCTCGCTTATCTGAAATTGTTTAATCCCTCCGTCATATTTAAATGATAGTCGCTGGATACAATATTCTTGGTTCGAGGCCCTTCTGTTTCATAACGTTAAATATATCATGCCATTCTCTTCTGGCCTGTAAGGTTTCTGTTGAGAAGTCTGATGATAGTCTGATGGGTTTTCCTTTGTAGGTGATCTTTTTTCTCTAGCTGCCTTTAATACCCTGTCTTTATCTTTGATCTTTGCCATCTTAATTATTATGTGTCTTGGTGTTGTCTTCCTTGGGTCCCTTGTGTTGGGAGATCTATGAGCTTCGGTGGACTGCGAGACTACTTCCTTTCCCAGCGAGGGAAAGTTTTCAGCAATTATTTCTTCAAAGACACTTTCTATCCCTTTTTCTCTCTCTTCTTCCTCTGGTACTCCTATAATGCGAATATTGTTCCGTTTGGATTGGTCACACAGTTCTCTTTAATATTCTTTCATTCCTAGAAATCCGTTTATCTCTCTCTGCCTCAGCTGCTCTGTACTCCTGTTCTCTGTTTTCTATTCCATTAACAGTCTCTCGCATCTCATCCATTCTGCTGTTAAGCCTGTCGATCGCTTGTCTGATTTCTGTATTGTCTTTCCTCAGTTCCCTCACTTCCTCCCTCAGCTCTTGCACATTTCTCTGTAGGTCCATCAGCATGGTTATGACTTTTATTCTAAATTCTTTTTTCAGGGAGGCTGTGCATTTCCATCCCTTCAGACTCCCTCTCTGGGGTTGTCTGGTTGATTTTGGTCTGAACCATATTCCTCTGTCTTTTCATGGCTGTATAATTTGTCACTGATAGTTGCCACGTATGTCAGCTGGGCTCTTTAAGACTTTAAAAAGAGAAGAAAAAAAAAAGAAAAAAAAGAAAGAAAAAAAGAAAAAAGAAAGAAAAGAAAAAACAAAAACAAAACAAAA